>JAJOZX010000123.1:7500-607500 GCA_023014485.1 Bathynomus jamesi | reverse complement strand
TTTGTACCATGCCAGAGCATCTCTGAAAGACTGGTGCCTGCATACCCAACCCATGGAAAGGCAAATCCCTTAGTGCTATACTAAAAGCCAAAGGTCTTGATGCAAAAAGAGATCTTGTTTCTTAGGAGTAATTCTATATAAAAAGCAGGGCTGTGGAGTCGGAAGCGCATAGTTGGATGGAGTCAGAGTCGGTGCAAATCCTTCAACTATAACCATAGCAGCCTAGGCCTAGCTCAATTTTATGAATAAAATAGATTTAACCTAATGTTTTATTATAATATAATATATGTAAATAATATGTAAATATATAAATATAAATAATAATAAATATAGTTACTTATAATTAATTAATTAACATAATTAATAATAAGGAAATTTAAAAATTCAGTTTAGTTTTGGTTAGTACATTTTGTTACGGATATTTATAATAATACAAAAACATCTTATTAATTTGCTAAACCAATAATAATCTTAGATAATTATATAGAAAATGGCGCAACCCGAAGTATGATGTAAAAAACATTTTATTAGGTCAATTTCGATGTGCTGAAGCCAAATCTGTTAACCATTTGGTGTGCAAATGCTTCAAATTAGAGTAAATATTATTTATATTTTACTCTTATTTTGAAGCATTTGCCTAAAAAATGGCTAACAAATTAGGCTTAAGCACATGAAAACTAACCTAACCTAAGAGTAAAATAATCAAATCATTTTGCTAGATATTTATTTTTACATAACGTCCCTAGTGATCAGACTTCATTTTTTCCTCAAAGCTGCGGCAAAGTTGTATCCTCCCAATGTTTAAGTTAAAGGCAAGTTGATTTGATTATTTTACTCTTAGGTTAGGTTAGGTTAGTTTTCATGTGCTTAAGCCTAATTTGTTAGCCATTTTTTAGGCAAATGCTTCAAAAAGAGTAAAATATAAATAACATTTACTCTAATTTGAAGCATTTGCACACCAAATGGTTAACAGATTTGGCTTCAGCACATCGAAATTGACCTAATAAAATGTTTTTTACATCATACTTCGGGTTGCGCCATTTTCTATATAATTACCATATCTTATTTTGTTTAAGCTTCAATCAGTTTGTATTTTGGGATTCATTATAATTTTTGAATAGAGAGAAAAAAAGCTATTAAGGCATAGTTACAGCCACTAAGTAACCTGAAGAGTCATGTGGTGGTGACGAAATGCCTTGTTTATGAATCTCCATTGGCCTAATAAAGCTAATCTTAATCAATTTGGCCTTAACATTCCATCGGAGTTGGAGTCGTAATTATACAAGTCAGATTTCTGGAGTCAGAGTCGGAATGTTAAAATTTTTGGAGTCGGAGTCAGCAAATTTTATCACTGACTCCACAGCCCTGATAAAAAGGAAGCCCTCACTGTCTGAGAGCTCTGAATCTATACAGGCCATAGGCCCAGTAGGAGGAGCCTGGCTAGGCCCAACATCGCCCAGTCCCTAGAGACCAGATTGGGTAGAAACATATCTCGTAACCACACCAGCATCACAAGACCCATCCACCTCTCCACTCCTAACCTTTAGTGGGGGCGAACGTAAAGGGGAGAGCCCGAATAACCGATGGAGCAAGAGAGACATCCTTCTCCGAATCAGATTTATGCAACCTTTTACTTCGCAACCTCTCGAGATCCGAACTGGTAGCCATATCGGAACCAGGCGAATCCCCAGAACTAAGAACATAAGAAATTTTTATAGTGGGCACACTAGGGGCCACTTCGGCCCATCGAGGACCCTTAACACAATGGACCTATCTTATTCAGAGACTAAAAGGTTACAATTAGAAAGTGATAGTCTAAATCGTAATTAACAATCGACAGAAGTTTTAGGTATGAATCTTGGTATATGGGCCTAGGCCTAATTGGCAAAGCCTGGCCCTTTGATGTAACACTTAGACCCTGCACTTACTGTAAGAAAAGTGGACTTTTAAGTTTGGTGGTTACACAATCAGGGTGTAAATTGTATAACCAAACCTTAAACTAACTGGTTTCAATAATCTAATTTAAACTCTTTGTTTTCAAGCAATTCTAGGTACGTTCGACAACCACAAAGGTTCACCGAAAACTCAAGCGAAGTGTTCACAGTACAAAAGTACAGTGTAAGTGGTGGGCTTTCGAAACTTTTGAGCCTGTGTAGAAATCTGGATGAGTCAGTGAGCACTGAGCAGCCTCTCAGTCGATCAGTGACTCTTTACTCTGTTGCTCCAGAGCAGAGTCACCGCTCTCCCCTCGGGTACAGAGGCACGATTTTGTCTGGGGGACAAACAGGTTTTGCCCCCCAAAAAAATAAGCGAAACCGAAAATCGATTTTTAAGAAATGTTTTTATTAAACACTTTTACGTCATAAGACTAAGAAAAAGTTACTTACATCTACATGATTAATTGATTATATATATAATCATGTAGATGTAAGTAACTTTTTCTTAGTTTCATGGAAAAACTCGAGTGCATATGCTATTTCCACCGTACAGTGATTTTAGTATCGGTGCTATTTTCATGGTAGGGTGATTAAAACCTAGCCTAACCTAAAGGCGATGCGGTGAGAAATGAGGTCACAGACAACCAGGTATTATCACCTACGGTGAAAATAGCACCCAATACTGTAAAACCACCGTACGTTGAAAATAGCTACCCAAGCTACAATCACCGTACCGTGAAAATAGTCACTCCGAAAAGAAAATTAGAAACTGGCTCTACAAAACGCTTTTTAAGTCATAGGGTAGTAAATTTTCAGAATGATTTGTCGTATAATATGGTAAATATAAGTTCCGCAGTTAGTTTTAAGAAAAATTCGGACGCTTTCACGAATGAAAAAGACAGTTTGTAGATTGTAAATAGTATATACAAGCGGTAGATCGCTATCGCTCGCGACCGTTGTACAATTTGGCCCTCCGGGCGGGTAGCACTGTGACATATACTGCTATATACGCCATTACCCCCCCACCCCTCTCCCCCATTACCCTCACACACAAAGTAAAAAACGCCATTACCCCCACCCCTCCCCCAATTACCCCACCCCTCCCCCACACACAAAGTAAAAACCGCCATTACCCCCACCTCCACTCCCCCAATTACCCCACCCCTCTCCACATTACCCCGCCCCCACTACCCCAATTACCCCACCCTCTCCACATTACCCCACTCCCACTACCCCAATTACCCCCCCACTACCCAGAGGTGGGCAGTATTTAAATACAGTTGTATTGTAATAATTGTATTTATAAATACTTTTTTCGGTGTGTATTTAAATACTTTGAAAGAGTATTTGTTATTTGAAAATACATATTTTTAAATACATTTTACAAATACATTTCTTAGCCTCAACTGTCAGATAACAATTTACGCCCTGAAACAAAATACAAAATCTTTCTAATCATCTAAGCCACTTGATCCAATCGTTACTAGATGGGCCAGTTGGTTGAATGTAGCGCAAGGCATCTTCCAAAAGTAAGACAGATTGTGGAAGGATTCGAGGGCAACGGAATCCTCGTTAAAAGAGCGAAAGCTGGCGTCATATCAGATGGGTTAGGTTTTTAGCTCTCAAGCTCTCACAGTTGCAAGAACAGTACTCTTCATTATGTTCTCTTTTAGAAAAAATGGAGAGCACAGATTTTATTATCAAAGAAGCATACGAAGCGGTCAATACCATATATTTTGGAGAAGATTATGTTAATATAAAAAATTATATAAAAAAGCGTTTGCAAACAAATGATATCAAGGATATAATTTTGATGACCAGGAATGCTATATCTCCATCATTATACGTTCTACTAAAAAACTATCAACCTACCTCAGCATCAGTCGAAAGAAGTTTTTCGATTCTTCGAAAACTCCTCGCCAAAGACAGAAACTTCAAATCCGAAAATGTTAAAAACTATATTGCGGTATTGTACAGTATAATGCAGATTTGGAATAATTGCATTTAAAGATATTAACTGACTGCATGCAGGGCCGTAACTAGAGTTTAGAAATTAGTGAGGTCCAGATTTTTTTCGAGCGCGGCGGGACGAGCAAAATTCAACCAAAATGACATCTACAAACACAACCCAAGCTATACACTAAACACAAAACACTCGACGCTCCCTCTTTTCAAAAGAAAAGCGGTAATATGCGTTTCATACACGGAGAACGGTTCAGTCTCCAGTCTCTTTTTTTTTTTTAGGAAATAATTACCGAGGTCCGGACCTCGGTGACCTCATAGGTAGTTACGGCCCTGACTGCATGTGGAGTGTTGTATAATATATTAGTTTATGTATCAATCTATAAATAGCTTATACAATTTAGCACTAAAATTACACAACTAATAGTTTGTAATCACGAAAAATGCTTTACAATAAGTCAAATTAGACAATTTAATGTCATATTTATTAGGTCAATAAAGTCAATTTTCGAGGAAAATAAAGTCAATTTTGTTTTTGTTTTTAGGTCAATAAAAAATTGCCCTACTTTTGAGTTATGCATATATGTTTATAAAGTCTAATAGATGATAATATCAATAAACTAATGTTACCAAAAGATAGGTTTTAGAAAAAATTCTGGCATGATATAGTTGGATAAGTATTTAAAAATGTGTTTGAAATGTATTTAAATACATTTTCGATGTAATGTATTTAGTATTTAAATACAGTTTGAAAATATGTAATTTATTTGGTATTTAAATACTTTTTTAAGGAAGTAATGTATTTAGTATTTAATTACATTTAAGTATTTTGTGCCCATCTCTGCCCCTCCCCCACTACCCCCGGGCGGGTAGCACTGTGAAGCTCAAGATTTTCACGGCTGCGTTCTTTTCTGTAGTTTTATCGCGGTGCTGGGGCCTTCGGACCCAGTAATTGTGACCTAGGACCGGGAAACTTCACAGAGCACATCGGAAGCTCATGGGCTATCAGTTGGTGGTGGTTGCAGAATTTTCCGATCTGCCGTTTAGGCTGTGCACGGTTCCGAAGAAAGCGGACAGACACACACACAGACACATTTTAGTTCAATAGTACATAGGATTTTAGCTTAAGTTATGTACGCTACTTTGGTAGCTCTATAAATAGTTTTAAGTTAATTAGCTGACTTGAGACTGACATTTTAACTCACAGTAACTCACAGTAGATCTTCTGGAAGAGGCTTAATTAGCCTGTGAATCCAGTTCTGAAATTACACTGCACAAAACTGGGTTCAGAACAGTGCCGGTGCTCATATTGGGGATTCGTCCATGAATGGCAGCTATAACAAAATTTCTGCTCCTGATTCCTCCATGCTCTATCCAACCTTCTCTCAAACTCTTTGACTGAACCAGACTCTATTACTCACGATGGCAGGGCATTCCAGGTGTTAACTATTCTACAACAGAACCCTTGATTTCTGATGTTTAGCCTTGCTCTAGCTTTGTATAACCTTTTACAGTGCCATCTTGTAGTAAATTCATTGTTCAAAGTAAAACTCCCTTGACACACCTCACCATCATAAATACCGCATAATATCTTGAGAGTCTCAATCATATCTCCTCGAGATGTTCTATAAGCTAAGGAGGGCAAGTTCAACTTTTTCAATCTGGCTTCATAGGTTAAGTCCTTCAAAGATGGTACCAACTTGGTGGCTCTCCTCTGGACATTTCAATTCTTTCTATGTCCCTGATCCAAAATTTTATTATAAAATTTTATAAAAATATAGTTTGACTCCGATGCTAGTGTCTCCGAGCAACTGATACAATGAGCAAACCAACCAACCAACCAATCTCGCTAGGCCCAAGTGGCTTTATGTTTTCCAAATGTAATGTCAATACGTCTCCGGACCAATTACGTCATCAAACTTTAAATCGCCGACCAACAAAGCGAGTAGTGACTTTGGTTTTCAAGTATATCGTGGTTAAAGGCTTTATGATACAGAATATACAAGCTTTTCATTATATTTGTATTACATTTCATTTGGAAAACATCAAGTCATGAGCGATAGTATTTATATTAAAATCTTGTAAATATTAATATCAAGTCAGCTAATTAACGTACACCTATTTACTACTACCAAAGTAGTCTATTTGAAAAGTAGAGTGAAAAAGAAAATTGGCCCCCTCCATATAGATGATAAACTAGATGATCTTGAAGTAACTGAAGAACTAAACAAATACTTCTCATCAGTATTCACAAATGAAAATTTAAATAATATTCATGATCTTATACTACCAGGACAAGGTAGAGAAATAAATGAATTGAGGGTAACAAAACTAGATATCCTAAAAGCAATAGACAAATTAAAAATGGAAAAATCTTCAGGGCTAGATGAAATGCATCCAATAGCCTAAAAGCTGCCAAAAAGAATATAGCACAGGCACTAGAAATTATTTTTAATAAATCATTGATATGTACTGAAATTCCAGAGGATTGGAAGAAAGCAAATGTGGCTCCAATCTTTAAAAAAGGAAATAGAAATTGGCAAACAACTACAGACCCATCAGTCTCACCTCCATTATTTGTAAATTACTCAAAAGTATCATTAGAGGTAAAGTTACTGAGTTCCTTCAAGAGTGCAACCTTATAAATGATAGCCAGCATGGCTTTTGAAATGGAAGGTCCTGTCTAACCAACTTGATTGAATTTTATGATGATTGCATTTGGACAATAAAGAGCCAGTAGATATAGTATCTTCTTTCTCTTCGCCCGTTCCCGCCTCTATGCGGGGTCGGTGTTTCTGACCAGCCTCCTCCACACAGCCCGGTCCTGGGCTTCTTCCTCCGACAAACCCTTCTCCCTCAAATCGTCCCTCACCTTCTCCATCCACCTTCGCTTCGGTCTGCCTCTCTTTCTCCTGCCATGCACCTCCATATTCATCGTTCTCTTACCTACATAATCTTCGTCTTATACTTAGATTTTGCAAAGGCATTTGATACTGTTCCTCATACCATGGGCTCTAACTTTTATCAATAATTTTGCATAAGAGGTCATATAGCTGACTGGATAGAAGAATTGCTGAGAAACAGAAAATAGAGAGTTTATCTAAATAGAAATAAGTCTACTTGGAGACCTGTATTGAGTGGAGTCCTACAGGGGTCTGTGCTGGGACCTCTGCTTTGTGTTGTCTATATAAATGATCTAGAGAAAGGCCTATCATGTAAAACCTCAAAATTTGCTGATGATATAAAATTTAGGGCTGTGGAGTCGGAAGACCAAGCCTCCGACTCCGACTCCTAGAATTTTAGAAGGGCCGACTCTGACTCTTGCCTCTAAATAATAATATAAATATACTTTGATTATATTAACCAGAATGGCATTTCATCACTACCAGTGAATCATCAGGCTACTGGTTTTTATTACTATCTTTCTTAATGACAAACTTCTAAAATTTTGGGATGGAAATGCTGCAAATGTCTTTTCAAATTTGATGCTCTGGTTGGCGCATTTTTTATCAGAGCCAGTAAACCACTGATTTTTGCTTTACATAATTTTTTATCTCATCACTTCTATCATATACTGACACCGAATGTTTCTCATCGGGTTATTGTAAAATATTAAAAAAACTGCAGACTTTGTTGGAAGTGTCTTGCCATTGTGAAAGGGGTTTTAGACTTGAAAGTTAAAACTTATGAAATTTAAAAGAACTCGAAATTAAATAGTATTAAAAATAAAAAATATTTATTTGAAAAAAAAAAATGAATTAATGGCATTAGTGTCTGAAATGGAAAATATTGTGTTTATTATTTAAGTGGTTTAACCACCATAGCTGCCAGTGATATCACACACAAAAACATATTTTATTAAAATTTATATTGAGGTTGGAGTCGGTACATTTTTTCCAACTCCAGCACCACCAAAATTGACTCTGACTCCATGACTCCGACTCCGACTCCACAGCCCTGATAAAATTAGGTCATAATGTTAAGTCAGTAGCAGGAGCAATGACAATACAAAAAGATTTAGAGTAATAGCCTGGGCAGATAAGTGGGAGATGAGATTTAATGTTGATAAGTGCAAGGTTATGCATATTGGGCTAAAAAATCTAGAATTTGAATACGTATGAATGGAATTTGGATTAAAAATGATGATAAAAAGAAAGACTTGGATGTCACTGTGACTAATGAACTTAAACCCTCAAATCACTGTATGGAAATCAGAAATAAAGCAAATGCTAGACTCAATCTCATGCAGACACACATTGAATACATATTACCTAATATTATAAAGCAACTATACATTTTATATATGAGACCCCTCCTTGAATACTATATTTAATTTAATAGTCCTTATTTGATACAAGATATTGAAAAACTGGAAAAAGTATGGAAATGAGTAACAAGAATGATCTCATCTCTAAGACAAAATTTTGACATATAAGGAAAGACTGGTGTATCTAAACACGTTCTCATTAAAAAGGAGGAGGTTAAGGGGTGATATGATAGAGGTGTATAAAATGATAAAAGGGTTTGATAAGACAGATTTTGATTCTCTTTTCATTAAAGATCACAATAACCAGACTAGAGGTCATAATATGAAATTATTTAAGCCAAGATGTAGAACAAATTTAAGAAAACATAGTTTTACAAATAGAGTAATTAAGTTTTGGAATAGTTTGATAGAAGTAGTGACTTCAGATACATTTGATTCTTTCAAAAGAAGGTTGGATAGTTTGATGTCTGCAAGGGACATCTGGTGATAGTATTTAAGCCTATTTTTATTGCATGAATGGTACTACTTTATTTCATATATATTATGTGCATTTAGGTGATAGATCCCACAGCTCAACACAAGTGTTGAGGGATATAGGGAAGCAGTATCTTGGGTTAGGGGATACTCTCTGTCCTTATACACCCCATTTAGAGAGATTCCTCTGCTGAGTGGTGCCCCCCATAGTACTGTGAGGTATTGAAAAACTCATGATCTTCACTTGCCCTACAAACACCTTTAAATGGGAGACCCAAAATGGGTGCGCACACATTTCTACATTACTGTACAGTCTTTATAGCCACACCTACACTTTTCCTCCTAAGTATATATTTTGTAATGTATACCGGTATGATTGTAAATTGTGACTTGGTCCACAATTGATATGGACCGTGACTTATTTTTGGTTAGCAAGGTACTGGTATTGATGGGTACCATAATGAAATTGACTGGATTCTTTGGATCTGATATATTTGCATGTCAGTTATAAATAGTTATAGAGGGTAATATATTTGTGGATAGTAGCCTATTATGACTTTGATCCTCTGGATCCAGAGATTCTATGTTTAGTTTTAAATTGATAATTAATTAGTTTTGTAAAAATTGGTTGTTGCCAATGTACAGGCAGTTTTTACATAGTGGAGCCACCTCGATGGGCTGAAGTGGCTCCTAGTGTGCCCACTATAAAAATTTCGGATCACATTAAGAATAGTGAACCCATTTACCTCATGCTAAGAATGGTGAACCCAAAATTCAACAAGTTAAGAATAGCGATGGTGATTGCATGATTTGGATCACCTGAAGATCAGGGCCCCCAGCCTTCGTTAGTTAGCCTTATAAGGCTAACTAACGAAAATATCACGACAACCTAACCAATCATCAAGGGCATACAGTTGACCTAACGATTGGTTAGGTTAAGTAGTGATATTTTCATTAGTTAGCCTTATGAGGCTAATTAAAGAAGGCTGGGGGCCCTGCTCTTTAGGTGATCCCATGATTTATCCTCGGTACTAACAGTCAGGGTAATATGACAAAAGAGACCAATAGTTTCACAGGTTTTTACAAAATTCTCTATGTTAAGAATAGCAAACCCAAAAGTTTCCATGTCAAGAATAGGGAACCCAAAATTATCCATGTCAAGAATAGTGAACCCAAAATTATCCATGTCAAGAATAGTGAACCCAACACCCTATGGGTTTGCTATTCTTAACGTGATCCAAAATTTCTTATGTTCTTATGAGGTAGGAAATTATAGGCCTGTTAGTTTAACATCATTCGTAGGAAAGATACTAGAAAGAATTATAAAGAATAGTAATTAAAATTATGGACCTAGTATGTTTCATGGACTGCTCTTGACTTTCCTACAAAATTGCAAACAAGGGCAGTTGATGACCCTGATTTTGTTTCTGCAATTGGTTTTCTTGAGAAACCTAACCTAACCTAACCTAACCTAACCTGACCTGACCTAATTGACTCACTGGGTACAACTATTCACATTACACTGTTAACCACAGCATGAACTTTATTGACCCATCTACTGGAGCTCACACTCAGCAGGTGGAAAGCTTGTGGAATTCATTGAAACAATTGAACAAACTGCAATGCGGAACAGACTTGACTTGTACCTTTGTGAATTTGTATGGCGTAAGCACCACACCAGCTTGGACTTATTCAAAAAGATGTTGGAGTGTATTGCGTCGTTTCAGTAAACAAATTTATTCAATATCCAATAACATTTTTCTTTATCATTTCTCAAGAAAACCGATTGCAGAAACAAAATCAGGGTCATTGACTGTTCTTGTTTGCAATTTCATAGGAAAATTGAAAGCAGTCCATGAAACATACTAGTCCCAAAATTATTTAGAGAATTTTAATTTTATTTCAAGTTCACAATATGGATTTAGATCAGGAAGGTCTTGTTTGTCTGATCTTAGACTTTTTAGAGTTTGTAACTGATCAGGTAGATAATGTAAATAATGTAGATATTATTTATTTAGATTTTAGTAAAGCATTTGACAAGGTTTCACATAGGAGACTTTTATATAAATTAAAAGCTTGTGGGATAATGGGGTCAATTGTAAATGGGTAGAAAAATGGTTGGAAGACAGAGAACAGAATAATTCTAAATGGTCATGAATCTGGGTGGCAGAAAGTGAGGTTAATATTGGATTTTACTCCTAGTCACAAGCAGTTGAACAAGTACTATATATTAAATTGCCATTAAAAACTTACTAAAAAAATATATATCTTGTGCAAATTTGTCCAAATATACTTTTTTTAATAAAATATATTTCCTGTTTTGGGTATAATATATGGTACTTTTTCATGAAATATTTGGTATTTGTTTACTATTACCACCGGTCTCCGGTAGAAAGTTTTAAAAGCTGGTTTTCAATGTTTTTCAATGTGCTGAATTAAAAAATGATATTCATTTCCGTCGCAAATGATTTGTAGAGTTATTGAAGCTTAAACTCTCTAATGGGAAATGGGTAAAAAAATGGCGCTTTGACTGATTTTTAAAATTTTTTTATAATGCCTGTTTAGGTTAACTGAATGCCTGTTTAGGTTAACTGAATGCCTGTTTAGGTTAACTGAGCCTGTTTAGGTTAACTGAATGCCTGTTTAGGTTAACTGAATGCGCCTGTTTAGGTTAACTGAATGCGCCTGTTTAGGTTAAATTGATATTTTCATTAGTTGAAATGAAAATGCCAAACAAATTTTTCTGTATTTTTGAGTTATTTTGCACAAATGTAATATCCATTTCCTGTGAAAATGTGTAGTTTTCGAGATATCTTCACCTCAAGATAGGTGAAGATACCCCAAAAACTATGCATTTGCACAGGAAATGGATATCACATTTGTGCAAAACAAATCAAAATTGACCAAAAAATTTCTCATCAAAAAACCTGACTGAGAGTAATAACTAATTTTTACCAAAAGTGAAAAGTGGGGTACCACAGGGATCAGTTCTAAGTCCATTACTCTTTATTATGTATCTAAATGACTTAGAGAAGCAAGTAGGTAGTAAAATCTCTAAATCTGCAGATGGTACAAAAGTAGTTGCCCCAGTTACAAATATAGAAAATTCTTATGAACTGCAAAAATATATTGATAGATTAGTTGCTTGGGTTAAGATTCGGTAGAACACATCCACCAAACTTGATATTGATATTTATATGGTGAGATAGAACGAAAAAAACAAGAATACTTTCTTCTATACTAATTTTGGTGAAAATTTCTATGTATTGAGCGGTCATTCCATGACAAATCATGCAGTGGTCAAAACCACACCCTCATAGATTTTGCTTAAATTTGGTTTATAGAATGGTCTATGCTAGTAAGTACCAAATTTCAAATATCAGCTCAGAGTTATGGTTCAAAAGTTATGCTTCCCCCTTTTTTCAGGGGGGAGGATGAAAACTGTAAATATTCAAACCACCATAACTGTCCCTAATTGACATAGAACAGTGATTTAAAGTGTTTATGAAAGGTAATTGCACACACAGCAAATTAGTATAAGTAGAAAAAATGGCTAAAATTAAGAGAAAAAAAGTTATGACACTTTATTCCATTTGAAGGGATCCTGCCCCCCTTAAATTACAGATTTTTTAAAATTTTCATATATATAAAAAATGAGTTTCAACCTTATTCTATCAGTATATGAAAAGAAATATATGTGTATTTGCATATAAAATAGTATTTACAGATTTCAAAATGGCTACTTTTACTTAGACATGAATTTTTACAAATTCATGTAAGCTGTTAGGAAATTAATACATTGCAATTTACACATGGTGCAATAATTCCTAATGCTAATAATCCATACCAGTACCTACCTAAGCTTATATATAGTTAATTTTCAACAGATTTTTATCCTAGTTTTGGTTCCAAACTCCCACTAAGTTCTTGAACTTGCTTTGGATTGAAGGAGTAAATAATCTTAACACCAGGCTTGATATTTGGTGTCATCATGATAGAAATCATATCACTTTGTTTTATCCAGCAAACATCCTCTTTCATCGGAAAATAATACTGAGTGGTAGATCCTGATGAGGTGAAGAAACTGATTTTATAATCACCATATTCTTCTGAAGTGTCTAAAATAATTCCAAACCAAACTTTATCATCATATTTACAGGCAATATACTGGCCAATTTGATACTCATCTTTTTCAACTAGTTGACTGTCTTTATCTGGTTCAACCCCAGTATTTATTCTAAACAATTTACAATTATCAGAATCAGATGTCTGATAAGCTTGTATTAGGTTTTCTGACTCTGGTACAAACCTGCGGAAACCCTGTGTATCTTTAACAGGTAAAGCTTCATTAAATCTACTAGAAAGATTGAATTTATCTACATGAACCTCCTCCTCTGTAACATACAAACAAATAATTGAATTAAAGTATTCAGTGCAAAAATCATAGAAAGCTCTTGGTGTTAAAATATGATCAGTATCAGTACGTTGCAAACTAGCCTTTGCTACAACTCTTTTAATAGTTCCTCCAATACCATCACAAGCATTTTTCCCATGACTTGTGGCAAAGAAATTCCACTCAGCCTTCACACCAAAATCCTGTTCATGATAGCATAGATTGCTGAAATTATATTTGCTTTTGTATTGACTATTGACCTCCACACCCATCAGAGAAATAAATTATTTTTTGTACATTGGGGAATTTCTGTTCAATATCCTTCATTAAACATTGCTGAAAAGTGTGAACTGCTGATGTTGAGTGCTCAAGACAATCGCTAATAATACAGTAACTAGTATGAATTAATTCCTCATCCTTCATGTGATACACCACAAATGTATGGAGGGTCACCTGTTCATTTGTCCAGTGAAAACTTTGTAGTTCATCTTGAGTGATGAATGTAGTTTTTTGCAAAATCCCCTAGCACAAGTATTTCATCACAGTGAAGATTCTGTTTCATAGGCTTCAAATACTGATACTGACTCTGGCTTTTTGCAATGAGTGGTGCCTAGTAAGAGAAAAAATGTTTTCTGAAAGGTGTTCAATAAATTCATCTGGAGAAGCTATACGAGTTTCCAATGTTGATCTATCTGTATTAGTCCACTGAACATATTTGAGAGAATCTCTGCTTGTCAAGGAAGGTATAGTATTTAAGAAATAAATATGCTTATGCTGAAATGGGGGCGCGATGCCGGTAAGTGTATCTGTGTAAAGATGCGTTTGTGTTACTCACCTACCGGATACTCTGTTAGTGGGGTCACGGCAGCTGCTGCTGGTTGCTGAGGGGGAGATTTAGCTGCCAGTGAGGACCACCCAGAGGGCCTTCACAACTTGGATAAAAATCCTTTGACTTCAGCACCACCTGCACTGCTAAGAATGAGAGAAATGAGGTGAGCAAGTTACCAATTTTAGTGTGGTTGAGATTATGTCAGATAGGCAGCTCCTACCAATCTGAAACTGGGTTCTCACCTTTAAGATCTCTGGGGCATAGCCAGTCTGCCTCTTTTAACGACTTACTCTTTGGCTTATGGTGGGAGGATTTAAGAAAAGTAAAATGTCCTTTGCTTAATTTAATCAACGAAACAACAATAACACTTACAAGGTTAACTGCATCAGCAGGCAAGTTTTTACAGGTAACTAAAGAAAATATGAACAATTTTATTGATCATACACCAATGTGTATTCAGAACCAACTAAGCACTTGAAAAAAATTATTACTACAAAACAAAAGAAACAAACATCATTAGTCCCATACCACACACAAAAATGTCAACATAAAATAAAACCATTGAATTATTGGCCATCACCAGCCCATTACCACACAAAGGAGACAAGACTTACAGAAAAAAAAAGGAACTTACATAACTAATGCAAAAAAAAAACAAAGAATATTAGTTACTAGGGCAAGGTCAATGGGTGTTACCCAAATTGTATAAACCTGATAAGTCCCAGATGTGTCATTTTAAACTCCACTTCATCT
Organism: Bathynomus jamesi; assembly: GCA_023014485.1. Lineage (NCBI taxonomy): Eukaryota > Metazoa > Arthropoda > Malacostraca > Isopoda > Cirolanidae > Bathynomus > Bathynomus jamesi. The sequence continues at coordinate 592,885 of JAJOZX010000123.1, read as the reverse complement.
CACAATCATTAATGGTATTCTTGGCTCAATCAGTACAAACAAAAGCAATGTTTATAACAAAAAAAAAACTATGTGAACACTGGCTTCAGCATTTGTGCAGGCATTGGGGAAGAAAAGCTTTGTCCAAATTCACTTCAATAAACAAATGTCCCAGCCAAAAACAAATCCTTGATAGAGAAAAAACCAACAACATTTAGAGATTATCCCCCTAGCACTGTCATCAGTGGACTCAGGAATCCATGAGTGCAATGATGCCAGAAAAGGGAGCAAAACTGACAATGATAATTAATGTTCTAAAATTTTGGGATATGTATTTGCATTAATATGTTGCTCATAAGGCAGTTAAAGGTACAATTTAGTTCACAGCCTGAGAAAGCTCAAAATCCATTGTGATGCATATTGATAACTGAAGTTAGGTTTTTCAACACGGTCTTTATAAAGGAAATCAGGCATTCAGAAATGATTATGATATTTACATGATAATTTTAAGTGATCCAAATATGTGAGACATGGTTCTTATAGCTAATAGTTAAGCAATACAAAACACCAATGGTAAAAACAAGACTATAGGATCACCTACCACACCATCAAGGAGAAGTGAGATGCTTTCCCGTCTCTTGAAATGGGCATATGATTGCCTCAAGCTTCTTGTTCTCTATACTGAGAGAATTTCAAAGCTGATATACTGAGGCATATGATTGCCTCAATGTTTTTAACATTCTCTATATTGAGAGAATTTCAAATCTGTTATAATCAATTAAAAAGAGAAGAAAAACATTTTTAGTAACTCTGAAGGCTTGGCTTTCTAAGAAAGCTCTGGCCCAATGGGGATTACTGAAACCTCCCAGACCCGACTGAGGGGTTTGGGAGCTCTCAGGAATCCTTCCCAATAGTGGAGTTCCCACCAACTTGGGGTGTTAACCATACCATCTCAATGCTACCAGGACATTCTTGACAATCATGTAACATGCATGTAGAAGAATTTATATCACAAACACTTTTTTCCATAAGTGTGTAATAGGTTAAGTTTTTCTCTGCAGTTGCTGATACCATGAGTTTAGGATTCTGGTGGTGGGTACAAACACAGAGTGGGTTCCTTTGCCTCCAGCAATTACACACCATTTAGGCCTCAGATTGTCAAAGGTAGAAAACCCTATGCTATTATCATTGTTTTCTTTATATTTTGAATATAATTCTTTTAAATTTCCTAGTAATAGACGTTTTTGCTTGTATTCTTTCACCATCTTTATTTCTTATGCTAAGACAATCAGATTTCCCTGCACACAAACGACTGACTTCATCATCTTCATAGAATTCCTTTATTTCAGTGATTATATCTTCAGTTAGTTTTCTTCGTTTACTGTAGATAGGAATCTGTGGCATAATACCAAATGTACGGTATGTTTCAAATGTCTGGCTTTGTCAACCATGTATCTGGTTGAACCAAACAAATCCATTGTCCTAGAAATAGGAAATGGTGAGAGTGTAAGTATCTGAAGCCTCCTTTTGTACAATGATGTGGATTTGAAGTCTTGTACAAGATCACTCATGAGGTTTTTGTCCCTATAAAAAAAACATAACCCCAAATTACTGTACAATATTAAGGATGTAAGTATGGTACATGATTTATATTATTCAAGAATTAAGGAAGTACTGTACTTCATGAATTTGAACATATACCAGTATATTTAGTAGCTATATGGAATGTCACATTTTAGGAAATATAGCTAATGTCTACATATCCAAACATGACAACCTATAATACTGTACCTATATACAGGTATTTACATACATACATTAATAGTTCAAAGTCATCTCATTAATTATTTTTAGTTTCTTACCTCTTCAAATCTGCTTCTTTGAGATGCTGTTTACTCTGGCTCACCAACATCTTGAACTTCAGTGGCAAATGCAGTTTCCAACTTCCTCTTGAGGGAGGTTGAAGCTTTTTTGTATTTTGTGAAACTGCCTTTGATCTGCTTCCACTGCTCAGGGCATCTGAAAAATATTTGAAATACAATTAATTAATAAATATAAGTATGACCTATCTAGTGGCAACAATCAGAATTTCTGAACTGAAGTATATTTTTTAGATAATTTCATATATATGTATTAGGTATAAGACAACTATATCTGAATTAAATTTCAGCTGACAGTATAAAAATGCATTATCTGCACACACATTAATAACTAGTTACGTATGTAATTTCAGTGGGGTAATATGAAGTTGCTCCAAAGTTGCATTAAGATCTTCTCATTGAATAACTTTATCCATTTCAGTACATTTTCTTGGAATTTTTTCTGGGGATATGTTAGGTGAAGTAGTTGTACTTTCAGTACTACTAGTTATTGCTTCTGGCAGTCTGAATAATTCTTCAGGTTTTGCATGTTTATTAATTAATTTCAGACAATTTATACAAACTTCTGATTCATCACTGAAATTATATTTAGGGTCACTATTTTCAACAAGAAGCTTTGGAAGTGGCCTCAAGTTTTGCAGAATAGGCTTTTTGTGCAGTTCAAAAGGGTTGCAACAGCGCTTGTTATAGCTTTTATGTGTAGACAATTTCATCAAACACTTTTACATTAAATGAGACTACAGTGAATGCTTTGCGCATCACAGAAAACAAAATAAAGATCTCTCTAGTTAGGCAGTAATTATCCTGGGTAGGATTGCCACTTTTTTAATGTCCACATGGGATTTTTTGTTCAACCAATTTACCCAATAATCGAATGGGGGAAGATATTTTATGGTAGGTACTAGTGTTTTATGTTTAGTTCTTAGAATACTAGTTTAAACACACATTTACATTTTTAACAAGTACACCAATCTATTATATACCAGAAGTCAATGAGAATGTTGAACAGTTTGTTAGAAATTATTGTCCTTTAAGTGAAAGTAGTGATTTTCAAATCTGTAAATACCTATTTTATATGCAAATACACATTTCTTTTCATATATTGATAGAATAAGGTTGTGTATATATGAAAATTTAAAAAAATGTGATTTAGTGGGGGCAGGACCCCTTCAAATGGAATAGTGTTGTAACTTTTTTTCTGTTAATTTTGGCCATTTTTTCTGCTTATGCTAATTTGTTATGTGTGCAATTACCTTTCATACACACTTTAAATCACTATTCTATGTCAATTAGGGACTGAGTTTGGTGGTTTGAAAATTTCCAGTTTTCACCCCCCCCCCTCAAAAAGGGGGGAGCATAACTTTTGAACCCTAACTCCAATTGAGCTGATATTTGAAATTTGGTACTTGGGTCATTCTCTGTCAGATCAACCAAAAAAAATTGAAATTAACACCCTCATCTCTCATATTTTGCTGAAATTTGGTTTATAGGGAGTTTGTGAGCCCTGAATCCATTTCTGAAATTATAAGGTCAATCCGACCAACGGTTCAAGAGATATGACCTCAGGCAATTTGAGGTCACTCGCGAGGTTACTAACATTTGGCAAGCCATAACTTGGGTAATAATTGTCATAATTATATAAAAGTATATATATTTAGAATCAGAAAATGACGAGGAATCCAAATATGCAAGATTTAGAACTCTAGGTTGAAAAATAAAAAAGTTACACTGTAACCAAAATTTGAGGTCACGATTTGACCTCTGGGGTATCAAATGAGAATTTTTTTTTAAATGTAAAAAATGAAGGCATAGGCATTGGCTATTAGAATCAGCAAAAAAAGTTTGTTTATGTTAGTATTTTTCATGTAACTAACATATAAGTGAACACCATATTCATAAGTTGTGCGTCAATTCTACCTATTTTTTCACACTTAAGCTCATAATTTGACCTATAGAAATTAAAATTACATTTTTATAGATATAAAAAACAAAGTCAGAGTTCTTGACTAATAGAAACAATCATAAAAAGTTTGTTTATGTTGGTACTTTTCATGTAACTAACTTATAAGTGAACACTATATTTATAAATTGCTTGTCATTTCAAGGAATTTTTATATCTTAGCTATCAATTTGACCTCAAGCTCCAAGAATTTAATAAAAATTGTATTTCACTGCTAATCTACACTGGCAATAATAGTTATAATAGTGAAAGGGGAAGACTAAGCTCACATGTAGCCTAAACAAACCTGTTGAAACATGTTGCTACTTGTCTAAGTGCAGAATCAACACAGATAGTTGCAAAATTCCTTGTCTACAGGTTAGTACAGTTCCAGCCAGCACTGTGGGTGGCTGGTGGGTATGGTGTTTTAATGAGCCTCAGAGACTATCAAGGCCTAAAATATTAAGTGTGTATAGCTATATATTTTCTAAAAAATATATATTACCTAATTGTAAATCCTATATCTTTACAGATCAAAATACAATGGTTCGGCACTTGAAATACTGCCAGGACCCTATTCAAAACACAAGAAACGCATAACAATCAATCTTAGAAAAGTGACTGATGTACTTGTTGAAAAATGTGCTGGAAGAGTGAAAAAAGACTCATTGTTGTGTGTGAACTGCTGGACACTGATAATGAAAAACCCCACTATACTTAGTACCACTGAAAACAACGAGTCTGAGCAGGATTCAAATGAATCATCTACTATCAGTGGCTTGAGTAACATCTCTTCAATTCAAGATCTGGACAATGACAGTGATTGCTTGATAAAGGAAAATCCTTCAACTTCAGTTGAACCAGTTCTAGCATTTCTGGACCAAACACCAGTTAAAAAAAGTAAGTAATAAATTAAAATAATAACTTATACTTTACTACAAGGTCTGTTTGATCTACTATATAGCCAATTATATAGCATTTAAGGTAGTATAATTAATATTTAATTACTAATATTCAGGTGTGTGAAACCTTTTTTTCTGTTCTTTTCAGAAGGGCTGTCATTAAGCCAGAAAAAGCGCAAGGCTCGTGGTAAGCTATCATCTGCTCAGAAACACCTGAAGGAGAGGCTAGAACTCAGTTATGGTGTTCAAATTACCGAGGAGGTAAGTGATACTTCAAAACCTGAAACTAAATCTGAAAAACATCTAGACAAATTAATGAATGAATTGAAACAGTCATTCCTGGAGAGCAAATGTCACCATCACAAACTACAAATATTGACACTCTCACCATACACAATTGAAAAAACAGCTAGTTTCTTTCAAACTACAACATACATGGTGAAAAGAAGCCGCTCACTTAAATCAGAACATGGAATCCTTCCGAAGATTCCACTAATGAGCAAAGGAAAAGTGATATCTGAAGAACACAAAGATATAGTTAGAAGATTCTATGAGTCAGAAGAGGTTAGTCGTATGTGTCCTGGCCAAAAGGATTGCGTGAAAGTTATCAGTGCTGAAGGTGCAATGAAGGTGCAAAAATGATTGGTCTTCGGGAATTTAAGAGAGATGTTTGAACTATATAAAATGATGAAAAGAATCCCAAAATAGGATTTTCCACATTTGCAAAATTACGGCCATCATATTGTGTGCTTGCCGGTAGTGGTGGGACTCATTCTGTCTGTGTCTGCACATACCATCAAAATCCAAAATTGCAGCTGGCTGCATTGGGAGAAAGAGGTCTTTCATACAAGGATCTTATGGATTACAGTGTCTGCAGTACAGAAAGAGAGACTTGCATGATGCAACTTTGCAATGATTGCCCAAGAGAAGAGGGTGTCCTGGATTTTCTTGAGTTACTTGACAGTGTGAAATCAGCTCCAAATGAAATATCTTACAAGCAATGGGTGACTGTTGACCGTTGTACAATGGTTGATAAGGTGGAGCCACTTCATGAATACTTATCATCCCTAAGCATGAAAATATCCCGCATGGTTCATCATCACTTTGTTGCTCAGCAACAATCACAGTACTTCAAGCAGTTGAAAGAAACACTACCACCTCAGAGCGAGGTAGTTATAGTAGGTGATTTCTCTGAGAATTATTCTTTCATTGTCCAGGATGCTGCCCAAGGGTTTCACTGGGACAATTCACAGTGTACAGTTCACCCTTTTGTCATCTATTATAGATCATCTGCAGACCAGGAACTTAGCCATTTTAGTGTCTGTTTCTTATCTGCATCACTAAAACACAACACTATAATGGTTTACTCATTCATATTGAAGCTTATGACATATGTTAAATTCAGATGCCCACAATTGAAGAAGGTGCACTATTTCTCAGATGGATGTGCTGGCCAATATAAGAACAGATACAACTTCACAAATCTCTGTTACCATGAAGAGGATTTTGGTCTGTCTTGTGAATGGCACTTCTTTGCTACATCCCATGGCAAAAATGCATGTGATGGGATTGGAGGAACAGTGAAAAGAGCTACTGCTCGTGCCAGTTTGCAGAGAACTACAGAGAGGCAAATTCTTACACCAGAACACATGTTTCAGTTTTGTGAAGAAAACTTGAGCAAGAAGATAAATTTTTTCTTTGTAACTACAGCTGATTTGAAAGATGCAGAAGAACGGTTGGAACATCGATTCAAGGATAGTAGGGCTATTCCTGGAACTCAGAAATATCATAGATTTGTTCCCCTAAACAAGGAAGAACTGATGGTGTATCCCATTTCAAGTGGCATTGGAAAAAAAAGAATAAGGAAAGTCATTTTACTAATGAACCTGCAATGCTTGGTAACCTAAAATGTGTCAAACCAGGAGAGTATGTTGGCTGCATTTATGACATGCAAGTTTGGTATGGAATTGTGGAGGAATATTGTGAAGAGTTTGATGATTTCACTGTGAACTTTCTACATCCCTCTGGGTCATCAGGATCAAGTGCATATTATTATCCATCAAACAAGGATTCATGTGCAGTGCCAGGACATCATATATTAACTGTAATGAGTTGTCCTACCCTAAGAGGAGGCAGCAGAATTCAATACATTTTTTCCACAAAAGAAATTGATGAGAGCATCGAGCATGCAAAAATTGTATTAGGCTAGCACATGAATCCTCTAAGTAGGTCTTCCCCTTTCACTATTATAACTATTATTGCCAGTGTAGATTAGCAGTGAAATACAATTTTACATTTTTTGCCTTTGTTTTTATATCTATAAAAAATGTAATTTTAATTTCTATAGGTCAAATTATGAGCTTAAGTGTGAAAAAATAGGTAGAATTGACGCACAACTTATGAATATGGTGTTCACTTATATGTTAGTTACATGAAACATACTAACATAAACAAACTTTTTTTTGCTGATTCTAATAGCCAATGCCTATGCCTTCATTTTTCACATTTAAAAAAAAAATTCTCATTTGATACCCCAGAGGTCAAATCGTGACCTCAAATTTTGGTTACAGTGTAACTTTTTTATTTTTCAACCTAGAGTTCTAAAACTTGCATATTTGGATTCCTTGTCATTTTCTGATTCTAAATATATATACTTTTATATAATTGTGACCATTATTACCCAAGTTATGGGTTGCCAAATGTTAGTGACCTCGCAAGTGACCTCAAATTTCCCGAGGTCATATCTCTTGAACCATTGGTCGGATTGACCTTATAATTTCAGAAATGGATTCAGGGCCCACAAACTCCCTATAAACCAAATTTCAGCAAAATCTGAGAGATGAGGGTGTTAGGCACTGGTTGATCTGACAGAGAATGACCCACTTAGTATCATAGACCAAATTTAAGCAAAATCTATGAGGGTATGGTGCACTTTTTTCATTTTTTTATTTTGCATGATTTGTCATGGAATGAGCCTGAGATATTTATTTTTAAAATTATTAAATTTTGGCGCTATTATTCACTAGTCAAACCATCTTGTCCCGTTATGTATGTAGTCCTGTTGTTGTTATTAGCCAATCAGTGGCTGCCCATTGTCATGTGATACTCCCACACAGGTCTGGTGGCTGAAATTTGAATTCAACAGTTGCTTTAGAATGGCTGTCTATAGTGGGAGCTCCCAATCTGAGTGAGATGTCATCTAGGCCAGGTTAGGGATACTACTAACCTTTCTAGGTCCCAAATTCATTATGGGATACCCAGGGCCTATCAGAGGGGGGCCTAGGAGGGCCATTTGGCCTGGGTCTCTAGCTTAAGGGGGGCCTTAGATTTAGAAACTTTCAGGTTTGAATATAATGTTTTGCAGTGAAAGTAATAATTGGGTTTAGCTATGGACCTCAAAAGCTGAAAGTGACCTGGGCCTCTCTGGACCTCTGAGAGGGACTGGGGATACCCATACCTGGTTAGGTTAATTGAATGCCTGGTTGACCTAACTGGGCATTCAAGTAACCTTCGTGCTATTCAATGCCATAAGTGATTATACCCGGAAAGGTAAGGTTGGGTCATTGTCGGGACCTGGAAAGGTAAGTAGTACTAGGTTAGGTTAGGTTAGGTTAGGTTACTTCTGCTATGAATATTACTGATGAAAATAGGTTTTTCTGGATTACTGTATTTCATGCTGTTTCAATTGATTCTGGCCTTTTTAGCCCATAATTTCTGTCTTCTTCAAAGCCCTGGGGTGGGGTGGGGGAGGTTTATCTCCATAATGGTACATTTGTACCAAAAATGGAGGTCAGATTCAATTGAAACAGCATGAAATACATCAGAAAAACCTATTTTCATCATTAGTTTAGGGGGCATTCCAGGACAAATCACCCAAAAATTAAAAAATTTGCCACCACTCCAACCCAGATTTTAATGAAAATTGACATATGGAGTTCTTCTGGGTGCTGATTTCACTGGTTCAAATAAAAAAGTTCTATGACCCATAGTTTTTGAGATATAGGCCCCCAAAATATATGGGCCCCCAGAATCTTGGGGGCCCCACTTCACCACCTAACTTTAATGGGCAATAACTCCCAAACATCTTGTTGTAGACCAATAAAACTATACATTTTTAGAATCAGTATGAAGAGATCTATTAAATGATACCACATTAAAATATGTAGAACAGTAATGAAAATTTTCCCCCTTTTCCGCCTTTTTTTCTTTTTTTTCTTTTTGACCCCCACCCTCCTCCTAGACTGAAATAAAAAAAATTTTTTTTCATTTACTAAACTTCCATTAATTGTTACAAGATACAAAACAATAAAAAATGTGGGTATCAAGTTGCAAGATATTTTTAAAATTATTGAAAAAATATGTATCAGGTCATCCCATAAGTAATGTCGTTTTTTTACCTTTATTTCCAAATGAAAATAAAACTGCATCAAAATAAATTTTAATAAATTTTATAGTTTCCTTCACTTTCTATGACTCTCTGCCACCTCTCTACAAGCATTTCAATTCCATATTGATAAAATTCCTTCAGTTTAGAAGGAAAAAACTCGGAGAGGGCAATGTTGAGAGCAGTGGCGGCTCGTGACTTTCAGTTATGGGGGTGCTGCCTCAGAAATTGCGAACAATTGTGTCAATTATATATATATATATATATATATTTTTTTTTTTTTAGTTCAGGAAGAACCGATTCGCCTCTATTTAAAGGGCATATCTCAGCGGAAAAACAAAGAAAAAGGAGAGGAAAGACAGAGGAAAAGAAAGGGTGGAGGGGACAGTCGAAGTGGAAAAAGACCAAGGACTGCAGGGTCGAGCCCCATCATCCTTGGGTGCTAGGGCCGGGAGGGCGCACGTGAAACCTCCAGGAACAAGCACGTACAAACGAGCACAAAGAGCACTCAAGAGCACGAGCTTAGAACCCCCTTGCGGGGATATATATATATATATATATATATATATATATATATATATATATATATATATATAGAGAGAGAGAAAGTCGAATAGATAAATAGATAACTACTCACTACTCAGTCATAAAAATAAGTAAAATGGTATCATAAAATCAATTATAGAGTACTTACGCTTAACGGGTAATTTCGAATTTGGCAAAAATTTTATTTAGAAACAAATTCCATTCTTTTGTTTTTATTGTGAGCGAAAAAATATTCTAAGAAATGAAAGCTATATATTGTAAATAATCCAATTATTATAACGGGTGTGGCAAAAATAACGCCCTTTTTAGTTTATTCTCTTTTATTGAAGGAAATAAATCAATTACAGCATTTTAAGAGAAATAATAAGGTTTTTAAGAAAAATACAGCATTTTAAGAAAAATAAGTACTTTCTCAGTAAAAACTAAAAAATAACAAAATGATACAATATAAAACAAAAAAATTATACTGTATAAAACTATAAAGATACAATTATTAAAAGGCCGTTACTTTTTCCGCACCCAGTATAATTAACTTCAATCTCACAACAAAAAATAAATGATAATGAATCATTGATAAATGCAATTCGGAAATTAAATTTTGAATTAGCAAATGATACAGCAACACAACTACCGCGTCAAACAAATTGGCACTGCTCTGTCCACAGTGCTTTGGATCCTCTTAAACCCGCGATTCTGACTCGCTCTTCATACATCCACCACTGAGGTTTCAAGTGTTTTAAACAAAATCTGGAACTATTAAGTACGCAGTTCCACGGGAAGGCTGAAGCTACTTTCATGATTCATTTTTAAGGAAAAAAGGATATAATCTGATTTAAAAATTCAAAGTTCATTGAAAAAAAAACAATCAGAGAGGCTATTTTAAATATTTAAATATAAAGATCATGTGGGTGCTGCAGTTCCACAGTGCCTACCTGCGAGCTGCTCCTGGTTGAGAGCCTCAAAACTTTCAAGTTCTTTCCCATCAGGGTAGTTTTGAAGACTTCTGAATAGGTGGTAATCTGATGGTGCAAGGTCTGGTGAATATGGAAGATGTGGAATTTTTTTGATTTGAGTAGTATGAGAATGCGCGCTGTCCTGTTGAAACACACCACCCTTGCAATTAACCAAAGAAGGACGTTTTGTTTGCAATGCAACGCTCCATCTTTGAAGTTGCTGACAGTAGACCTCAGCTGTAATGGTTTGATTAGGCTGCAACAGTTCAAAATAAACCACTCCTTGAATATCCCACTAAATGCACAGCAAAACCTTCCTGGGGTGCAGATGTCCTTTTGGCTGTGGTGTAGCAGATTCCCAGCACTAACCCACTGCCGATGACGCTTAACATTGTGATGAAGCACCCAATTTTCATCCCCAGTAATGAGTTGATTCAGAAACGGTGCTTGAAGTTGCCAAGAATGCAATGAAGAGCAAATGTTCATGCAATCTTTACAGTAGTCTGGTGACAACGTATGGGGAACCCACTTCCCAAGTTTCGACACTTTTCCCAGTCGTTGCAGGTGGTAGTGAACTGTGGAACCAGTCGAATTTAGTCGCTGGGCAAGTTCTTCAACAGTTACAGCAGGATTTTCTTCAAGTGTAGCTATCAGAAGGTCATCATTGAACTCAACAGATTGGCCCAAGCGCGCTTCATCAGTTAAACTATAGCCACCAGACCTAAACTTCTGGAACCACCTTTGACATTTCCTTACATTTAAAGCTTCCTCCCCATAAATATCCTGAATATTTTTTGCGGCTGCAGTCGCGTTATTTCCTTTTCTAAACTCATAAAGCATTATATGCCTGGTGTGTTCGTCTGACACCTCCATCTTATCCATAAGGGTGAAATAAACAAAGATTGTTAACACGATGAAACTTCACTTAGAGTGAGAAGTAACATGTCTAAACACATAAAAATTCGAGTTTTCCACAAAATATACAGAGAAACATATGCAAACACAACACGAGTTTAGCAATGCGAAAAAATGACATTACTTATGGGATGACCTGATACATTGACATTTGTACATTGTACATTGAAATTTTGACATTTTTACGCAGACTAAAATAGAGAACTACAAATGATATATTTACATCCTATGTATAACTCATATTCACAGTCTCTCTCTCAAATGTTTGTTAATTATGCTTATTTTTATTACAGATGTGCTTGTTTTGAGTCAAATCATATCTTATTTTTGAGATTTACAATTGTGTATATTTTTTAGTAATGAAAAATGGTTAGATACTGTGATGATCCTTTACAAAAACATAAGAAAAAGATACACAATGATATAAGAACCATCAGCCAATCACTTTATGATTGATGTAAATGGAAACTACAAAGGAATACTGTACTATGTAGCAACTGTAGAAAATTATTGACCCAGAGACCAGAGTTGCTATCAACATCACAAAGTGAAGAGTCTGATCACAATCAGTCTTCTGAGAATGTTATTTCAGAAAGTGATGAATATGATCCAAGTATATCAAGTAATGCCAAAGAAGAGGTGTCTCAAGTTCTAGAAAGTCTTGCTGTGACTCAGTAAAGAAGTGTAAGTATTTAATGATAGGTACTTTTTATATTTATATTATTAATACTATAAACACCCAGGAATGTCTGTCAGTCTGTCACGCTCGATATATATGGGCGATATTTGTATTTTAATGCATTAGAAAAAGGTGTAATGAATTCTACTTTTAATTATAATTTTAAAAAGTGTAAAAAATATTTGCTTTTGCGTTCAGCTTTGAGCCGAAATTTAATCTGCGGCTAAGTTCAAAAATTTAGCAAATGAGTTCTTTTTATGCACTTTCATACTGGTGCTGCAACCATTACTGAATAATTGACTCCCGGTAACGGGGGCCTGTGGCTCCCCAATTACTGAGGCCAAAGGCCCCAGCACCATGGGTGTAGCTAAATGGGCCCGGAGGGCCCACTTTAACTAGTTTATTTATAATGTATTTACTTTCAAGACAGTTTTTCAGCAGTTGCTGAAAAACTTAATGAAATTAATATGTTGACATATTAATTATTATTGTCCATATATATCAAATGGAGTCAAATATTTATTAATTCAAAAATTTCAGATGGTTTGGGTTCCTCAAGAAAAGAAGCAAAAGCTATTCAAACAATAGAAAAGCATGTCATTCTTTAAAACAAAAGCTAGAAACAAGTTTAGAAATTGAGATCCCAAGCCTATCAAAAGCTACAAAGTTGGATCATGAAACTCAAAGGTATGAATTTTAAAAAATGATACGCTATTATTAAGTAGGAATATACCTAAACTAAAACTGAAGTATAAAAACAAAATGTAGGTATTCACCTTTGATAGTAGAAACTAGAAGCACAACTCCTAAAGATTGGAGATCAATGGACCCATTAAATCATTTGGAATTCATTTGGTCACAAAATAATTTTTGGTTTAATTTGACTATCTCAAAGAATGCTCATTTTGTTACACTTGAAATCAATATTATAATCCAAAAATTTAATATGCACATGTAATGTTTTGTTTATAGCTATTATACATTCATGAATTTGTTTCAGGTCAATGATTCATCTCATGAATGAACTGGTTGAAGCTTTCCATTCTACTGACAGTTATGAGAGGGAACTCAAAATATTGACATTATCTCCATTTACCATATCAAAAACTATAAATCTATTTCAGACAACTGAATATTTAGTTAAGTAAAGCAGAAATATAAAACAAAGACTTGGAATTATTCCTGAAATTGAACCCATGTCAAAAGGAAAAGTAATAACTAAAGGTACTAAAGATTCTGTTCAGAAATTTTTTGAATCAGACAAAGTTAGTCATTTGTGCCCAGGTACAAAAGACTGCCTGAGTATCAGAAATGAAAGTGGGTATAAAGAATTTGTGCAGAAAAGACTGGCATTAATGAATCTGAAAGAAGCTTTTAGTCTCTATAAAAATAATCCAGATAGTCCCCAAATTGGCTTCTCTAGTTTTGCCAGCCTTCACCCCAGACATTGTGTTTTAGCTGGAGCTGCTGGTACCCATTCTGTGTGTGTATGTACATACCACCAGAATGCCAAAATACAATTCTCAGCTTTGGGTGTCAAAGGGTTGGAATACACAACTCTTATGGAGAAAGCAGTGTGTGATATCAACAACAGGAATTGCATGATGCAAATATGTAATCTCTGTCCAAAAGAACAAGGTATTAAGAATTTTTTGCTCACTTTTCAAAGTGTTAACGATCCTGAATGTGAGGAAATAAAATATAAACAATGGGTTACTACAGATCGATGCAATATGGTTGAAAAAACAGAATCTGTAGATGATTTTATAAATTCATTAAGCACAAAAATTGTCAAATTAACACATCACTTTATAGCAAAGAATCAGAGTGCATTTCTAAAAAACTTGAAGAATAATTTGAATAGCCATACAACTGTAGTTCTTGGTGACTTTTCAGAAAACTACTCATTTGTAGTACAGGATGCAGCCCAAAGTTTTCATTGGGAAAATACCCAATGCACAGTGCATCCCTTTGTGTTATATTATAAGGAACCAGAAAGTAATGAAACAAAACATTCAAGTTATTGTTTTTTATCTCCAAATAAAAAACATAACACTACAATGGTTTACACTTTTTTAAATACACTCATACCTATTATTAGAAAATCCCACCTTCATATCAAAAAATTACATTATTTTACTGATGGATGTGCAGGACAATATAAAAATTGTTTCAACTTTAACATTTGTAAACATGAAGATTTTGGGCTGGAATGTGAGTGGCATTTCTTTACCACAAGCCATGGTAAGAGCGCTTGTGATGGGATTGTGGGTACAGTGAAAAGATCTGTAGCCAGAGTGAGTATGCAGAGAACATTTGCAAATCAAATATTAACACCAGAAGACATGTTTGAATTTTGTTCAAACAATATAAGTGACAGCATTAAATTCTTTTTTAATAAATTCTGAAGAAATTGAAGCTATGGAAAAATTTTTAAGTGACAGATATGAAAAAAAGCATGCAGCTAACAGGAACACAAAAATTCCAGAGATTTGTACCTATTAATGCAAATAACATAAAAACATTTGAATTATCTTCTGATGAAGTTGGTGAGGTGAGGATTATAAGCAAAGCATTTCTGGGTGAAGATAATGTTGAAGTTAATCCAAAAATAGGAGAGTACATAGTTTGTACTTACAATGATCAGAAATGTTGGGATTTGTACATTGCTATAATGAGGAATTTGATGACTTTGAGGTTAGCTTTTTGTACCCATCAGGATATAGTGTTTACTATTACTTTCCACAAATTAGAGATACATGCCACATATATCAAGAGATAAAATTTTAGGTTTATTAAGCACACCAACTTTTAAAGCCAGGAACAATGCATATTCAATATGTTTTCCCAGAAAATGAGTTGAAAAAACTTGGTGTAATTATGAATCAATTTGATGTAATATGTGTGTGTTCAATTTGTATTTTTGCTGTTTATTTTCATCCATGTGAATATGTCATTTGTAGTTCTCTAATTTAGTCTGCAGGCGTAAAAATGTCAAAATTTTACATGTACCTATTTCTTCAATAATTTTTAAAATATCTTTCAACTTGATACCCACGTTTTTTATTGTTTGTATCTTTTAACAATTAATGGAAGTTTAATAAATTAATGTGGTATCATTTAATAGATCTCTTCATGCTGATTCTAAAAATGTATAGTTTTGTAGGTCTACAGTAAGATGTTTGGGAGTTATTGCCCATTAAAGTTAGGTGGTAAAGTTGGGGCCCATATCTCAAAAACTATGGGTCATAGAACTTTTTTATTTTGACCAGTGAAATCAGCACTCGGAAGAACCCCATATGTCAATTTTCATCAAAATCTGAGTCAAGAGTGGTGACATGCATTGAGTGATCTCTCCTGGAATGCCCCTTGGGTGGATGTATTCTACCCAATCTTTACCATTGCTTGGGCTAGTAAATGGCAGATGGAATTCAATGTTCAAAAATGTAAAGTTATCCATTTTGGTAGAAATAATGGAAACTTTAGTTATGAGATGCAAGGGAACTGGTTAGAGAGGATGTTAGGAAAAAGATCTTGGCATTATAGTTAGTAGTGATCTAAAATTTTCTAAGCAATGCTTCGAGGCTAGAAATAAAGTAAATAAAATTGTAGGTATTATTAAGAGGAATGTCAGTTACAAGAGTAAGGAAGTCATCTGTAAATTACATAATTTCTTCTTTCCTGGTTAGGTCATCTGTATGCCCTTGACAATTGGTTAGGTTGTCATGATATTTTCATTAAAACTAACAGGTCCGGCGCCAGCCTATTTGGCGCCCTTAGCAGGACTGCAGCTGGTGCCACCTCCCACTTCACAATTGGGTTTGCCCACAAAGTAATCAAGGTACCATATTGAAGAAACTATTTGCCTTACACTGATCTATTTTAATTTGCTAATACATACATTTATTATAAAATTATAAAATCATTTCACAGTTCAAGAAAGTGTCATGACCAATCAAAACAGCGAGTAAAGCGAGGCATATGTAGTAACAAATCAGAACGCTCAAAAGTGCTAAAATATGCGTGCAAAAAGGACATATCTACTGTTTTTTTCAAGCAAGAAGGGCATATGTCACATAAAAACAGTTATTCGCTTATTGACGACTCCCGGAACTCATATTAAGCCGTAAATAAGCCGAGTTGCTTATTGACGACTCCCGTCTGTGCGCGCAACATTTTTAAATCACTTATTTACGACTCCTGTCCCTAAAGGGTTAAAGGTCGTGATAGTGAAAGTTCTATAATGACCCAATAAGATGAATAAGTTAATTATGTAAATATCAGTCAAGCTAAACTGGTGTACATACGTCGTACAACCTTTCATCATTTGTCTATGCTTCTCATTCCTTCATTATTTTGTTCATGTTGTTCTTACATAATACTATCAGATGTGCACAGGGCGGGAGGCGCTGGCGCCCCCAAGATCTTTGGCGCCCTTAGCATTTACTAACCTTGCCTAATGGAAGCGGCGGCCCTGAAAACTAATGATTATTTTAACAAAATACTAATGAATATTTTAATGAAAATATCATGACTTAACCTAACCAAATGTCAAGGGTGTACAGTTGACCTAACTGGGAAAGAAGAAATGATGGGTTATAACCCACAAGATCCCATAATGCTTGTGTTAGGCCTCACTTAGAATACTGCATTCAAGCTTGATCTCACCTTAAATGTGATATTGATATGCTTGAGGGTGTGCAATGTAGGGCAACCAAGCTTATCCATAACCTAAGAAGACTGGAATATACAGGGAAAGATTAAAGGAACTAGGTATGTTTAGTTTTGAAAATGATGTAGGAGGGGAGATATGATACAGATGTTCAAAATGTTTTCAGGTTTGGACAATTTAGATGTATGTAACTTTTTCTCACTAGAGGCTGATAGGATAACTTGTGGGCATAATGAGAAAATTAGAAAACAGTCTTGTAGACTTGATCTATGAAAATACTTTTTCAGTCATAGAGTGGTAGATTTTTTGAATGACTTGCCATATGATGTGGTAAACAGTAGCACATTAGTTAATTTTAAGAAAAATTTGGATGCTTTCATGAATATGAGAGAGAGTAAATTGTAATTACTTTATATTTTTAGCTTAAGTTTGTAGGCTACTTTGATAGTAGTAAATAGTTGTACACTACATTAGTTAGCTGAATTGAGATTATTTTGCAGGATTCTATTATTATTAACTCATGACTTGGATAACCTCGATAGGCCCCAGTGGCTTCATGTTTTCCAAATGTAATGTAATGATTATGATTAAGAATGCCCAAGTTCAAAGAATCTAGAGAATTAAAATCAAAGTTTTTAAATTTTCTTCAGTAAAAACAGAGCTAAAATAATCATTAAAAATACCAACAATATCCTGGTCTTTTTCAAGCATCCTTTCATCATGTTCCATTAGGCCAGTCCTATCATGCTTTTCATTATATTTAAAAACTAAAGAATTTCTTTGGATCTTTATTGCTATTTTTTAGCTAGATTTATTCACGATGCCTTTTGCTCTTCCTAATCAAACTATTTAGCTTATTTCTTAACTGCCTCTAATTATCCAAGTCTAAAATAATATCACTGTCTTTAAATTCCTTGAATGCCCCTTTTTTTAATTTTTAATCATTTTAATCTTCTATTTATGAGTAGACCCTTAATAGAGTAGCTTATACCTGAGGAGTTTGGCAAAAGTGATGCACATGTTCTATAACAGGGGTTGGCAACCTTTTGAATGCAGTATGCCAGTTTACAATTAATGCCAACATTTTTATGGCCCTACGTACCAACTATAATTTTCATATGCATATTTCATAGAACAGTCCACTCTATTTCAATCACAACAAACAAATCAAAGCGCTTTTGATTTGTATTTTAACCAAAAATACACACACACAATTTGATACTGTCCTTTATAATTTTTTAATTTCAATATATAATAATAATCAATATAATAGTTTAATATAATTTTATAATTTCAAATTTTCTTTTGAAATTGCAATTTTTGGGAATCACTTGGCATGCCTTGGACAACCACCTCACGTGCCAACTCTAGCACATGTGCCTATGCTTGCTGACCCCTGTTCTATAAAGAATTGAGTCAAGTGACTGCAGATCGCATGGAAAACAGGAAAAGTGACAGAACTATCCTATAGAACAGTACTATTGATGTAAAAAGAGCTAATTTGAAGAATCCAAATGTAGTTTGGAAATTAAATCCAAAAGTCAAGTTCATACATAACTTAACCTAATTTCTGTTAGTTAAGTTGTTAGGTTTTGGACTTCACCTCCAAACTGTGTCTGAATTTTTCAATTTTAACCAAAAAGTAAATCTAACAAATGTAAAAGTAATATTTTGGCTTGAATATTGACACACACATAAGACAGATGATGATAGTTTCTGCTAAACTTCTCAATTTGGGCTTGGGCCATATTCCTTACAGGATACAGGCCTATACCATTTCAGATTTTTACATTTTTCAGGAATGAATTCTGTCATTATTTATTTATATTTTTAATAATTAATTTTTCTTTTAAAATGTCACTTTCTTCATCTGAATATCTAAATCAATCAAGGAAAAGATTAGTTAATGCCTTAGGAGAGAAAAAAGAGACATACTTTTATCATATGAAGCAGTGGTTTAGAATGAAGGCAAGTATCTTAAAGTTGGTTTATTTTATCTTTATTATTTTAGAATTCCATAATTATAGTTTTGGAATGTCATTAAACAGATTAAGCCTACTATAAATGTCACAACCTTTCCTTTCAGTGTTTCACTTACTCTGTGAACAACTCGTCCTTCTTACTATGTCACTTTTTTTCCATTGGATTCCTCTGACCATAATCTTGTACTTGTTTCCTGTCCTATCACTTCAGTTTGGCCTCTGGATCCTCCCAAGAGGAGTGCCTTTGGCACTGCTGATTGGGAAGCTCTAAGGCAGTACTGTAATACTTTGATTTCCCATGAGATGATTAGTGCTTCTATGGCTGGGGCCCCTCTGGGTTCACTGAGCCCATCACAGAGGTGATTCTCTCAGACATGGAGGCATACATTCCATGTTCTATTCCAACTGCTAATGCAAAAAACTGTGGTTTAACTTTGCTTGCTTTAATGCTATCCACAACAGAGAGGGCTTTCAGAAGGTAAGGTACTATTGCTATCCAACTGCTGACTCTCGTTCAGCTTGTATTTCTGCCCAGAATTGTGCAAAATCTGTTCTTTGACCTGCCAAAAATTCCTTCAAAGACAAAAATGTGAAAACCTATTTGATTCTTCTCACTCGTTCTGGCACCTAGCCAAGAACCTCCCCAACAACTTTACTACTGTCTCTGTACAGGGGTCTTGTCCACCCCTGTATGAAGTAAACTGGGGTGGCTCAACCCACATGGCTCTACTTGACCAGATGGAATCAAAGGCTTTTCATCTCATCAATTCCCTGCCTCTTACTGACTGTGTTCAATTCAGGGTTGGCAAAAACCCAACTGGTTTTTGCTGGGTAGTTGGGTTTTTGGGTTTTTGCCAACCCTGCTTCAATCTCTCTCTTCATAATGTTGCTGCACTCTCCCTTTACTATTGCTATTATAACAGACACTGCTCTTCTGGATTTTTTAACTACATGCCTCCTATTTTAAGAACACACACACTACCCAATTTTCAACACATTCTTATTCCTTTTCTGTCCAACTTTATAATTCAAGGGTTAATTGGTATTTTTAATCTTTCATTTACTCAACTGGTCAACTCTGTGTCTTGTTTTCTTTTGAAGTAAAAGAATCTGCAGAAATTTTCAGAATTGTAATGTCCAAATTATAAAAAATTACACCTTCCTTAATTATGACATTCAAAATCAAACTTCAAAATATAGACTAGGCCCATGCAAGGTTAATCATTTGAACTATAAATCTAGTTTCACAGCTATATAAATTTAACTTACTAATTTTGCCTCTAGTTGACCTATGTTTAAAAGATAGAAATAGAGCTATTGAAATGGATGTTAATATGAAGACTGAAGTGAAATGTTAGACATTATAAAGAGGAATTTCTCTTACAAAAGCAAAGAACTAATTAAATTTTAATTCCTGCCCAAACATGATTTCATCAGGACATTGATAGTCTAGTCTTGCACTGTTGGTCTTGCCAGATATTGTACTAGCTAAGCTTGGATTTTGAGCTGTACTATTTTATGTTCTATTTAATTTTTGCCCACTAAAGTTATTGCTGGTCACTCCTTCAATATTGTGAAAAGTGTTGCAGACTGAAAAATAATTTACAAATTGCAGGGCTAGATGATATCCAATTCAAAGTAACTAAGGTCATCTTTAGTTTAAGAAGAATGTACCTATATGGTACCTGGAGTGAAAGTTGAAGGCAATGGATGTATAATTGTTTGAAAATGTTTTATATATAGGGTGTTCCAAAAGTCATCACCCCATTTGTTTTGCTTATAACTTTTGAGCCAATAAAACAACAAATACTGCAGAAAGTGGAAATATATATATATATATATATATATATATATATATATATATATATAAAATGATATATTATACAGGACTGTTTCAGGAGGAAAGGTCAATACTTTGGAGATGATAGTATTGGTCATTGTGAGAAAAAAAGTTCATATGAACATGTTTCTAATTCTGAATGGTTACAGAGATAGAGCTGTTTGAATCTACAAATACAAAAGCATTGTTAATGGTAATCAAGAAAGGGAAACCAATTACTGTTTCTAACACTTAATGTTTAAACATTGGCATTTTGAATGGTATCAGATACAGAAATGACAAATTTGTTAGTTTACAATTTATGTTTTCAAAAATCCCACCATCAACCTCAATGCACTTTGTAACTCATGTGCGAAGATCGCGTGTTATTTGTCTGAATTGATCTTGACATTTCTTTATGCGGGCAGCAGCATCCAAAATGCACATGAGCAATTCATCTTGTGTATCCACTTTTCTTTTGTAAACTTGACTTTTCATCCACCCCCACAAACAATAATTATCTAATGGAGAGAGGTCTGGAGACCTTGGTGGCCATTGAATGGGACCACATGTTTATATGAACTTTTTTCTCACAATGACTGATACTGTCACCACCTGAAGTATTGACCTTTCCTCCTGAAACACCCTGTATATACACACACCACACACACACACAGTGTCCCAGGAGGAAATGTCAAGAATGCACCATTTGACTCTGGGTATTTCTAAGTAGAAAGTATTATATCGACATGTGCCTGATTCCCAACCATTACCGAGATACATGCCTCTACATTTGGGTAACTAAAACATAATAAAAAGCCGATCTTAGATAATATTCAATGACATTTAATGATACATTGGCAATGGTGCAGATCCTCACATTATTTATTTACATTATTTATTTAGGTACGTCTTAACACCTGCTCACTGAGTCATGTTTCTTTTCAGGGTGTGTTGTGTACTCTGCAAACATGGAGGACAGTTGGAGGTGCAGTGCTCAAGCAACATTTCAAGCCATGCCGGCAGTTTTCTCGAAAGAAGAATACACAGACATGTTATTTGTGTATGGGTTTTGCAATGGAAATGCTGTCGCAGCCATTGCAGAATATCAGTGATGTTATCCAAATCGCTGCACACCAGATTGCCATACAATACAAAATACGTTTCGATCTTTAAGAGAGACAGGTTCATTACCTAAGCCAAGGAGTGAGTGTCAGCAAATATGAAGAGATGAAGAAGTGTTGGACGCAGTGCAGTGGAGTCCAGGTACGAGTGTCCGGCGAATATCATTGACAACTGGGGTTCCACGCATGCAGGTATGGAGAATTCTACATGATGATAGCTTGTATCCATACCATCTCCAAAGGGTGCAACATCTTTTACCAGCAGATTATGAACAACGCTTGCAATTTTGTAATTGGTTACAAACTAATCGGCAATCATTGAATAACATCCTTTTCACAGATGAAGCAATGTTCACACGGAATGGAATTAACAACACTCAAATTCGCACACCTGGGCTCACGACAATCCCCATGCTGTAGTTGAAAGTAACTTTCAGAACAGATTTTCTGTTAACGTTTGGTGCGGATTGCTACAAAACTACCTCATTGGGCCACATTTCATTGAGGGCCGCCTAACATCTGTACAATACAAAAATTTTTTAGAACACGTCCTTCCCCTTTTATTTGATGATGTACCTCTTGCATTCAGACAACGGATGTGGATGCAACACGATGGAGCACCACCTCACTATGGCAGGGAGGTTACTACATACTTAAATCAATGGTTTCTGGGAAGGTGGATTGGACGTGGAGGACCTGTGGCATGGCCCCCTCGTTCACCTGACTTATCTCCGCTAGATTTTTTTGTCTGGGGGTTCTTGAAGAAGAGTAACGTTTATCAGCGGGATAAGCCCGAAACTAGGGAGCAGTTGGTTGCACATATACAGGATGCGTTCATAAACCTCAGAAATGAACTTCCGCGTTTTCCTTGGCAAGACTCGATGGATCGGAGGCTCACCGCATGCATTGAAGAAGGAGGGGGTCACTTTGAAACCATTCTGCATAAGTGCAATAGTGTGTTGTATATTTGTACTTTTTGTAAACCACAAGTGTCATTAAATAGTATCTAAGATCGCCTTTTTATTATGTTTTAATTACCCAAATGTAGAGGCCTGTATCTCAGTAACGGTTGAGAATCAGACCCATATCGATCTAATACTTTCTACTTAGAAATACCCAAAGAGTGAAATGGTGCATTCTTGACATTTCCTTCTGGAACACCCTGTGTATGTGTATATATACACACACAGTAGACTCGCAACTTATGCAGATTTTTCTTATGTGGTTTCAACTATACGCGAGTTATAATTTTACAATTTCCAATTTCCGAAAATATAAATCCAAAGTTCAAAAAGAAAAAATAAATAAAATAAAAATATAAAATATACAAAATTTAATAATACTATAATAAATATATACAGTAATTCAAAATATAAAAAATAGTGGCGCCACCCCACCATCCCACTTCTGTCTGTCTCAGTTCCTGCGTGTGTATCGTCGGAGTAACAGGTGCCTCGTGTGTGTGTCAATTTAGTGTGCTTAAACCTCTTTCATACTCGTTCACAATGCCCAAACACAAGCCAACCTCTGCCTCTGGTCCTCCAGTGAAGAAACAACGCTCTGTGATGACCCTGGAAGAAAAAGTGGCCATGTTAGACTTATTAAAAGGTGGCATGTCGATTGCCACTGTGGCACAGGGAAATTCTGACTGATGCCGAGTTGGAGGAAATAGTGAGAGCAGATGAAGAAGGCGGCGATGGCGGTGGCGATGATGATGAAGAACAAGAAGAGTCAGCATGTTGGGATATACACAAGTTTAGTGAATTGTTTCAGGTGGCTGAGCAGTTGAAAAACTTAGTGTCTGAGTATGACCCCTCTATGGAGCGCAGCATCAACTTCTCACGAGGTCTTACAAGCCTTATGGCTCAATATAATATGTTCCAGCAGCTTAAGAAACAAAAACAACAGCTTCCCATCACCATGTTCTTGAAGAAAACCTCACCATCAACATCGTCAGCAGATCAGCCAATGCCCTCAACTTCTCACAATGACCTTGAGCTGCCCACATACTCCCCTGCATTATTATCTGAGCTTGACAATCCCCTGATGGTGACGTGGGAAGGGGATGAATAAGCTCAAAACAACAACACCCAGAAATACCCGTCTCCATAAGCTCATCATTCATAATTGTACAGGTATGTTATAGTGTATATGTACGTATAACAGAGTTAAAATATATAGTGATTTAAGGGTGATTTAGAGGATTTTTCTTTTCTCTTTATGCAGGGCTTTACGTTCGTAACCTCCACGTAAGCTGTGAGTCTACTGTGTATATATATACAGTATATATCAGGGTTAGTAAAAACCTAGATTTTTCGTAAAAAACCCAACCCAACTGGGTTTTTGGGTTTTTGATGGGTTGAAATTTTTTTTAGAAAGTTCAATAATTATGTAGTGCCTAATATATCTATTATTTTATTAATTTATTTATCTAATCTACAATATATATTAAAAAGACATCTTTATTTCATGAAAAGTTCAGATATGAGAGATAATAATGACATATTAGAATTTTCTCCGTTTTAATTTTAGATCTTTCCTTTATTTCTTAACAGCAGATTTCAGCTCTGTTTCAGCTTTATTTAGACCTAACTCAAATTTAAATTTTTAAGATGCCAAAGAGTTAGAGGTGGAAGATCTAAAGCTAGCGAATGGGACGAGGTGACTTTATTAAGTGATCAGCCTACTAGAGTACTATGCAATTATTGCAAAGAAACTATCACTCAAAAAATTGAGAGAGTGAAACATCATCTAGAGAAAGTTAGACCCGCACATACTGGTGGCAGACTTAAAGCTGCTGAATGGGATGAAGTAGAAATGTTGAGTGACCAACCAGAGAGAGTTTGGTGCAAATACTGCAGATGTGTATTTTCAAAAAAATAGAATGAGTGAAACATCATTTAGATCAATGCAATAAAAAATGGGTACAAGCTTGTGATGATGAAGTGGATGAGCTTACAAATACAGCTACATCAGCAACTCTTCCTCCTACACATAGACACAGCAGTTTTGAGAGAGTGAAACATCATCTAGAGAAAGTTAGACCCGCACATACTGGTGGCAGACTTAAAGCTGCTGAATGGGATGAAGTAGAAATGTTGAGTGACCAACCAAATAGAGTTTGGTGCAAATACTGCAGATGTGTATTTTCAAAAAAATAGAATGAGTGAAACATCATTTAGATCAATGCAATAAAAAATGGGTACAAGCTTGTGATGATGAAGTGGATGAGCTTACAAATACAGCTACATCAGCAACTCTTCCTCCTACACATAGACACAGCAGTTTTGAGAGAGTGAAACATCATCTAGAGAAAGTTAGACCCGCACATACTGGTGGCAGACTTAAAGCTGCTGAATGGGATGAAGTAGAAATGTTGAGTGACCAACCAAATAGAGTTTGGTGCAAATACTGCAGATGTGTATTTTCAAAAAAATAGAATGAGTGAAACATCATTTAGATCAATGCAATAAAAAATGGGTACAAGCTTGTGATGATGAAGTGGATGAGCTTACAAATACAGCTACATCAGCAACTCTTCCTCCTACACATAGACACAGCAGTTTTGAGAGTAGACCCTCTTCAAGCAAATCATATGAAAGCCTGGTTCATGATGACACTACAATTCACAATAGTGAGACTAAATTCACTTCAACCGCTTCTGAATTTTCCATACCATTTTTTCATTCTACTCAAGCCAAGAAAACACAAGGCCAGATAATGCCATATGTGGTTAGAACAACTGTAGATCAAAAAGAACAACTAGATTTGCAAATGGCCAGATTTTTCTTTTCAGCAAATATTCCATTTGTAGTTGTAGAGAATAAAGAATTTATTAAATGGGTCCAAAATTTAAGACCAGGCTATTGTCCTCCAAGCAGAAAAAAATTATCAGATGACTCACTAATCAAAGTGAATAATGAAGTAGGTACTGGATTCAATGAAAAAATATTTAGTCAATTCTACTGTAACTTTAATTCAAGATGGTTGGAGCAATGTGTCAAATGATCCAATAATTGCCCATAGTGTTCACAATGGGTGCAAATCCTTTTTAATAACTTTTCAATTTTTCGTAATCTTTATTTACACATTGCATAATTTAAGAATTGTTTTATAAGTCAGCTTACTTGAAATAATCAACATGCCAAATCATTCTAATTAGCTACAATTGAACAATGTAGCAATAAAAAATTTCAATTATTTTAAAATAAACATCTCGAAACAAAAACCCAAAAACCCACTGAAAATTCCAGTGGGTTTTGGGTTGGGTTTTTGGGTGCCAACCCTGATATATATATATATATATATATACACACACACACACACACACACACACTAGGGGTGTACTGGATCCAGGAGGATTTTAGATTTTGGATCCAGTTTTCGGTTCCGGCCAGATTTGCCAGATCTTGAAGATTTGCAAACAAAGGAAAAGAAAAGCTGCATCTTTGTCATCCAAGTTAATTTTGTCCTAATTTTTAGTCTGTAATTGTAGTCATTTCATCCTTGCCAAGGGAATCATCAGATGGATTTGATGAGTTGAACCAAAAAGCTAAATATTACTACTTCATGGTTCAATGTCTGGCTGCCATTATGGCTTTCTGGCATTTTTGTTTATATTTATTAACAAAAAAGACAATACAGGTACACATTAAGTATGCAAAATACATGAAAGTATAGAAAATACATCAAATAACAGATATTTTCATGTTTGATATTTTGAAACATCTAAAACTAATAAACATAGGTTGCAGAAGATTGAAAAATTGTACCCTAGTACAATAAACAGATGAAGCAGGAGCTGCTAAAAACTTTTTTGCAATAGTGCTAATGTGAGGGAATTTTTCTTTTTCTTTTTTTGTTTCCACCATGTTAAGACTACTACTTCTTTAGCTAGTTTAGAAATTGTTTTCTCTGACAAAATTTCTTCACCTCACCTTCTATCTCTTCTTCAGTTAGCTTTTCTTTTTCTTTCATAAGTTTTGATTTCTTTTTTTATGACCCAATTCTGCATCATCATCTTCATCACATTCAGTAAAATAGTAGCTTAGGAAGCTAGCACTAACATCAGACTTCAATGTTGATGATGTCGATGGTTTGGCGATAGCCCGAGAAGGTGATCTACAGATCTACAGAAGCTAAGGCTAACAAAGACCCTAAGATCCACTCTAAGGTTAGCCCGAGAGAAAGGAAAGAGTAGGGGGTTAAGAGAAGAGAATAAGGGGTTAAGTAAGGAGGAACACCTATCACTCGTGGGTTAACATTCATTCAGAAAAAGAGAAAAAAGATTCACCATCATCATCCGCCGGCCACTGCCGACAAGTCAGAAAAATAGTCAGAGAAAATAGGAGAGGGGTGAAAGATGAAAAGAAGTAAAATAAGAACGCTTACAAACCATGCAAACCATGCCCCAAGCGGCAAAAAGTATTGGTACGCCTCTGCATACTGAGCTCTCAATGTTTCAGATATTTCTTTTAATCATCTGTTAGTTCATTATTTCCTTTCCTTCAGGGCCTGATAGTAGCATGCATTTTTGTTTTCCTTTCTGCATAGCTGTAGAAGTATTTGGATTTTCCTTCTACCACCTTTTCCTCTTCCCTGTCTGTATGGCCCTTTATCAGTTTGTATTTCCAAATCGATTCTCTCAGACAGTTTTTCTTGTATTTCTTTCCTGACATTGTTGTCTCCGCAATTAGCTAACTTCGTCCCTACTCTTTCTTTTGCAGAATATTCTTCTCTTTTGCCTCTCTAGCCAGTTCCTCTTTCCTTTTGGAGCATATTTTTCAAAAATTCTCAGTCTGTTCTTCCAAGGTTGTTAGCCTTTCCTCAGTTGTTGTCTTGGAGTTAGTCTACTTACTTACTTACTTCGTAGCCCCCGGGTTCTCTTATGCGAAACCTGGCGGCGCTCAGGTATCCCGCGACCACCGTGGGGCGGGTCCATAGGTCTCGTAGAGAGGTAATGTTGGAGTTGTGTCTTTGTTGAGAGAGAGTGTGGCAGTGTAAGAGTAGGTGTTCTGTGTCCTCAGGGTGGAGGTAGCATTTTTGACAGGTGGAGGTGTCAGCTAGGTGGAGTCTGTGTCTGTATTGTTGGAGGGAGGGGTGGTGGCCTGAACGGAGCCTGGCCAGAGTAACTCTTGTTTTCCTTGGGAGGGTTTGTTCGCTCTGATGGACTACAGGGGGAGTATCGTGAAGGACAGTGTTGTGTGGTTGGTCGAGTAGGTATTTCCGGGTGAATTCTGTGTGGAGATGTTTAGGGGGGAGGGGGGGGGATATTGTTCAGTAGCTGTGAATAGTGAGCAGCAGGAGTACATTTTTTGTTGCGGGGTGGGGGATTGTGTAATGTGAGATGGTGACAGGGGTGGTCTGGGGCCAGTGCTCTGGAGAAGAATTGAGTCCTGTCATGTTCATGTGGTGTTCAATGGGGAGTATTTTCGTATCTGCATGTAGATGTGGGATGGTGTGGTTCGGAGGCAGCCAGTAATGCTTCTGAGACCTCTGTTTTGTGTGGTCTGTATCTTTTTCTGGTTTGTGTGGGAGATGGATGGGGACCAGGCGGGGCAGCGTAAGTTAGGGTAGTACGTAAAACTGTTTGTATAGGATACTGAGGGATTCCTTCTGTTGACCGAATGTTGTGGAGGTGAGTGTTCTGAGAGCGTTGAGTTTTTTTGTTGCTTTGGAGCAAATGTTTGATATGTGAGGGGAAAAGGACATGTGTGTGTCTAGGGTGAGGCCAAGGATTGTTGGGGTTTTGTTTAGAGGTAGGGGATGTCCCATGAGGGTGACTCTCGGGTGTGCTTGGGATTCGTGGCGGTCTGAGGTTAGGAGGGTGATGGAGGATTTTTGAGGGGATGCTGACTTCCTATTGTTAGTCAGCCAGAGTTCCAGATTGGTAATGTACTGCTGGATCAGGCGTGTGGCAGTGCTACGGTTATGGTGTTGTGCTGTTATGGTCAGGTCATCTGCATAGGAGGAGACGTGGACATGGGGGGAGAGAGGTTGTGGGAGGTCATGCATGAAAAGGTTGAAGAGGATTGGAGAGAGTATGGAGCCCTGTGGGATGCCATTGTATAGTCTGTAGGTTTTGGATGAGTGTTGTTTGTGTATGACTTTGCCAAGTTGGCCTGCAATGAGATTAGTAAGCCATTTCTTGTCATTGGTGGGGATGTCGAGATCAATAATCTTTTGTGCAAGAATGTGGCGTGGGACAGTGTCGAAAGCTTTGTTGATGTCGATGGCAACAAGGACTGTGCGGGCAGGGGGGGATAGTTGGTTGAAGCCATCTAAGATGTGTTGGGTTAGGTTTGTAAGAAGCATTGTGGTGGAGTGGGTGGACCTGAAGCTGTGTTGGGTTTGTGAAAATGTAATGTGTGGTTGTATGCATCTTAATATCAGTTTTTCGAGGACTTTGGAAATGGTTGAGAGAAGGGAGATTGGCCGGTATGAAGCAGGTAGGTTGGGGGGTTTATTGGGTTTCAGTATCGGGATGATGTGTGCCAGCTTCCAGGTAGAGGGTATGATATTGTGAAGCCAGGAGTAATTGAATATGTTTGTGAGGGTTGCAATAGCAATTGGACCAAGGTGTTTGAGATGAATGTTTGAAATGTGGTCTGGGCCTTCGGCATGAGTTTTTTTGAGGGATTTTATGGCTGCAGCTGTGCCTTGGGGTGTAAATGGATGTGGTTGTTGTGGGTTGGCTGAGAGTTTCCATATGTTTTTGAGGATTTAGTTAAACGCCCCAAATTTGCTTCTTCCTTCTGTACAAGGTGCAATCCAAAAGTTCCCAGACTGGCAGCATGGAGCGCTAACAGGCTGTAGTACAAACTTGGGTTGCTAGATAGCGCTAAACAGCTTTATTATGAAGCAGTATGCCAAGTAACACGGTGATACATGCATGCGTTTTTTTTCATGAGCATTTTTGTGCGTTAGTGTTAGTGGGTTTATGCAATTTTTGCAAGAAGAGAAATGGTAGACTTGAAGGAGCAGTGCGTGTGCATCAAGTTTTGCTTCAAACTCGGCAAAACTGCATTGGAGACCCACAAAATGCTTAAACAAGCATTTGGTGATAATGCCATGGGCAGAAGGCAGACTTTTGAGTGGTTCTCGCAGTTCAAACGTGGGCAAATATCGGTTGAGGATTCTGAATGTTCTGGTAAGCCCTCAACCAGCAGAACCAACGAAAATGTTGAAAAAGTGCGTCAAGCCTTCCACGAGGACTGTCGGTGAATGATTAACAACATTTGCAGCATCATTGGCCTATCGTTTGGTTCATGCCAGTGCATTCTCATGGAGGAACTCAACATGAGGTGGATTGCTGCCAAATTTGTGACCCGCTTGCTGATCCAGGACCAGAGGCAACACTGGCTCACTGTGTGCAGATCGAAACTTCCTTTCCAAGGTCATCACTGGTGATGAAAGCTGGGTTTATGGCTATGACCCAGAAACCAAGCAGCAGTTATCCCAGTGGAAGAGTCCAACTTCACTGCGACTGAAGAAAATGAGGCAGGTCAAGAGCATGCTGATCTGTTTCTTTGACATGGAGGGAATTGTTCATGAGGAGTTCGTTCCTGTAGGTTCAATGGTGAATTAGCACTTTTACATCGAGGTCCTGAGGCGTTTGAGGGAGGATGTGAGGAGGAAACATTCGGACAAATGGTGCACACAGAACTGGCTGCTGCATTATGACAACATCCCGGCCCACACCGCTCTGTGCAGCAATTTTTGGCAAAAAACAACATGGCAGTGGTACCCCACCCTCCCTACTCCCCCGACCTAGCCCCCTGTGACTTCTTCCTGTTCCCAAGATGAAGATCCAGCTGAAGGGGTGATGATTTAACGACTGAGGAGATTCAGGCGGAATCACATGAGGTGCTGAACAACATCCCCAAAATGGAGTTCCAGAGGTGCTTCCAGCAGTGGGAAAATCGCTGGGCCCGCTGTATCAACTCCCAAGGGGACTACTTTGAAGGGGACAGCAGTAATTAGAACCTAAGGTAAGCCTACATTTTTTGTCGGTACAGTCCGGGAACTTTTGGATTGCACCTTGTATGTGTATTGTCTTTTAAAGTTATCACCATATGTATTGATAACTCAATTATATTGTGGTCTGAGATAATAGTTGGAGTTATTTTTATATCCACAATCAAGTTTGCATTATTTGTGAATACCAGATCCAGGCAGTTATTTTTCCTGGTATTTTCTGTTATCTCCTGTGTCAGCATAAACTTGTTTGTGAGAGCCATCAGCATTTTTGCTTGCTCCTGGTCCTCTCTTGTGCTTCCCTTATCTTGCTGTATAAATATATTTCTACCCACCTTTTTGTATTTTATAAATGGGAAATTAAAATTGCCACAGAGTATTATATTAGGGGATGGAGAGTTTATGGACTTTATTAGGGTTCTATATCATTAATGGCATCTGAAAATTTTTCATTTGGAGAGTTTGGAGGTCTGTAGATGACTATCAGTACCATGTTTAGTTTCTTCATTTTCACTGAAAAGGTTTCCATAAAACTGTTGAATTTACTTATTACTGTGTCTGTCATATGTCTCATGTATATAAATAGTAAAACCACCTTTATGTCTCGCTGTTCTATCCACTCTTAGTAAGTTGAATCCATCAATATGCAATTCTTTCTTATCGATACAGTGTTCGTGGTTATTGCAGTTTCCTTGGCAGTCTTTAAGATGTGTTTCTGTGAGGCATGCGATGTCCATCCTTGTTTTGTCCATAAAACCTTTCAGGTACGAAACTTTGTTTAGTGAATTGTTCGGTTTTATTCCTTGAATATTTACCAGGACAATGTTCTTTTTGTTCTTTGATATTGCATGTTTTGTAGCCTTGTGGTCTTCCGAGATGGATCTGTTCCGACCTACCTGTTCTGGTAGCTTTTTGCCATGTAGTGTTCTGGCTTGAGGGTTCCCTAGCTGTGTCAGTTGTATGTGCTGTATAAGGCTTAGCAGCTGTATTGTGTCCAAGATGTTGAAAAATTGTGTGTTTTGTTTGCTATTTGGGTACATATTTTTTTTCTCATATTCCTTCTGTTGTCATTTGAGACCTGTCCTTTGAACTTGTCAGGAGATGATGGTAGTAGCATTTTCTCTCATACTGGCAGGTTCCATATGTTGCATAGGTCTTGCAAATGTCCAGATGGTAGAATTTGCATTTTCCACCAAATTTGCAGTGACCATTATTGTAGAAGTAGTTGCACACAGGAGGGTGTTCGTAAATACATTCTCCTCCCTTATATCTGCATATTCCTTTCACATAGTATTCACATAAATTTTCTTCCCCATTTTTACTTGGAGCCTTTGTTTTTAGTGGTTTCAGTATGGTTTCTTTGTCTACTTGTTTTTTCCTATTGCTGCTAATGCCCTTTGTTTGAAAACTTTGGATTTGGTTTTGTGCCTCTGTTTCCTCTGTTAGTGCTGCTTTTATTTCTATTATTTCTGCTTTTCCTGTTTTCTTTTCCTGTTTGTTTTTCGCAGTTTCCTCTTGT
The DNA here is from genome assembly GCA_023014485.1 of Bathynomus jamesi. Lineage (NCBI taxonomy): Eukaryota > Metazoa > Arthropoda > Malacostraca > Isopoda > Cirolanidae > Bathynomus > Bathynomus jamesi. The sequence goes on along the minus strand of JAJOZX010000123.1, from coordinate 560,616 downwards.
ACTATCTTCGTTCCTTCTATTTCTTTTCTCTGTTCACTATTCATAAGCTCCTCTTTTGCCATTTCCTCATAGTCTCATTCTGCTTTAAGAACTATAAATGAGTTTATTTTGATTATGCAGCTTTTGCAGAAGAACTTTATTCCATTCACTTGTTTAGCACCAGTTATAAGAGATTTCTTTGTTGCTCCATTTCAGGCATTGAAATTCAACTAAGGTCTGGCAAAGATCACATCGAATTGTTTTTTCCTCATCTGTTTCTTTTTTACAGTATCCATAGGATTGTATGAATTGTCTTACCATTGCCATGTTTCTGATGGTATGTAAATGATTGTGTTCGAAATATTAACTCAAAATAGTAATTTATTAAGTGAGGTGTTTGACTTGACTTTAGAAATGAGGGAGGGAAAATTTTTCTGTTATTTTGTGGGATGGGGGATGTGGCACGCTGTAGTTCTCACTGATTGGTGCCCTGGAGTGTACTGCAGTGGATAACAGGGATATTGCCTTTCAATGGGCAGTTAGATTTTCTGAGAGAAAACACTTGGAATAGATTGTATAGATTAAGTTGCTTTAATTTTATTTGCTTTATTTCAACAAACACCGCTATTTCACCACTTAAATGGGCATATGACTGTGTACACTGAATATTCACTCAAAAATTGGCACTACTTAAAAAGGATTATATAACTGCTGGATTTTTACTGTAATATCACTTTTATTCAGACTTTCCAACGAAACATGTGTAACTCACACTGGGCAGGAAAACAAACACACACACACACACACATATATATATATATATATATATATATATATATATATATACAGGGTGAAATTTCAGCTATTACGGTACGGAAAAGAGAAGACCTAAAGTCCATGGAAAATAATACCCCAAATGGACAGGAAGTCCAGAGAAATTCCAGAGCAAAAGATTTAGGGGTTGTAATGACAGATGATGCGAAATTTGAAACACAAAATAAGATAGCAGTAAACAGAGCAAAGAGAATAACGGGTCTGATATGAGAACTTTTAAACGAAGGGATAGGAATGTAATGATTTTTCTACTGAAAACCCTGATAATACCCAAACTGGAATACTGCTCGGTCCTAACATCCCCATATAAAAAAGAAGACATTAGACGCTGGAGGGGATTCAAAGAAGTTTCACAGCCAAGATCAATGGGTGCAAAGACTAAATTACTGGGAAGGTTACGAGAACTAAACCTATATTCACTGGAAAGGAGAAGAGAGATATACACCATTATTTACACTTGGAAAATAATGGAGAAACTAGTCCCTAATCTTACTCTGAATCCATAACTCCCCAAACACGGTGAAAGGTAGAAACGGTAGACTGTGTCGTATTCCCAAATTGAAGGCGAGACAGGGAACATCCTTAACCCTGAAAGAAAATAGTTTTGTAGTGAGAGGACCAAAACTATTTAATCAGCTGCCCAAAGACCTAAGAAACACGAAGGGAGTTGCAGTGGAAATCTTCAAAAGAAGACTTGACCTGGCTCAGAACAATCCCTGATGAGCCGGGCGTACCTGGCTATGTGAGGTGGAGAGCGCAAGAATCCAACTCACTACTTCACCAGGCCAACTCGAGAGGAGGGGCGACACGCTTGACCTTCGCGAAATGAGAAATCATCACGTGGAACCTTTGTAAGGTAAGGGTGTTTGAAAACTTTCTGTACAAATTGTAATGGGGGATAGGCAACACCAAGACAAACCCTTTTTGTCTATAAGTGTATGTCCGCTGACGTCACCATTCGGCGCGAGAGGGCGCTGCTGCAATTGGCTAAAAGGTGAAGTGGGCTAGACTCGTGCTTGCCGCGGGCATTCTTAAATCGGACGTAGTACGCATAACATGTTTATTTAAAGAAGGCATGTTTATTTAAAGAAGGTGCTGAAAGTTGCGACCAGTAGCATCAATGCATGCCCGACAGCGTCGAAGCATTGACCAACGTACACGTCGAAAGATTCCTGGCATTTCGGGAACAGTTCCAGCGGCGACAGCGATTCTTGCTACGAGGTCTTCTTCTGAGTAAATGGGAGTCTCGTACACGAGGTTCTTCATGTGTCCCCACAGGAAGAAATCGAGGCATGTTAAATCGGGCGATCTCGGTGGCCAGGCTACGGGCCCACCCCGGCCTATCCATCAGTCCCCAAAAGTGGCGTTCAGATAATCCCGCACATCATTGCTGGAGTGTGCTGGGGCCCCATCGTGTTGAAACCACATTCGTCTACGAATAGCCACGGGAACATCTTCCAGCAGTTCCGGCAACGTTTCTTCAAGAAATATCCGATAAACCCGCCCGTTGAGTCGGGCAGGCAGCAGGTATGGCCCAATCAACTTACCATGGACGATACCCGCCCAAACATTGACGGCGAACCGTTCTTGATGAGCATGCACCCGTGTAGCATGTGGATTTGCGTGCACCCACACGTGAGAATTGTGCATGTTAAACACACCCTAACGTGTGAAACAGGCCTCATCTGAGAACAGCATATAAGCCGGAAAATTAGGCTGCACCGCTGTCTGCTGCAGAAACCAGCGTGCGAATTCCACACGAAGAGGGTAATCCCGAGGTTGTAATGCCTGGACTCTCTGACGATGAAACGGATGTAACTGCTGCTCGTGCAACACACTCCAGACCAGGTCGTGGTTCACACCGAGGATACGTGCAACACCTCGCGTGCTTGCGCTTGGATTGTCCTCAAATCGCCGTAGGATTATTTCTTCCATGTCAGGAGTGCGCACGTTTCTCTCCCGACCAGTGTCATGCATGTTTGCGTGGAATGTTCCAGTTTCTCGCAGTCGCCGATGCAAATGCGCAAACGTTTGGTGGTTTGGCACACGTCTGTTCTCACTGCAGCTCTTCCGTTTCCATTGGCAGCCCCATACACCATATGCATGTCAGCCATCTCAGCAGTCGTGAAGCGCTCCATGTTACGCGTACTACGTCCGATTTAAGAATGCCCGCGGCAAGCGCGAGTCTAGCCCACTTCACCTTTTAGCCAATTGCAGCGGCGCCCTCTCGCGCCGAATGGTGACGTCAGCAGACATACACTTATAGACGAAAAGGGTTTGTCTTGGTGTTGCCTATCCCCCATTACAATTTGTACAGAAAGTTTTCAAACACCATATATATATATATATATATATATATATATACACACGATATATTATATATATACATTATAACTGCAAACACGCAGTACAATTAACGTAAAGAACGACGCTTTGTATAGGAGAATTATTCGCGCAAGATGAGAGCGAAAGAATGAAACAAATGAAAAAATGAGGTACCCACCCGGGAATCGAACCCGGGATCTTCCGATTGCCGGTCAGATATGATAACCACTACACCACAGGCCTCACCCAAACAAATGTCGTAATTCCTCTACATACGTGTGTGTGTGTCAGATGTATTCAATGTGACGTGAAGGCAGTGAGTCTTTTGCTTATACTGAGGTTCTAAATGTAGCAGGGCTAGGCTGCTTTAAACCCTAGATCCATGTCCCAAAGCTGGATCCTGTCTGCTTTGCAGATAGCTGGTGAGGGAAGCTATATTTATGGGACTCTTTGCGAGGGACCTGTTGCCCATGTCGGGCTTACATCATGAAAAAGAAAAACTATGGTATTTGTCATTTACCATTACTTATTCGGACTATAGTGGATTTAATTATCCCAGAAGAGTTCCTTGTTCCATGCACGGTCTGTGTATCAAAAAAACTCGGAACCATTCTGAGTTCATTCCCACACATATATATATATATATATATATATTATATATATATATATATATATATATATATATATATATATATATATATTAGGCCGGGTCACAATTTTTCATTTCTTAGATATTTTTGAATTCTGAGGACCCCCCCCTACCAGTTTGTTTTTTCAGAAAATTCATAAAATTTGAGATAATTTGAGATTTACTTTGAAATTTTTTTATTATTACAAAAGTTCGCTTATAAAACAGTTATATTTATTTTTTACTGAAAAAAAATTTCAAAAATACGAAAATGCATGAAAAAAAAAATTTAATTCATAAATTTTTAGCTATTATTGGTAGAAATTTAGAAATTGAGAGAGATTCAATAAAATTTTTGACCTAAAACTAATGTTTTTTTTTTATTCCTTCCATTGACCTTTCCACTCAAAAGTAGGCAGTTCTTTTCTAGACTAAAGTATTTAAAATAAATTTATGCCGATTAATATAACCAATTCTTTCCTGGCTAGATTTAGTTACTAAGTTCACACCCTGTTCAATGCTTTGGCTGTGACATGGAAAATCTAGTATTTCTAGAGGTTTAGTTCTAATCTGAAGCAATTGCTCATTGGTAAAATTACTTAGCAAAGGTGGAGTGATTATCTGCTCATTCCAATTAATCAAATCAATATAATCATTTGCTAGAAAATTTGTAGATCTTCGTAGCTCAAAATTTCTGGCTCCTGAAAACCCAGTTCTGGAAAGAATTATCTTTTGAATTGCTAGCTCTCTAATATGTAATTGTTCATCAGAAACCATTGACCGGAGTATATTTTCAGGATTAGTGAAGTAAGTGTTGTTTTTCATGACCAGCTCAATAATTTTCTTGAATTTTACATCTAAATTTCGAAGAAGAATTGTCATAAACCAAAAATTTCGTGCACCCTCAGTGGCTTTTGGGTGTGATTTTATTTGAAACCACGCAGGGGCATAAAAATTGATGACAAATATAACAAGATCTTTTAGGTTAGTATCATGATTTGATGTAGAAATGTATAGGCGGAGAACCCTTTAGCCAAAGTCAGCCACCTGGCATGATTTAGTCATCCTGGAGATCTTACAGTGAGACCCTCAGAAACATTTCCTGTTTGTATCGCATGACACATTTCATACAAGTATTTTTGGTCACAACTCAAATCTTTTACAATATTAGGAGGTATTTCTTGGACTTTACCTTCTATTGGTTCAAAATTTATTACTTTCAGTTTTGTTAAATCAGCTTTTAATTTCTTGCCAAGTGCCGAAGGCTGCATTGTGGCTTCTTTTTCTAGTAGCCATAATTTAATTTAATAAAATTTTAACTATATTTTATTTATTACTGATATTTTAAAATTAAATAACATATTTTAATACAAACTTTTAACATTCTAGGTACCTAAATAAGAATCTGGAAAGGAAAAAACCAAAAATAATGTAATATTAGGTCTTATATCCAGTGCTATGAATCAGCATCAGATTTAAGACCCTACCCCCAACCCCCCGATCTCAAAAAAAGTTGGTGAATGGTCTATTCTGATGTAATTTGTGCCGGGGAACCTGATTTTGGCCATCCAAAAGCAAAAAAATTAATATTTAAGGTCGATTTTTACGATTTTCGATTTTTGGCCCCATTTCCCTTACAAATTCATGTGGAAAAAAGTGAGTATCGGTAGGGAGGGGGGGGGGGAGTAGCGAAGGTCCCACAGCCTTGATTTTTGGTGTGGATACTACTATTACAGAATGATCAACCTCACAATATGTACCTAAGCAAAATCTTGACCTTGACCCCTTTTCAACCCAGCCTAATATATATATATATATAACCTTGGGTTAGCTTCCACCAGAATTGTTCATTCTGATGGTCATGCTTTTCACTCCACCTTAGACCTACAGTTTAATGTGGAATCTGAACCATGCCCCATCAGCAGCCCAGCATCTTAACCACTAGGCCACCTAGGGTACCCATTTATCTACCAACCACTTTCTTTATTGTGTGGAAGGATGAACAGCTCAGTTTTGCTGCGCGCTGGCTGCTGTTGGGTCTCAAATCCGGGGCTGATGGCTTTGTAGTCAGCGACGCTAACCACTACACCACTGAGTTCTGCGTTCTAAATTATTAAGCAGATTGCATTTTCTCCATTGTTTTCAAAGGTTTTTCACCAATTTCAATGAAATTTATAGCAAATAATTACTATATATAGAAGCACTGATGGTATTCATTTTGATAAAATATTTTGATAATTAAAATAATTATCTTTTTGAAAAATATGTAAAATATGATGACCCAAATTATTAAGCAAGTATTCTATTTACAGATCTAAATGGTGAAAATGGGTAAGAAGAAGGATTTAACACCAACTGAGAAAAGAAAAATAGTTAAGTTACTTGCTGAAAATATAAAATCTCTTGAAATTGCGAAGCAGTTTGGCAGGGCTTATCGAACTGTAAACAAGTTTGTAGTGGAGGGTACCAAACTGAGGCAGCAAAGTGATAAAGGAGCTATAAGAAAAATGACAAGGTGGCAGATATCTGTAATCAAGTACAAAGTTGCAAAGCATCCATTGTCCTCAAGTAAAGAGGTTTTTGAGCAGGTTGGCATACATAATGTACCAAGAACATCTCAATGTGGAATCTTCCAAACAATTGGCAAGACGTGTAAACCTACGATTCAGTCACCATTAACACCCAGGCACAAGAAGCAGCATGTTGAATGTGCGTGTCAGTTCTGAAAACAGATTTTAATACTGTATTGTTCACCGATGAATGAAAAGCAACCCTTGAGGGACTTTGTTTGGTCAAGAAGATGGATTGCTGAGAGCCAATTTCTACCATCGAGATTAAGATGCCAACAAGGTGGAGGTGGTGTCATGTTTTGGGCAGGTTTGATAGCCAATGAAGTAGCTGTCCCATACAGAGTGCCTGATGGTGTAAAAATGAATGCCCAGTCTTACACAAACTTTCTAAAAGAAAACCTCATTCCATGGTAGAGATTGACCCTTAGCAATCCATCTTCTTGACCAACCATCAGATCCCTGAAGGGTTGCTCATCATTCATCAGTTAATACAGTATTAAAATCTGTTTTCACGTACTGATGCGCCCATTCAACATGCTGCTTCTTATACCTGGGTGTTAATGGTGACTGAATCGTAGGTTTACATGTCTTGCCAATTGTTTGGAGGATTCCACATCGAGATGTTCTTGGTACATTATGTATGCCAGCCTGCTCAAAAACCTCTTTACTTGAAGACAATGGATGCTTTGCAACTTTGTGCTTGATTACAGATATCTGCCACCTTCACTTTTCTTATAGCTCCTTTATCACTTCTCTGCCTCAGTTTGGTACCCTCCACTACAAACTTGTTTACAGTTCAATAAGCCCTGCCAAGCTGCTTCACAATTTCAATAGATTTTATATTTTCAGCGAGTAACTTAACTATTTTTCTTTTCTCAGTTGATGTTAAGTCCTTCTTCTTCCCCATTTTCACCATTTAAATCTGTAAATAGAATACTTGCTTAATAATTTGGAACATCATATTTTGCATATTTTTAAATAAAAAGAGAGAATTATTTTAATTATCAAAATATTTTATCGAAATGAATACCATCAGTGCTTCTATGCGTATATAGTAATTACTTGCTATAAATTTCATTGAAATTGGTGAAAAATGTTTGAAAACATTGGAGAAAATGCAATCTGTTTAATAATTTGGAATGCAGTGTATATACAGGGTGGGCCGTAAGTTTCCATACATAGGAAAATTTAAATACGTGCGTCGGTATTTGGATCAGCAGTTTTCGGATGCTTGGATTGGTCGGCGTGGTCCTGTGGAGTGGCCTCCCAGATCCCCAGATCTCACCCCCTTGATTTCTATCTTTGGGCACTTGAAGGCCATGGTGTATCAGGAAAAGATACGAGACATAAATCATCTAAAGGAACGTATCACCAACGCCATTACAAGCATAACGTCAACTGTGCTAATGCGTGTTCATCAACAGTGGGAACACGTATTGAAATGTGTTTTCAAAACAATGGCAACCATGTAGAGCATATTATATAAATAAAAATGGTTGTCCATAAAAAAAGTTTATTTTTCCTATGTATGGAAACTTACGGCCCACCCTGTATAAAGAAAGTTCATCTTATTTTTGGTTTATGGATTTTTTTTATTGAATAAACAAAATTTCTAATCTACATTTTTTTAGGAGAAGAATGATTTTGCAAAATTAGTAGGAACCATAAGAGTTTATTAAACCACTAGTTAATTGCAAGTTTCAAAATTTTATCCCCTTAAAAATATATGATCCAGTCAAATATCCAGCATTATCCGGTATCCAGCCATTTCTTGATCTGGCTGGATTACCTGGTATATGTCAAAAATAAAAACCCAGATATCCAGTATCTGGTTATCTGGCTATATTGTGATTCAGTACATCCCTACCTGAAATAATATATAATGCATATACAGTAACCTTGTGGAGCATCATGGCTTGGTTGATTGTGGACACACTTGCTCATGGTTTATAATAATATGCAAGCTCACCAAGCATTGCAGAGCCTCCATGGAGTGTTGCTGATTTCTGAATAGATGCTAAAAATTCCACACAGTGCCACAACAACAAATGTATGAGGACCGAGTTTCAGCACTGTGATCCAACTTTATACAGGCACCAGTTATATTTTAGTGCTTTTGTGTGTTTAATACTGTACATATTTAATTTAGTAGACTTCAGTTTTGATTGATATGATTGGGATTTTGTGATTTATAACATTGGGTGTATAACAGTGTTGCAGGAGTATACTACCCCCATGATTGCAATGTTCCACGAGGTTACTATAATAATGCAGGTAGGATTTCTGTAGGTAGGTAGCTATAAATACCTAAGAGTTTACATATGTGTTCACTATAACTCTTATTTCTTAATGATCATAGACACCTATGTTTCCTCTTTCAAATTTCCAGCATTATGATGGGGAAATAAGCACTGTTCCCTCCTGAAATTGGAGGTTAGCTACATGCATTACATTTTTTTTGTCTGTTATGCCATTTTCTCTTATTTTCTAGAGTGGTTATCATTTCAGGAAAAACTGTGTCCAATCTGTAGCCCATTTATTCACTAATCAACTATACATTGCAAGTTTTCATAGCTAACTTAAATTCACAGACTTTTAACCAAATGTAAGTACAGTATAAGTGAAATCCCAGGATGCATCACAGTTACATCCATTACAACCACTTTCCACTCTCGTTAACAAAAATATGAATCTCTGGATTTTCTTCAAATGCACATTGCTGTCTTCCTTTATGATCTGTTTATTCCACAAAGTAAAGAAAACATCAATGTGACATAATTAACAAAGATACTGGTATACAAAGAAATGCAACCATAACTTACTCCAGGATATTACATCTATTACTTTGGAATGACCTACAATCATTATCATAACCTTTTTGTAAGTAAATTTCATGTACCATTGGTTACACTGTTCTGTAAGTTAAGTGTGGCCAAATGTATTTGTAAAGTGTTTTTGTAAATGACTTGTACCATTTTAGTTTTGCATTTTCTGCAAGATTTTACAATGCTCAGCACATATATATGTACAAATTATTTAAAAAATTGGTGAAATTTTTTGTAATTTAAGTTTTTTGAGTTCACATTTTGGTATTTAGATTTTTCATCATTGGTGGTCAAGAGTAAAGTATATGAATTTTAAACTTTTAACTTTTATATTTAATAAAAGCAATGTAGTATGTGTCTGCATGTCTGCATCTGTTCCTGCTGTTTTTCTCTTGGTTGGTTTCATTTTGAATTTTTTTTACAGGTTACCAAAGAAGAATTTGATTCAAATGCAAGATCATTATTGCCACATGACTTGGTTCATCTTCATAATGAATTTCTTTTAGCCATACTCACAAAATGTCAAATATTTAATTCTTCAACACCTTGTGCACCTGTTTCTATCAAAACAGAACCTAACAAGACTGAAGAAGTTACATTGGAAAAGGTAAGTGTAAGATGTTCTCTACCTGTAAGAATACAGGTCTTGAGCTGAAATATTGTATTTTCACTTCTGGTTCAGTGAAATATTTGATCACAGTATATGTATCTTTGGAATGTAACTGACAGGCTTCCTTCAAGAGGATGGGTTTTAAGCCTTGGTGCAGTGCATAGTATGAGGAGGTTCCATCTTTTATGCAATCAGGCACAGCAAATGGCCCCACCATTGGATGGAGCTACTGCTACTCCTACAGAGTCCATTATGATCAATGAACAGTGTGGAAAATCCTGCACTAGGTTCAGTTTAATAATTAATTTGCCTTGTGCATTAACTATCCTTATAATAATTCAAGGTCAGAAGGATAATATGCAAGGTGTTTGCTAGCAATTCTGTTCAGGGGCAATGCAAATAACATGTTAAACATAAGTTTATTAGATCATATGACAGTTGACTCCTAGACTGATTAAAGATGATGTGCCAAATTTACTGACAACAGGTTTAGACAAATGTACACTAGCCCAGTAAAAAGAGAAGACAGTTAATATGGATATGGGTCATGCACTATACACAAATAGTTAGATGAACAATAACATAAGACTGTAGAATATGCATCGTTGATTGAGGCAAAACAGTCTGGTTGTCCTACTCTACTTGTACATGCTTACCAGGGTACTAGAAAAGAAGTGCACTTTTTTATCTGGCATCCAACTCAAGGGTATGGCTTCCACCTTTTAGCTATCTCAGTTTAATCTTCTGGAACATTAACACCATCGTTAATCACTTGCTTATTCATGTACAGTCCCAGTCACATATTCATCACTATCATTACTTTGTACTCTAGCTCCCCCTTATGTCTTTTACTACTGAAAGGATGTGATTCTCAGTAGATGCAGAGCTGACACAACCACCTCAACATTATTCTTGTACTTTTACTACAACTTTATGTAGTTAATTTCACAATTGCACAAGAGCTTACTCCTTTATTCACTCTTAGCAAGTTCTTATCTGGATTTATGTAAAATGCCAACATTTTCTCTTGAAAATTAACTTCTTGAAACTGATGAACAGTGAATATAATACTCCTTTATACAAGCATGTTACTGGTTAAAAATTGTGAAAAGAATGGAATTTCAAATAATGGTCTATATTCACACAACCGTTCAACATGTATACCTCCCTAACTGCCAGCTAATGAAGGTAAATTCTGTATTGTGTGCTGGGTGTATCTGACTTGAATAGGAAACTTCATTCATACAGTCTTAGCTAGGGAGTTATTCTAGGATTTTCTCTATTCTCCCCAGTTCCTGCAAGCAATGAATCGATACATTATTTCCTTTACAATATGGCTTTTAGGAAAATGCATCAGATCAAAGGTGGCTTAGTCTTAATTATCATTCCTTAAAACAAAGGAACCTATTCATTTTGTGAATTTTAATTGTTAATTTCCTCATAAGCAAAGAACTGACCATTATCAAAAAGGTTCCTATGGGCCATTCCTCATCATAATACATTCGTAGAAAATGTTTATAAAGCTATTAATAGGCCTTTAAAAGTTTGAGGATGTTAGTAGATGATAAAAGATTAGGTTGTTGCAAATACAGAAAAGTTCTAGCTGATGTTTTGTTTGTTTCATTTAACTAATTCCAATTAATAGTTAATTTACAACTATTCAGGTAAAAACAATTGTAACTGTTGGCAATGGCATTAATTAGTAAGAAATTAAAGAGTGACTAAATGAAAAGTTATGGCAGAAAGGTAAAGAAAAAGAGATGAACCAAAATGGAGAGAGAGAATGAGTTAAAGCTTGGAGAGGAATCACAATTTAAAAGACTTCTGTAACATAAACTAGGCTTTTTAAATGACTCCACAAGTAATAATCAAGAGGATTTAAATCTGGTGACTGAGGTGTCCATGGAATCGGACCACTGTGCCCTATCTACCTTTCAGGATACACGGCATAGATATATTCCCTCATTAAATGGGCAAAATGAGGTGGTGCACCATCATGCATGAACTACATTAATTACACTGGTCTAGAAATTTTGAAAAAGTTTGTGCTTCGGAGATAAAATGTTTCCTATTATGGATTTTGGGGTGCTGAAAACGAATATGACCATAAAAACAGTCGATTGGCTACAGTTTCCAAGAAAATTTAAGTTACACATTTTGCGTATATGTATACCAAATATTAGTAACATACCTGTATAATGCAGTCACTTATATTGATTCAACCCGTCGCTTTGCTTGTCTCTTGTATTCAACTTCTGGAGTATCTCTTGTTATTGTCCAGCAGTAGTCTGCTAACAATGATGGACTCCATTTCCTCTGGTAGCGTTTCTCCATCGCTGAGATATCCTGGTAGAAACATTCACCATGTTCATCACTGACTGCTCTGCAGTTGGCCAGAAAAAATTCCAGGTGCGAATGGAGGAAATGTATCTTTAAAGACATATTGCAGCCCATTTTTTGATAGGACAACAGCAGGTTTTCCACCAGCTCCCTGTAATTGTCAGCTTTGGTATTTCCGAGAAAATTGGTTGCTACTAACGGAAAGCATTCCACACTGTCTTCTCCTCACCACCTAGGATATGATCAAACTCCTCATCTCTACGAAGCTCGCAGATCTGTGGACCAACAAATAACACCCTCCTTGATTTTTGCTTCACTGAGCTTTGGGAATTTACCACCAAGGTACTTAAAAGCTGCCCCCTGTTTTATCCATAGCCTTAACAAAATTTTTCATGACACCCAGTTTGATGTGTAAGGGTGGTAACAAAATCTTGCTCGATTCTACAAGTGGAGGATACTGAACATTTTTTGTTCCAGGTTCCAATGAGTGTCAGAGTGGCCAATCCTTCTTGATGTAATGAGAAGTCCTAGCCCGACTATCCCATTCACACAGAAAACAGCAATACTTAGTGTAGCCCAGCTGCAGTCCAAGCATGATAGCAACAACTTTCAAGTCACCACAAACCTGCCACTGATGTTTGTCATAGTTTATGCAATTCAAAAGTTGCTTCATGTTGTCATATGTTTCCTTCATGTGGACTGCATGACCAACTGGAATTGATGGCAATACGTTGCCAACATGCAACAAAACAGCTTTTAGACTCAACTTCAATGAATCAATGAACAGTCTCCACTCATCAGGATTGTGAATAATGTTGAGAGCTGCCATCAGACCATCGATGTCGTTGCAAGCTACAAGGTCACCTTCCCTGATGAAGAATGGGACAAAATCTTTTTGACAGTCACAAAACTTACACACACTAACATTTTCAGCAAGGAGATTCCACTGCTGCAATCTGGAGCCCAACAGCTCTGCCTTACTCTTTGGCAGTTCTAAATCTCTGATAAGGTCATTTAATTCATTCTGAATTATCATGTGTGGTTTAGATGTCAAATTATAAATAAATTCAGGGTCTTGTGAAGTTGAAGGCTCACAAGTTTTGCAGGTTCCTTCATTCTCCTCATCCTCTGACTCCAGGGAGAATGAGTGTGGGGGCTCAGGAATGGGTAGTTCTTCGCTGTGAGGTACCAGGCGTATAGCAGAGAGTATATTCAGATATTGTAAAATCCACTTTTTCTTCTTGCAAATACCTTTCTTGACTGGAGGCACCATGCAGAAGTAACAATTGCTGACATGATCTGCTGGTTCCTTCCATACCATTGGCACTGCAAAAGGCACAGATTTCCTTTTCTGATTCAACCACTGGCGAAGGTTTGTTGCACAAGTATTGCAGCATATGTGTGGGGCCCAGCTCTTGTCCTGATCTCCAATCTTACAGCCAAAATAAAGGTGATAGGCTTTCCTAATCACAGCGGTTATAGCATGCTTTTGTGATGCAAAAGTCAATTCTCCACAAACATAACAGAAGTTATCTACACTGTTCATGCAATTACGAGGCATCTTTGTTCAAATTAGGCTGAAAAAAATTCAGTTTCAAAAGCAAACACTAAAAAGAGTTTGACAAGGGTGCACTGTATGACTTCGCGAATGAACTGATGCTGTGGCGTAATATGTAGATGCCTGTGACACATCGACGCCTTGACTCTACTGTGCATGCGCAGTTATTTTTTTTTTTTTTAAGAAATTAATGTAATTACATTGCATTTTAATAATTTTAAATTAGGTAAGGTTAAGTTAGGTTAGTATTCCATTTATATTAATATCAAAAGCATTATGGGAAGCAATATGTTAAAATGATCCAATCTATTTCTTAATAAATAATTTACAAATACATAATGTAATAGATAAATTTAAAATTATATTTTATTGTATATATATGTATATAAAGGGTGTCAGGAAATGATTGCCCCCCCCTGTACAGAAGAAACTAAAAGGAATAGAAAAAAAACAGACAAAACCACGTGAAAGAGCATTTAATTTTGAATAAAAAACACTTGTTTTAATATCGGGTGTTGCCCCCATTTGCAGCTCTGAGCCATTAATCGACAGGGGTATGATCCCAGAAGTGTCTCAAAGAGATGGTATCATGACTCATTTCTTCAAGGACTTCGTTGATCTTTGCAGTCATAATTTCTGTTGAATACCGATTCTGAATGGGTTGTTCCAGCATTAAGGACTCCACCCGATCCTTCATGATAGATCCGACATGTTCACAGACATTAAGATCGGGAGAATTGCCAGGCCATTCATTATTTCCGAAAAAATCAATGTTATTGTCCTTAAGCAGTTGTTGAGTTGCAAGTGCTTTCATACAGGGGGCTTTGTTGTGAAGAAAGGTTGCCTGTTCAACATCCAAAACACACTCAGGGTCTTTCAAAAATGGAATTACATGTTGGGCTAAAATTACATTTCGAAAATAAGGCCCATCCCAACTGGTTCCTCTTGGTTTGATAACTCAGATGAGCTTCCGAATAGAGAACATAATGAAAACACCCACACATGCTGAATTTTTTACTATTTCTCGATACTTCTGGTCGTCTGGGACTTCATCAGGAGTTGTTGCCCAAACCCGATCATTCTGAAAATTTGGTTTTCTGGAGACATAAACGAAGAATTCATCTGACAACCAAGTGAAGGAAATGTCTTCCATCCATTCCTCAAGATAATCACAAAACCATAGCCGATCTTCAATATTAAGATCACTCTTCCGTGGCTTAGCTATTTCATGCCAAGCACTCAAGCCTTGGCGAACTCGAAATTGATGCACAAGTTGCCGATTGACTATCTTACCACGATGGATAAGTATCTCTTTCACTACCTCAGAGCAGCTCTTCTTTGGCGCCGTGATGCAGCAAGCACAATGTCTTTCGATTCTTGAGATAATTTCTCCGGTCTTCCTCCTCGAAATTCTGTTTCACAATCTTCAGGATTCTTATTCCAATTCCTTTTGACAAAGTCTTCTGATCTTTTTAATCTCTCAGCCACCCAGTGTCGAGTTATGAAAGTTGCACCAGCTTCCTTTGCTTCACGAAATGTGACAGCTTCGAATGCGGTCAAGAACTCGCTTTTTCTCTGAATCGTTCAAAATAGATGATGCCATGGTTTCTGCAGGGAAAAAAATGGTAAGAATTAAAATCACAGGAATAGAATATAATGGTTTTTATTCAGATTTTAACGCTCTTTCAAGTGGTCTCGCCGGTTTTTATCTATCTCTTCTAGTTTTTGCTCTACAGGGGGGGGGGGGCAATCATTTCCTGACACCCGTATTTACATTAATTTATTAAAATAAAAAAATATAACCGCATGCGCAGTAGAGTCAATGCATCAATGTGTCACAGGCATCTACATATTATGCGACAGATGCAGTCCAGTTAATAGGGTGAAGGGTTGCCTGATATCTTTATAAATAGAGCCAATTGGCAATTTTAGGCATCATTTTCGTATTCAGTGACCCAAAATTAGTGAAGATTGACTACTTTTATTTCCGAAGCATTTTGGCTGTAGACCAGTGTTATCCCTGTCAAGTTCTGATAGGCACATCTTCAAGTAGCACTGGCAGAGTCTGCTTAAGGAAAGGCATATACAAATCTCCAGTCAGTTAGAGTATTTGCATAACATGTAAAAAATCTTTTCATTTTTCTGTCATGTGTTATAGCTTGAAACCTATGGGTTTCTTGACCTATGTTTATATGGTCTTTTTTCTTTACTTTTGTATTGAGAATATACCCTGCAATTTATGAAACATTTATGCATCACCCTGTATATTGATCATTGATGAAGATTTGAATAGTACTTAGTATTAGCTTTCTCCAACAGTAAACCAGTCAAATTTGGCATTCCACAGGGTTCAATCTTCGATCCTATCCTTTTCATTGTTTTTATTAATTATACTCATACTACCAAGTTTGAGTAGATGTATAATAGTTATGTATGCTGATAATGCTCAGTTTCTCCAGTGAGGCAAAATGAAATAATAACAACAGAAGCAGACTCCTCTAACCTGAAATGACAGTATGACAACATAGGTTTGGTAATAAATCTAAATAAAATGCAGTGCATATCCATATGATCAAAATAATATGTAAAAAAGATAGATAAATTCAAATATTATTTGACACTTGCAATGTGCCAGTTTTTAAATCACTAAAAAATCTGGGTATCATATTTGAGAAATGTGTCTTTTGAAAGGCATATAAATATCAATGTAAAAGCAAAGTCACCTTAATTTATTTGCAAAACCTGAGACATAACTTCAATATAGTGATGAGAACATTGATTGTAAATACTTTGGTAGAGTTGTATATCCTACTGTCCTCTGATTTGGAGTAGATGTTCCTCAACTTCACTGAAAGAAGCTCAAGAAGTGCAAAACTTTGCAGCCAAAGTACTATGTGGATATGGAAAGAAAAAAGATCATCCAATTCCTTTTAGAGAGAAAAGCTTGTCTGACAAAATATAACTTGAAACTGAAATTTGGCATCTGCATATTTACATACAAAGTTATACACAACTACCTGTTTAACTGGGTGCTACAGTTGCCTTCAAATCTCCCTCCTCCCTTCCTCCAGCTGATATGAGTCAGAAATAATAACCTGTAAACAAACATGAGAGAATCTCTTGCTGGTAGAATGGCAGTGTCACAAGTCACTCCCTCTCTATGGAATAACAATCCTACTCTAATCAAACAAGTACCATCCCACTCCAGTTTCAAATCTTGCTTATATAAACAACAAAGTAATCTTCGCTATGTATCGTGTACAGATATACCTTAATTCTAAAACTGCTTAAGTGCAGTTTTCATTACTATCAGTGTTACATAATTTCTGCCCTATCATGCAGCCAACAGTGATGGTCCACTGTGATAAAATGTAACAATATGAAATTATATGAAGATTGTAACAAAAATGTGACAAACTGCATTTATGTGACATGACAAAAAAGGGTAAAGAATGATTTGTGACAAATTATGATTATATGGCAAAATCAGATGGAGAAAAATAATATAAACTTATTTATGCTCATATGCCAGTGAAGTGAAGCCTTCAAAAGTGTTTGTTCTTGGCTTATGATAAGTCTTGCTGTTACTTAAGAAGACAAAAGGTCCATATATACAGGGCGTCCCAAAAAAATGTATACACACTTTAACAGCTGATAGGCTCAATTGATGTTTCTTTCTCTCCAAGTTAAACCCATTAGAATTAATAATGGCAGTCAGACTAAGCTTTGAACAAAGGAAATTCATTCTAAAATGCTACTGGAAGTGTGAAAACGCAGTTGAAGTGCAAAGACAGTTTAGGAGGGAGTTTCAAACAGATCCACCAATGCGACTTACCATCACTCGAATTAGAGATAAGTTTGAAGCCGATGGAACTGTTCAGAATGTCCACAAGAAGCGTTCCGGAAGACCATGGACATCGACAAGCCCCACAAAGCAAGAAAGAGTACTGGAAACGTATCACCAAAGTCCAAGAAAATCTGTGCGGCAAGCGAGTCATGAGGTAGGAATTTCAGAATCGTCTGTCCAACGCATTTTGAAGCGCTGTCAATGGAAAAGTTACATTCCAAGATTAGTCCATGCTATTAATGAAGATGATCTGGACCGAAGAGTGGAGTATTGCGAGTGTACTTGGCACGATGTGGATGTGGATTGGACGAAGGGGTTTCGTAGAATACCCTCCGCGTTCACCAGACCTCACACCACTAGACTTTTTTTTATGGGGATACTTAAAAGACAAAGTCTACGCTATAAAACCTGCAACAGTCGCTGAATTGAGAGCAGCCATTGAACGAGAATGCACACAAATACCAAACAAAATGTTTCGTGATGTTTGCGATTCCATTGCTTCGCATTATCAGCAGTGCCTGGACCAGAACGGACGTCAGTTTGACAACAGGCATTGACAAAACAATTAAATAATGTCTGTAGATTCTATTACATTTTGAAAATGAAATGTATTTTAATAAACACTGCCTTTATAATTATTTAAAGTGTGTATACATTTTTTTGGGACACCCTGTAGATACATGTATACCTCATGGATTGTACTCACTATAGCTTCCATGTCTAGTTAATTGACTCTGTTGGCATATCAGTTTTTATTTCCTGTCTAAACCCTACCTTCTCAAGTTGAAGATGAGGAAAACGAATTGCATGATGACTATGAAGATCCAAACTGGGGTGTCAAGCATGTGGATTACTTTTGGGCTTGTGTGTTTTCTGTCAAACTGTTGAATGGTTTGCCAAAGTATCTGAGTCTCACCATCTTGATAAAGATTTGTCTTGCATTCTCACATGGAATGCAGATGTTGAGCGCTCTTTCAGTACTTTGAATGGTTACAGAGCCACCTCCTCATTCATACATAAATACAACAGCAAGCCTGAAAACCTTCCAATAAATGCATCAACTCTGCGAGCTGTTTGAAATGGCAGAGCTAATTACCTACAATGCCTTGAAGCAACGAAACAAGCTGAAAAAAATGCAACCACTGCTGTTCAGGAAGCTGGTCCTAAGCCTAATGATAAGTCAGAGAGGTGAAAGGAACTAGATCTATCTGGTGTAACTTTGAGAAAATTTCCATATTGGTTCTGGCATTAACACTAAAAATGATATATTTAGAAACTCACTATTTTAGTAATGTGGCAGAACATTGAAGGGGGCAGACCATCCCTGAATATGCATTGAATATATGTTTTCATTCATATGTGTAATTTTTACTTCAAAAATTATTTCATGTGCCTTGGTGGTGTAATGGTTAGTGTTGCTGACTACAAATCCATCGGTCCTGGGATCAAGACCCAGTGGTGGCAGGTGGCCCGCAGCAAAACCCAGCTGTTCATCCTTCCACAAAATAAAGGAAGTGGTTGGTATATAAATGGGTACCCTGAGTGGCCTAGTGGTTAAGATGCTGGGTTGCTGGTGGGGCATGGTTTAGATTCCACATTAAACTGTAGGTCTAAGGTGGAGTGAAAAGCTTGACCTTCATCAGAATGAACAATTTGTAACAAAAGTTACCAAAGGTATTAACCCTAAATTTAGTCATCCATAAAGGACAACTTAAAAAGCTTTTTAAGAATAGACTGTATGTTTCAGATTTGCAGCATACATGCTAAAATACAGGGTGTAAAGATATTTCTCCTGTTTAGTTGATCTTAAACTGTGAAAGATACATTGTGCAAATGTGCAGCTCTGATTGCAGTGGAGGATCTGTTGAGTTATCACTTAAGTAATCAGTGTTTCTGATAAGCTCTGAAACCACTTTTTCAGTTGTTAACTTTGCTACCCAAAAGAAGCAAAGAATAGTGATGCTGATGTGTGAGATCACTTTATTAATGTACGATTTATTGCATTTTATGATCATTGCAAAATTGGGCCTATTTGAGATCCATAAGTTTGATTTATGCCTACTGTTAATTAAATGAGTCTACTGCAGAAAGCAAGCAAAACATAATATTTTGCAAGCATTCTGAAATTTAACAAATGTACCACATTTCTCAAAGGTATCCACAGCTTTGAGTGAGGAATTTTTCCTGTTTATAAAATAGTGAATTTTTTTTTAATTGGACTGAATAACCTTTATTAATAATAAAATAAATACATTGATTTTACAATTTACAGTGACATAAATAATTGTGAAGCTGGACTATTTATTTTACTTAATTTGGCCCTTAACCCTTTAACACCGAACGTTTTTGTAGGGTTAAGTCAAAGTGCGTGTATTTGAAACGGTACATATTCGACCCAGTTGGCGTTAGAGGGTTAATATATATAACTAAATTTCCCATCATATATAAATCTATAAACTTGTGAAGATTATTTTGATCATAAATAAAAGCCACAATAGGTAAGAGGATGCCCCTTTTCTAATGCTTTTGTGCCAAAAGAGGTTCCAAGAATTGACTGAAACCTCGAGTTTCTGTAAATAAGATGCTTTACTAATGTGACTTTTGTTTACAAGTTGGCAAACTCTCAAGATTGAGAAGTTTTACTTAAAATTAAATTGATGTTTTACCTTGGTTCTATATTTGATTCAATCATTGTCACCCAAAAGAATGAAGAGATTAAGTTCATTTTCTTAATCAAATGATAATCTAAACGCTTTTAAACTTCAGCACTTTGTTCAAAATGATTACAAACCCATTCCAGTTTTACTATCTTCACAATGAGTAAAATTGGTTCCTTGGTTTTTGAATTGCAAGAAGGGTGAGTGTGGTGTCTTGTTTTAATGTTGAATTGTCCTTATGAAATGGGGGTTCAGTCTCGTATATTGTCTTTCCTTGAAGTGTTGTTAGTACATACGAGGGATGGTCAGAAAATAAGTTTACATGGCATATAATTTCGTAACTAAAGGACCTACAATCCTACATTGATTATGTTTGTATCAGGTGAATTCGTTAATCATTGTTGGCAACACTGCACATCGATTCGGCTGCCATCTACCGTACATTGGTTATACGAGTACATTGAACATGGTGGCTCGACTGGAACAGTTGTCCACTGGTCCAGGCACAAGGTGTGTGCAGTTATTCATTTTTTGAATGCAAGAAATGTGTCCATGGCAGAAATTCATTGCCAGCTCATGGAGGTTTATGGGGAAGATGTAATGAATCAGCAGAAGCAACATCTTGGTAGCCACAAATTTCAAAGTGATGGCGAGGTGGAAACAGCTGTAACATGATGGCTGAGAACACTGGACACGGACGTCTATCAACAGGGAAACGAAAAGCTCGTCCTACGATATGATAAATGCCTCAATTGTGGCAGGGACTATGTGGAAAAATAGTGGGATAGCTGTACAATTAAATCTGCACTGTCGTTATTAGACTTGGAAATAAAGAACCCAAAATATATACCTTGTAAACTTATTTTCTGACCACCCCTCGTAACAACACTTAAAAGAAATAAGCATACAGTCTTCCTAGATTGTATGCTTATCATTTCAAACTTACAAATGTGACTCTTTTCATACCTTTAATTTCTCAAAAGGAGAATCTGTAAATACAGGGTGAGTTAAAAGTCTCCATACATAGGCAGAATGGTCACTTTATTATGCAATCACTTGTAAGTCACAAAATATGCTCTATGTGGGCACCATTACACTGAGTGCACATATGGATGTGTTCCTCCCAGTCATGGCAAATGTGTGTTAACACATCTGGTGTTATGTGTGCACATGCATCACGAATGCGTTCCTTTAGGTGGTCCATATTTTGTATTTTCACCTGGTACACCATGGCCTTCAAGTGCCCCCACAAGTAAAAATCAAGGGGGGTGAGGTCTGGGGACCTCGGAGGCCACTCCAAGGGAACACGGTGGCCACTCCAAGGGAACACGGTGGCCAATCCAGTGACCCGGAAACTGCTGATCCAGCCACTGGCACACGCAGATACTGTAATGGGGTGGCGCCCCATCTTGCTGAAAGTACGCTGGAAATCCCCCGTCCTCGTTCAGCAGGGATGGCATGACTGTTTTTGACCTTTGGTTAGCTTCCGCCCGAATTGTTCATTCTGACGAAGGTCAAACTTTTCACTCCACCTTAGACCTACAGTTTAACGTGGAATCCAAACCACGCCCCATCAGCAGCCCAGTGTCTTAACCACTAGGCCACCTAGGGTACCCATTTATCTACCAACCACTTTCTTTATTGTATGGAAGGATGAACAGCTGGGTTTTGCTGCGCGCTGGCTGCCGTCGGGTCTCGAACCCAGGGCCGATGGATTCGTAGTCAGTGACGCTAACCACTACACCACCGAGGCGCATGTCTTGCAGCATGTTTAGATACATTTCGGCATTCAGATTGGTGTCAATGAAAAAAGGCCAACAATTGTGTTGCCCCATATCCCGCACCACACCATCACTTTTCCAGTGCCTTGTGTCTTTGAGGGACTCATCCAGTGCGGGTTGTCATCACTCCAATAACGTACGTTTTGACGATTAACCTCTCCATGAACATAAAAGTTGGCTTCATCTGAAAACAGGATGCCAGCCGAGAACTCTGTGTCTTCATCCACTTTTGTTCTTGCCCATTCACAGAATTCCAACCGCCTGGCCCGGTCATCTTTGCTAAGATACTGCAACATTTGCATTTTGTATGGATGCCATCTGTGCTTTTTCATAATGCGGACGATACTCCTTTGGCTGACACCACATTCTGCAGACATCCGTCGAGTGCTTTTTTGGGGACTCTCTGCGAATGCTGCCAGCACCATGGTTGCTGTGCCTTCATCGGTGGCTGTTCGTGGATGGCCACTTCTCGGTTGGTCTGCAACACTTCCAGTCTTCTTGAACTTCTCAATGAGTTTGGCAACAGTGTCGTGTGTGATGTGCGTGCCGGGGGCGTGTCTCCCGTTAAAATCCTCGGCAACCTTGCGACAGCTTCCTGATCCTGCCAGAAGAATGATCTCTATACGCTTTTCTTGGGACAAAGGCATCTCAGCACATCACCTGCAAAAAAATAAAAAATAAATAATCATTTATTTATCATGACTATTTTGCCTATATGGAGACTTTTGACTCACCCTGTAGTTTGTTTTACAGATTGAATAAATTTTTTATCATTTTCAAGGAAGAATGCATTATTGCTGATGAAATACTTTTAGCTAAACAGTTGATTACCAAATGTAATAAATGTTCCCCAATTTCGTATTAATATTAGATTCACATAAACAAACCCCATGAAATATAATTTTTCATTGTATATTTAGAATTGTATTACTGTACATAGAATACATTTAGAAATTAATTTTAAGTGATAAGCTTTTCATATTTCTTTTCCTGCTTAAATTATAATTGTGTTTAAATCTAGTATTTTGGTCTTTGAACAGAATCAGATAGTTCTCCTCTTTACACGATACATTTCCAGTGTGACTTACGCTGCTGAGAATATAATTTTAATGTATTTCAAAGTTTTGTCCTAGTATTGTTAATTCCTTCACTCATGATTATTTTTCTTTAAACCAAAAAATATAAGCTTGTTATTCAAAATCAGATATATTAGTAACATTCTAGGTTCCTTTTCCAACAGCTTGACTAAACCTATATATAGAATGATTTGCAGAGAAGTTGAATTTTAGTGCAATGTATGTTGTTATTTCTGGCGAGACGTTACAGTCCCACTTGTACTAAAAGGGTTAAAACTAATTTGGTCAAAACCATTTGACAGGTTGTGAAATTTGTGGGAATTACCAATTTATCATGGAACACTTACCACAGATATTCACTTGATGTATTTAATCAGAAGGCTAAATATTATTTATAGTTAAGGTGAGACTGATAAAAGGTGGAAAGTAATTTTTATTTATTTATTTCAGAAGTTTGAACTGCAGTCCATCCAAATCCCTGTGACACAAAACTCCATTATTCAAACCAACTCTATCAATCAAAATACAAATGATAGGAAAAAAATAAAACCAAAGAAGAAGACTAAAATTGTCAGTCCTGTTATAGAGGTAAGAGTCCTTCATCTGCATTTTAGTGATAGGAAAAGGAATTCTCATTTAGTTGGACATGTATACAACGCTAAATGAAGATTAATCTCCTTTAATTGTAACAGGTTAAACAATTATACCTCATTGCATTTCTGTGCACACGAAGGCTAAGCTGGTGGCCCCGCCTCGAGGCCTGTTTTGGTGGAGGAGCGAGTTGCTCTCTTGCGCTCCACCGCACATAGCCAAGTACACTAGGCATCTAGTCTTCTTTGAAGACTTCAACTTTGACTCCTGTAACGTTTTTGAGGTCCTTTGGAAGCTGGTTGAGAAGTCTTGGGCCCCCTGACAAACAAGCTATTTTCTTTGTATTGAAGAGACCCTGTTGGGCCTTTAATTTGGTAACACTACACATTCTGCCTTTCCTATTTTCCAGCGTTGTTTCGATAGTAATTGGGTTTAGTTTGAGGTTTGGTATCAGTTTTTTGATCACTTTCCATATGTAGATTATGGTGTACCTCCCCTTCTTCTTTCCAGGGAGTACAGATTTAGTTTACATAGTCTTTCCCAGTAGTTGAGTTCTTTGCACCCATCAATCTTAAGTGAGGGGTCGCGCGCCTTAAGGTACCTAAGCGCCACCACAGGCGAAAACGTGTTTTTGATGAATATCACTATTTTCACCCTTCCTCTATCGCGTGGTTTGGGTTATAATGACCTTACGACACTAGAAGTATGGTTGAAAACCTTATGAAGCGAACTACTTTTTTCACCTCTATCGCCAGCAAACGTTCACCCAAAGTTCGGCATAATAAGAAAATAAAAAAATTTAAAAAATATATATATATATAACATATAAAATATGAAAATCTATTCCAAAAACTGAACATCTTCATTAGCATACTTAGAACTCTAATTTAGCTAAAAATGAACGTTCTAGCTCAATAACAGATATTATTGCAAGAATATTGCTGAAATTTGGAGGTGATTTCTGGCGAATTTTAATTTTGGCGCTTAGGTACCTTAAGACGCGGGACCCCTCAAGTGTGAAATGTCTTCTAGTTTTAGTTTCTTCCTTTTTATATGGGAACATCAAGACAGCAGTATTCAAGGTTTGGTATGATGAGTGTTTTCAGCAGGGGAATCATTAGTGTCTTGTCCCTTCTTTTGAACGTTCTTAGTATCTGCCCCGCGACTCTTTGCTTTGTTTATCGCTATCTGATTTTCTCTCTCGAATTTCGCATCATCGGTCATTATAACCCCGAAATCGACCGCTTTCGTGCTTCTCTGAATTTCCTGCCTATCTGGAAATTGCATCGCTGATTTTTCTGCTGATCTTTATATCGTCTGCAAAGATTGTTACCATACTATTGCTGTTTACTTCACTGTCTATGTCTGTTAGCATGATAATGAACAGGAATGAGGACAGTACTGTACCTTGTATATCCCCTCCTTTATATACAGGGACAATGGCTCATCTTTTCAAGATGCTCGGTATTTCCCCAGTGTCTAGGGATCTTCTCCATATCCAGTATAAGGGCGTAGCTATTTCATTTTTACAGTTTTTAATCAATAATGCGTTCCATTTGTCCGGACCTGCAACTGAATGTGATTTCATTTGTGCTATAGCTCGCACTACATCTGGGGTAAAATCAAAATCTGTTATACAATCTCCTTGCAATTTCTCTTCAAAGAATGCATCTATGTCAGGTATCGCTTTGTCACTTTTTGAGGTACTGAAGACTGATTCATACTGGGCTCTCAGTGTTTCAGATATTTCTTTTAGATCGTCCGTTAGTTCATTGTTTCCTTTCCTTTCGGGCCCGATAGTGGCGCGCATTTTTGTTTTACTTTTTGTATAACTATAGAAGTATTTTAGATTTTCCTTTATTGCTCTTACCACCTTTTCCTCTTCCCTCTCTGTTTGGCCCTTCATCAGGGTTTGTATTCCCTATCGATACTCTCCAGTTTTTCTTGTATTACTTTCCTGACATTGTTGTCTCTGCAATTAGCTAACTTCGCCGCTATTCTCTCTTTTGCGGAATATTATTCTCTTTTGCCTCTCTAACCAGTTCCTCTTTCCTTTTGGTTGTGCTTTCGGAACATATTTTTCTAAAATTCTCAGCGTCTTTTCTTCCAAGGTTGTTAGCATTTCTTCAGTTGTTTTATTCTCTAAAACTGTTCTCCACTATTTGGGCCATGTGTGATCTGATTGCTTCCCAATTTATAGTTAAATGAAGGTTAATCTCCATTAATTGTAGCAGGTTAAACAATTAACTGACCTTACATCACAGTTGGGTGATTTAAAAGTGTCACCTTCATTTAGTATTGTTTGCATTTATGCATTCTATCATCTCGTGGTGTTCTTAGGAAACTTAGCCAAGTGGGGTCGCTGTTCCTAATCCGCCTTCGCCACTCATTTCTGTTCAACGCCACATCCGCCGCCATATTTCGCTCCCTCATATCACCCTCCACACACTCTCTCCATCTCATTCTCGGCCTTCCACTACTTCTTCCAGGTGGTTCCGTCTCCATAACTCGTCGCCCAACATATTCCTCCTCTCTCCGCATGACATGTCCAAACCATCTAAGCCTTCTCTCTTGAGCTTCCTTTGACACCTCTATTACTTTCGTCGTTCCACGAATAAATTGATTTCTAATTTTATCTCTTCTCGTAACCCCACACTCCATCTCAACATGCTCATTTCTGCTATATCCATCCTTTTTTCAGATTCTTCCTCATAGGCCACGTTTCCGCACCATACAACATTGCAGGCCTCTCAACCGTCTTGAATACCTTCCATTTCAATTTCATTGATATTCTTTTATCACACAGTACCCCAGACACCTTCCTCCAATTATTCCATCCTGATTGTACTCTATTATTCACTTCCCTTACCAGCTCTCCACCATCCTCTACCCACGATCCCAAATATTTAAAACTTTCCACCTTCTTCACCACCTTATCTTGGAGTCTCACCTCGTCTCTCTGCCCCCGTCCCACATTGTATTTCATGTACTCTGTCTTTGCCCTACTAATCTTCAAACCTCAGTTTTCCAGTGCTGCCTTCCACCTTTCCGGCTTCCTCTCCACCTCCTCTCTACCTCCTCTCTGCTCTCTGCACACAAAACCACATCGTCGGCAAAGAGCATACACCATGGCGCCTGCTCCCTCACCTCCTCCGTCATTACATCCATAACAATGTCGAAGATGTATGGGCTCAGGGCCGATCCCTGATGAACACCAACTTTCACTTCGAAGCCTTCCGTCAATCCTGCGCTACATCGTATTTGAGTACGTGACCCCTCGTACATATCCTGCACCAACCTCATACTTCTCCGGCACTAATTTTTCCCTTAAACACCACACTTCTTGCCTCGGTACTCTGTCATACGCCTTCTCTAGATCTATGAACACTATGTGCAACTCCCTCTGCCCCTCTCTATATCTTTCCATCAACTGTCTAAGTGCAAAAATGGCATCCGTTATCCCTCTTCCCGGCATGAAATCAAACTGCTTTTCCACTATGCTTGTTTCTTCCCTCAACCTGCTCTCCACAATCTGTTCCCAGACCTTCATTGTATGCGACATCAGTTTAATCCCTCGATAATTTGTACATTCCTGGACGTCTCCCTTCCCTTTAAATATTGGGACCAGTATGCTTCTTCTCCACTCTTCTGGCACACTCTCCTGGTCATATATCTTGCGCATCAAATTGCTGAGGAATGAGGATGTCTACCGTACTCTTTCCACCCCAAACTTTTCCAAACTTCCACTGGTATCTCATTAGATCCTGTAGCCTTCCCATTTTTCATTGTCTCCAATGCTCTCTCCACCTCTTCTCTTCCCACACACACAACCATTCCTTCGTTTGGTAACCCTTCTTCCCTTATCAATCTAAAATTTTCCTCATTCAACATCCTTTCAAAATAAACCTTCCACCGTGCCTTAATATCCTGCATATTAGATCACTCCACCATGCTCATCCTTTATTTGCCTTATATGTGTAATATCCTTAGTTGCCTTATCTCTTGCCTTTGCTATTTTAAATACTTTCTTTTGCCATTCTCTTGTTTCAAGTTTCTCGTATACATCTCTGTATGCTTCGCTTTTGGCCTTTGCCGCCGCAGTCTTAGCTTCTTTCTTCGCTCTCTTATACCTCTCTTTGTCTTGGTTTTCCCCTGAGTTGACCCATGTCTTCCACGCTTTTTTCTTCTCTCTCACTTTATCCTGCACTTCTTCACTCCACTACCAAATGTCTTTATCTTTCTGGCGGTTCCCAGATGACACTACCAGCACCTCTCTTCCTTCTTTCCTTATTACCTTAGCATTTTCCCGCCACCAGTCATCAACGTCGTCCAATCCTTGTGTTCTTAATTCCCTCATTACCCTCTCTCTAAAGGCCTCGTACTTTTGTTCCTTCAATTTCCACCATCTGATTTTAGGTTCAATATTTGGCCTACCTCTTCTAGTTCCATTTACCCTTAGGTCCATTACCACAACACAATGTTGTGGTGTTACTTCTTCACCTGGGATCACCTTACAATTCACAACTTCTTTCAACTTAGATCTTGAATACAGCATATAGTCAATTTGGGATTCACGTCGCCACTCTTATACGTAATCAGACGTTCCCGTCTCTTTTCGAAGAAGGTATTTGCAATTGCCATGTCATATGCTATTGCAAAATCAATTATTGTTTCCCCATCCTGGTTCCGTCTACCCACTGCCTGTCCACCATGCACTCCTACCTACTCCATCGTTGCCATTCCCAACATGGCCATTGGAGTCTCCTCCGATCACTACACGCTCATGGGCAGGCATAGCACGCATTTCCTGGTCAACCCCGCTCCAAAAATCCTCCTTTTCTTGCTCATCACATCCCCCCTGCGGTACATACGCACTCGGTATATTTACCACATCTCCGCCGCATCCAATTTTGACCTTCATCATTCTATCATTCACTCGTTTGACATCTAGTACATTCTCCTTCACTTCTTTCGAGAGAATAATCCCTACACCATTCCTTCACTGCTGTGATGTGCCACTATAATAAAATTTATAGCCAGCACCAATCTCCCTGGTTTTATTCCCTCTCCATCTAGTCTCCTGAACACACAACACTTTCATCCTCCTCTCCATCAGATCCACCACCTCCCTTGCGCGTCCCGTCATACTACCAACATTCAGCGTTCCAAATCTCACTCCCGTCTCCCCTTGAGCTCCCTTCTTCAGCTGTACCCGCTCATGATACAGTAGCCCTCGTCCATTTTCCGCAGAGTTAGGGCGATATGTCTGAGCGTCGCCTCCAGGGTACGCCCTAGCTCTATTTGCTCTATCTTCATCGGCTGTCATTCCATAAGGTTTTGGCAAAGGTTTTACGGCCGGATGCCCTTCCTGACGCCAACCTTCCCCATTTATCCGGGCTTGGGACCGGCATGAGTACCCGATTTAGGGTTATATATATACAGTATATATATAACACGGATATTCTCTTGGGCACAGGTGGACCGCCATAAATAAACCCATAATCTGATTACAGGATTTAACTTTCAAATATAAACGAGCTTCAACATTTCCGAAGAATCAAATCCAAAATTTTTCTTTTTTTGTAGAGTTTAAATTTAGGTTTTTATTGGAGATGAAAAATGGTGATTTTAAGTTTATATTTGTGAAATAATGTTGGCCACGTCACAAAAACACTGGAAGAAAAAGTAGTAACGGTGTAGGTAGCGAACCTTGGCAGAGATACAGAAACTGTGCTGTAGCACTTGCGTCAAAATTTAACTTGTGCGTGCACATGTTTGTTTTTTATCATATCGTATGACTCAAAACGTATCTTTCGAGTGCATCAAGTTTTTTAGGCTCTGTAAATCTACCCGACAGTTCACCTAATTTACGTAACTTTCCTAATCTAATATAGAAATAAAACGATATCTCTATTGTGGCCCAAACGAAACAATATGAACCAAACATGTTTTGTCTCATAAGTTAAGTTTGAGAGCAAATGCTATAGCAGCAGAGAAAATTAATTGTGACTCATGGTCTTGGTCCTGGGACTAACGTTGGTTAGTGTAAAATCTTTTATAATTTTTACTCGCATGTTGGAATTTGTTTTTGGTTTTATAACATTTAGCAAAGTATTTTACTGGCTATACACTTGCCTATATTTTTTATTTAAATACGAGGGGCGGTCAGAAAATAAGTACACGGCGTACAAACATAATCAATGTAGGTCCTTTAGTTGCGAAATTACACGCCGTGTAAACTTATTTTCGGACTGCCCCTCGTATAAATGAAGCGAAAACTTTATTAAGCCCATGCTGTAACCTGCAGATCTAAGTTTAATTAGAAGGAAATCTGTTTTATATTTAAACTATACATGCAGAATATTCTTTTGTTTTTACAAAATATGACATAATTTATTGAAACTATATATTATTTTTTGTGTAAACAGTTTTTCTATTGCATAGACCAAAAAAATAAATGAAAGGAAAATAAAATGGCAGGCAAAAACTTTTTCCAACACTAATATATATAAATTTATTTCTATCATGACTATTATATTAAAACAATGGCAGAGCAACTTTGAACCAGTGAGCTTACAAGACATTGCTCCGACTTCCAATTTGCGAGATCCTGCAGCCATCTTGGAAGCGAACGCCGGTTACCATGTTCGCTCTCTGCATATGCTTGACACAGGTCCACTGAAAGGACGACTGCTGTTGGCTGCGTGGGACCATGGACTCACTGGCGTAGATGATAAAGTTTCTTTGCTCTTGCACGAAGCATCGAAGGTAAAAAAAAATGCGAGAGTTCTATTCTGATCATGTCGTTCTTTGTTCGTTCTGTCATCTGTGTAAGCTTTCAAACAAACATAACGGTTTAATTCTTGACTCTTTTGGAAACTTTGTATTCATGTTAAGCTTAATAATACTGTATAATAAACGTTGAAAAATTACTCGATTTAAAAATATTCACGTTTTGAGTATCTAGTAACAGTTTCTAGTTTGAGGGAAAAGAAATAGGTAAATTGCGAGTGTCTTAATACTCAAATGAACAATCTGATCGATACTTTTTACATCGACGTAATTTCATTTTTATTTTGACCAAAAGTTCATAGTCGAAACGATATTTTTATATTCATTGACTTTTTTTCAGCATTTATTGACATTTTTAATTAATATTCAGTTTATTTCAATTTAGGCTAATTGGTCAGTGTTGTCTTAGAATGTTTATGAAATGTATTTTCGCGAGTAAAGTTGGCCTGTACCAGTGTGTGTATATATATATATATATATATATATATATATTTTTTTTTTTTTTTTTGCACAATAATACCTGTAGAAGTCGCGCTTACAGTTGAAAAACGCCTTAAGATAGGTCGAGATAAAGAACCAATGTGAATTTTTTGTTAGCTGTGAAGGATAGGGTAAAGTTTTTATCTCTAAACATGTGGAAGTCATATTGAGGTTTTATGAAAATCAGGAAAAAGGTCGAGTCTTTATTTTTTTATCGACTACATATTTGAAAGTAGGATTTTATAAGATTTTCGATCGAAAGTTATTTTAAACATTTAAAATCATACAAAAAATTAAATTAAAAATTCTTGCAGCTAAATTTTTTTCCTACAAAACAGATATGTATAACCTGTGTTTTCTCCCAGAAGTTATAGTGATGCTAACTAATAGTTGGAAACATCGTTTTTCATTTTCCCAGCGTGTATAATATTCAATATTCAATCTAATAATTAATCTGTAGTCTGTGGTTGGTGATTTCACGCAGGTAGCCATTTTGGAAGTAAAAATGGGTAAAGGACTACGAGTCTCATCTGATGAGTGTCAAGAAATGATGTCCTATTCTTTTCATGAAAAATGACGTTGTCTCTGAGATCAGAATGGCTTGTGATACTTGCTTTCCACTACACGCCATTTTATGTATTTGATTGCGAGTCACCCAAAACAGCTAGGGGAGTTTCCCCATCTACCTTTCAAGGAGAATAGGAAATGAATGTTTGATTCGAAATTAAGGAATAAATGTTAAAACTATTCCTTTCGCTTTCAGCAATGTCTGAAGAACATTCTCTCTGCGGCGATCAGTCGAAGGAAAGGATATCGCCTGAGAGAAGGAAAGTTCCTCCATTCTTTGGGCACCTTACCCCCCAACCCTTGGCTCAGGAACTCCGCTTCCCTCGTCGATTGGACTTCAGAAAGGTAAAGGGATGATAACTACTCTAATGAGCTTCGGTAGGCTGGAGATTGGATTGGACTCGGACGAAGGCCCGGGTTCGATTCCTACACCACCGTGGTTGGTGTTGGGTCTCTGGCACTTACTCTGTGATTGTTGTCTCGGGTGACACACTCGAAGTTTACGCCTAACGTCGTGTCCATTTACACAGCTCACAAACCGCTTCCACTCCTCTCTTTCTCGATAATTTTTGTGCCACATTTATTCACCCATTTAGTAATTACATCCTTACTTCTTTTACGCGGTCTTCCTCTACTTCTGAACCAACGCATTCACTGTTATGTACCTTTTTTACAATTTATTCCTTATTCCTTCTCTCCGCCTGACCATACCGACGTAGCAAACAAACCTTCATTCTCATCTCCAATGACCTTTTCACTCCGTACCTCTCCCGAACATCCTCATTTCTCATACTGTCGATTCATTTTACGCCAATCATACTTCTTAACAGGGTGGATTGGTTTAAACCATGTTTTTTGGGGGGTTTTCTCGTGGGGAAAAAAAAAACCAATGTTTTTTTATTTTTAACGGTATTTTAATGCTTAGTATGAACGTAAATCAATGATGATAATTTCATACATTAAACCTAATATTGTGCTTATTTTTTAATTACGAGTATGTCTGTCACACTGTCAACAATCAACATTATAAAAAAAAAAAATGTCTGTACTTTCAGCCAAGGTATTTAACTATTTTTCAATGGAAATCCTGACAATAAAGATTGTCCCAACCACTATTACAGTATCAATTACACAGAAAAATGAGAAATTTAGTTTACCATTGCACTAAATAGGGTGGTTGGTATTTTGCTAAATAATTTTTATTTACCTTATATGATTTACGTTCTTAGTCACCGCATTTGACATGTTTTGCTTGTATGAACAATATGATTACGATATATCTGAAATCTGAATAGTTAAAGGAATTTTTTTCACTGTTATCACTATTATTTAGAAGAAAATAAGAAACAAGCTGGTTTTATAATTTTGTGTAAACATAGGTAGTTTCTTTCTTGTAAAAGTTAGTATAATGCTTAAGTAAAATGTGAAAGATAAAATAATTTTATTACAATCAAACACTAACGAACCCAAAAAACCCATTAAAACCAAATATACCATGGTCTTTTTGTTTAAAAAGAAACCAAACGATGGTTTTTTGTTTTTCCCACCCTGCTGCTTAAATTATTCGTCTCAACTACGCTTATGTTTGATAGCGAGTTATCATGCGAGTCTCCATGTATCACCGTTCGACTAGCACACCATGTGAACCGCTTGCTTTATTACACTGAAACACTCCTCCTACCAGGGTTTTTATCGCGCCCGTGATTTGCTTGCCCGGCTTCACTCTACTTTCAATTTCTGAATGTACTCTTAATGTTAAACACCCAAAATATTTAAATATTTTCACAATTATCTCTAAATTTTTTCCATTCACCAGAATATTACACCCTGACTTTCCTCTTCTCTTAACGACAAGAACCTTGCTTTTATTTACATTTACTTTCAATAATCTTTCACAAATGTAAAGAAACCTTATCGCTGCTCTCCTTAATTCATTATCTGATTCACCCAGAAGCACTATGTCGTCAGCATACATCAGATACGACAGCCGCTACTCTCTCTCTCTTCCAAATTCAGGTTTACTCCTCTCTCCAGTATTCTTGCTTTCATCCCACCCATTACCCCCATTCATATACACGTTAAACAGCCATATCGACATCACAGCCCATAATACTCCAATATTAATACTGAACCAGTCACTTAACTAACCCTTAACTCTTACAAAGGCAGTACTACTCGCATAAAAATCCCTTACGGCATTTAACAATTTACCACTGGCACCATACTGTATTTCTAAGCACTTTCCACAAAATAACTTCATTCATCTTATAATCGTTCTCTAAATCCATAAATGACATATACACTAATTCCTTGTTTAGTTGTCCCCACTGCAAACACCTGAGCAACACAATCTCTTCCTTCTCTAAAGCCTCCTTGTTTATCTTCGACTAAAGGATACGTCATCTTTTTTTTTCTATCTTTCAACACTTTCTTTTTCTAGTTATACTTAAAAGATTTGTACCTCTATAATTTTTACATCCACTTCTTTCGCTTTTCTTTTTATACAGTGGTACAATTACAGCTTTCATCAAATCATCTGGAACACACACTTTCTCACGCTCTTTGACATATCTTCCCCAATCAATGAAGCACCATTTTATCTCCGCATTTTATAGTTTCGTTACATATCCCATCAATTCTTGCTGACTTTGGTTAAGTCGTGGCCAATGTTGTAACACCGTTTCCCGTCGATCATCGGAGTTAAGTACAATGAGTCTTGAGAGTAGTTGGATGGGTGACTGTCCTCTCCGTCAAGTTTATGTAGCAACCCGTTGTTCGGATACCACGTAAAACTGTAGGTCCTCTCCGTCATATGACCTTAGATGTTGCCATCTAACCCCATCAATACATTCTTGCTGACTTTCCTCTCTTCAGCTTAAGTTCTGCTTGTTCAACTTCGTCTAATTTGAGGTTTTCCATTTCTTTGTATACTTCCACAAAAGTTTTGAAAACCAACCGATCAGTTTTCCCCGCAAAATACTTCGTTACTTTTAATTTGTTTTTTGATGGAAATTTTAATTTATACTCTGCTCTATAATCTTTTGGCTTCCAAAGAACTAAAATTACTTCGATTTATAAAAAGCGAATGCTTGAATGTTACATTTTAATTCAGCTGAACTTTTATTGTTACCTTTTTGTTACGTCATTCAAGTTAAAATCCTCTTCGCCATTCTTTAATGTTTTAAATTTTTAGTGTTAAATTGGGCTTTAGTAGTTAAATTTCTTCTTCGACTTTAATTTCAACGAAGAATGAGAAAGTAGCAACAAAAATGTGTAAAATCTAACTCCTCCTTTATCAGTCCCTTGATTACAGATGTGATGTTGAAAGAGAGAGTGAGCTTGAATGAGGGAGTAAATGAAAGGCGTTTTCCTCCACTCTTTCAAAGAGAGTGCCAGCCAAAATGAAATTGGTTTCATTCATGTTGCCATAACAACACAAGAGCTTCTGTCGTTATTTTCTCACCAAGGTTTCTTGTCTATTTAAGCCTGGGGATGCCATTGGGAGAAGGCGATAGTTGTCGCCGCCCCGCGTGGCCCACTGTTGACGCAGCGGAGCAGAATGCGGCACAGTTGGCCTCTTGTGCGCCCTCTTGTGACCCACCTCTTCAACCCCTCTCCGCATTCGATCTATTCGCCACACTCCAGGTGAGAAATTAACGCGGAAACATTCAACTTAAGGTTCTGTTAATATAATACATTTTTTTAGAACTTTCTTCATTACTCATTCATAGTTTTCGTGAGTTGTAGTCACCTGTTTGTCAAGAAATAGGACCGAGGTGCAGCTTTTTATAACGTTGTCGATTGGCGTTTGATATTAATTAAACAAGCCGACAGTTGAGTAATCTATTATTTTAGTAACATTCAAGTTAAGGCGCGTTCAGGTTGTTCACTGAGTATGACGTTGGGTTGCAAATCTGACTTTCGCAGGTGCTAGTTTCGAGTCGCATTCTGCAACTTAATATTTCAAAGCTGAAGGCTGTCCTGTCGCCGTGATAAGTTTAATTTCAGAACATTAAAAGTTAGGCTTATTTAAGAAAGACGAATAATTTACAGTCCACTACAAATTTCAAGATTTCTTCGATTCTCCGAGTTTAGTTAAAAAATTTCAACTCCAATAACACTGGTCGACAAAATCGAACTTTTTCTCTCATCAAAGATGTATACACACTTTCTAGACCAGTCTTGTACGCTGATTCCAAATCTGTTTCGGTTTTCCTCTAGAGTCTAGCACATCTAGTTATCGAAATATGACTGGTGTTAATTTCAGCACAATTTATCGTAAAAGTACAATTTTATTCATAAAAGGAAATGTACACCAACCTAAAAATGTTGCGAGTCCATTTTCTTTTGTAAACCTTGTCCGGATCGTCGCGGTACAACATCCACCGGTAGTTTGCCAGCATACTTTCGTTCCAGAAACCTTGGTAGCGATTTTCCATTGACTGGATGTCGTGATGGAAGCGTTCCATGTTTGTCACTCACCGCGCCAAGGTTTTCGGGAAAGAAATCTAGATGCGAATGTAAAAAATGTATTTTCAAGGACATGCGACAGCCCATTTCTTTGTATGCGGGAGACTTGTGGTTACCCAAGAAGTTTCCACAAATCGATTTGAAAGCCTGCCATGCTTTTAGTTCTAAGGCATTGAGGCTTTCTTCAAAGTCTTCATCCTGCAGAACCTCCCTGATTTGGGGCCCCACAAAGATTCTCTCCTTCAATTTCGCGGCACTGATGTTTGCAAATTTCTCAACAAGGTATCGAAACCTCCTCGAATTCGCCTTACCCATTGCTTTCACAAAATTTTTCATTAAGCCGAGCTTAATGTGGAGAGGTGGCAGGAAAATCATCATTGGATCAACTAAAGGAACACACTGGACACTGCCCGTTCCTGGCTCGTATGTGCTTCTTTGATGCCAGTCACGTCTGATGTAATGATCCACGGTAGTACGGCTGTCCCATAGGCATAGGAAACAACAATATTTCGTGAACCTTCCTTGCATGCCCATTAACATACCAATGACTTTGAGATCACTACAGATATTCCATTGATGAGTGCTGTATTGGATTGCTTCGAGTAGTATATTCATGTTATCGTACGTCTCCTTTAGATGGACAGCTTTACGTTCCCGTTATGCAGGAGAACCGCTTTCAAGCTTCGCTGTGAGGAATCATTGAAGAGGCGCCATTCAGATGGTGTGTGTACCTGTGACAAATTCTCGAAAAGTCCATTGATATCATGGCAATAGCAGAGCGGACCGTCTACTGTAAAGAATGTCGCCAAATCATGGTTTCGCTTTCGATAGTGACACACACGGACGTTCTTCTCAAGTAAGTGTTTCTGCTTGAGTCTCTCTCGAGGAGAGAAGTTCTGATTTCTCTTTGGAGAGGGCTAGGTCTCTAATGAGGTCATTTCAACTCGTTTTGGGTAAGCCTCTCCGGCTCCGATTGCTCTTCGTCAGGTGAGTAGTCAAGATCGGCCGAAGATCCCGCATCTCCGCCAATCGCACCTTCGTCGGATTCCCTTTCGTCTTCATGCTGTGGAGGTACCGGAATCGTCATCGTGAGGGATCGGTCTAATAGCGGAGTCTACGTTCGGATAAACGATGTTATGCTTGTTCTTCACGGAGAATCCAATTATGTTAACATTGCAAAAGTAACAATCACCATGATGGTGTCTCGGCTCCCTCCATATCAGGGTTGGCAAAAACCCAACTGGTTTTTGCCAACCCTGCTCCATATCATGGGTATAGCGAACGGCATCGACTTTTTCCTTTGGTTCAACCAGTCACGTAATCCATTTGAACAAGCGGTACAGATAACATGTGGTGCCCACACCTTAGCTTGGTTGCCTAGTGGACAGCCGAAGTATAACCGGTAAGTTTTCCGAAGATCCATCGTGATTGTACGCCGTTGTGATTTAGTCACGAACGAGCCGCACACGTAACAGAAATTGTCGGGGTGATTTTTACTCTTTCGAGGCATGATGATCGATGAGTGGGTTGATGTAAATCACCCAAAAAAATAAAATATGTAAGTGGGCAACACAAAACAATAAAAAACACACGACTAGACGTGTGACTGTTACGCCAAAGAATAAAAGGGTGTACATGTGCAACGTTTCCAAATTTGTGGCCAGCAACTGCTCTCGCCTAAAATACCACAAGACAACCTGCGGAAAGCCTATGTTGAAACTACAAAATGCATACATGAGGGTACAGAAACTGTAAAGCAAAAACCTACACCTAAGCTACAACGACAAAATATTCTGCCACATGTATAAAGGACGCATATTATATATCGTACAGATAGTATTATATATAGTTATGTGCAGAGCTGGGCAATAAATACATTGAATGTATTTAAATACTAAATATATTTTATGAATGTATTTAGATACAAAATACATCAATTGTATTTAAATACATACAAATTTTAACATATGCATTCACTAAGCCATGACACGCACACGATAAAGAAATCAACCGCTTTCGACTAAGAGTGGCACACAACTGATTGAACTGACACGTTGAAACATGAACCATGCTGTACTACACTGTCGACGCGTCGTACTGTGCTAGTACAGAACGTGTATTAAACCAGTAAAAGTATTTACATTTTTATATTTTGAGTATTTAAATACTCATTAAAGTATTTAAATACTATATTTAAATACATGAAAAACAATGTATTTATAAATACAGTTCTAAATACACAAATGTATTTAAATACTATTTAAATACTGCCCAGCTCTGGTTATGTGCATATTATATATAGTTCAAAGGACAAGTTCCAATTGATGACAGAAGGAATGTGAGAAAAAAAATATGTACCCAAATAGCACACAAAATTTGTTCAACATCTCGGACACAATACGGCTGCTAAGTCTCGTACAGCACATGTAGCTAACACAGCTGGGAACCCTCTAACTGGAACACTTCATGGCAAGAAGCTACCAGAACAGATAGGCGGGAACGGATTCCTCTCGGAGGACCACAAGGATACAAAACACGCGAAACCAAAGGACAACGAACTTAAAATGCACAAGGGGCAATACAAAACAAAGAACGTAAACATTGTCCTGGCAAATATTCAAGGAATAAAACCAAACAATTCTCTAAACAAAGTTTCGTACCTGAAAGGCTTTATGGACGAAACAAGGGCAGACATCGCATGCCTCACAGAAACACATCTTAAAGATTGCCAAGGAAACTGCGATAACTGTGAACACTGTATCGATAAGAAAGAATTGCATATTGATGGATTAAACTTACTAAGAGCGGATAGAACAACGAGACGTAAAGGTGGCTGTGCTATTTATATACACGAGAGGCATATGACAGAGACGGTAATAAGTAAATCCAACAACTTCGTGGAAACCCTTGCAGCGAAAATAGAGAAACTAAACGTGGTACTGATAGTCATCTATAGACCTCCAAAAAAGGTGGGTAGAAATATATTTATACAACACGATAAGGCGGGGCACAAGAGAGGACCAGGAACAAGCAAAAATGCTGATGGCTCTCACAAACGAGTTTATGCAGACACAGGAGATAACAGAAAAATAATTGGCTAGATCTGGTATTCACAAATAACACGAACTTCATTGCCGATATAAAAATAACCCCAATTATTATCTTAGACCACAATATAATCGAGTTATCAACAAATATAGCGATAACTTTAAAAGACAATACACATACGGAAGAAAGAGACAAATTTGGGACTTTTAACTTAAACTCCAAGACCATAAATTGGGAAGAAATCATATCACACACAGCCCAAAATGGAGTGGAGAACAGCTTTAGAGAATAAGACAACTGAGGAAATGCTACCAACCTTGGAAGAAAAGGCGTTGAGAATTTTGGAAAAATATGTTCCGAAAGCACAGCCAAAAGGAAAGAGGAACTGGCTAGAGAGGCAAAAGAGAAGAATTCCGCAAAGAGAGAGAGTAGCGACGAAGTTAGCAAATTGCGGAGACGACAATGCCAGGAAAGTAATACAAGAGAAAATGGAGAGTATCGATTGGGAAATACAAACTTTGATAAAGGGCCATACAGACAGGGAAGAGGAAAATTGTTAGAAGCAATAAAGGAAAATCCAAAATACTTCTACAGCTATGCGAAAAGGAAAACAAAAACGCGCGCTACTATCAGGCCCTTAAGGAAAGGAAATAATGAATTAACATACGATCTAAAAGAAATATCTGAAACGTTGAGAACCCAGTATGAATCGGTCTTCAGTACCCCAAAAAGTGACAAAGCGATACTGATATATATGTTGGGGTAAATGTGATAAATTGGTAATTATGCACAATTGAAAATATCATGACTTAACCTAACCAATTGTCAAGGGCGTACAGTTGACCTAACCGGGCATTCAAGGCATTCAATTCAATTGACCTAACAGGGCATTCAAGGTTAGGTCAATTGAATGCCCGGTTAGGTCAACTGTACGCCCTTGACAATTGGTTAGGTTAAGTCATGATATTTTCAATTAGGCATATTTACCGGTAATTATGCATAATTACCAATTTATCACATTTACCCCAACATATACATTCTCCTTGCAATTTCTCTTCGAAGAATGCATCTAGCAGACTTTGATTTTACCCCAAAAGATGTAGTGAGATCTATAGGACAAATGAAATCACATTCAGCTGCAGGTCCGGACAAATGGAACGCACTATTAATTAAAAACTGTAAAAATTAAATAGTTGCACCCTTATACTGGATATGGAGAAGATCCCTAGACACGGGAAATACCGAGCATCTTGAAAAGAGCAAACATTGTCCCAATATATAAAGGCGGGGATAGATCTCAAGCAAAGAACTATAGACCAGTATCATTGACGTCCCACCTCACGAAAATATTTGAAAGAATAGTCAGAGAAAATCTGACTTCTTGGAGACTGTAAAGATTCAACGAAAATCAGCAGGGATTGTGATCGGGAAGATCGTGCTTATCACAACTTATAGAGCATTATAACAATATCCTAGATGCATTTGAAGGCAATGAAAACTATGATGTCATATACACGGATTTTGCTAAAGCTTTCGACAAATGCGATTATGGTATAATAGCACATAAAATGAAACATATGGGAATAACAGGCAAAGTGGGAAAATGGATCTATAACTTCCTCAGCGAATGATACAGGTCGTCAAAATTCAAGGTGCATCATCATCAGAATCAGAAGTATGCAGTTCAGTACTACAAGGTACAGTGCTGGCCCCACTCCTGTTCATTATCATGCTAACAGACATAGACGGTGGAGTAAACAGCAACAGTATAGTAACATCATTTGCGGACGAAACAAAGATCAGCATAAAAATCAGCGAGGCAAGTGAAGTGGAGGCCTTGCAGAGGGACACAAACAAAATATACAAATGGTCAGAAGACAACATGACATTTAACACCGAGAAATTTCAGCTCTTGAGATATGGTTGAAATGAGGAACTTAAAAAGACTGCGTATTATGCTCCACATAGAAAAGAAATTCAGAGAAGCACGAAAGCGTTCGACTTGGGGGTAATAATGACCAATGATGCCAAATTCGAGACACAAAATCAGATAGCAATAAACAGAGCAAAATGGGTCGCGGGACAGGTACTAAGAACGTTCAAAAGGAGGGACAAGACAGTAATGATTCCCCTGCTGAGAACACTGATCATACCAAAACTTAAATACTGCTCAGTTTTGACGTCCCCATATAAAAAGGAAGAAATTAATATACTAGAAGAAACGCAGACACATTTCACAGCCAAGATTGATGGCTGCAAAGAACTAAACTACTGGGAAAGACTACGTAAACTAAATCTCTACTCCCTGGAAAGAAGGAGAGGTATACCATAATCTACATAATGGAAAATGATTGAAAAACTGGTACCAAACCTCAAACTAAACCCAATTACCATCCAAACAACGCTGGACAATAGGAAAGGCAGAATATGTAGTGTTCCCAAACTAAACGCCTGACAAGGGACCTCCTCAACACTGAAGGAAAATAGCTTGGTTGTCAGGGAGCCAAGACTTCTTAACCAGCTTCCTAAGGACCTCAGAAACGTTACTTACAGGGGTCAAAGTTGAAGCCTTCAAGAGAAGACTAGATGCCTGGCTCAGGACGGTACCAGATGAGCCGGGTGTACCTGGCTATGTGCGGTGGAGGGGCAAGAGAGCAACTCCCTCCACCAAGCCAGACCTAGAGGCGGAACCACCAGCTTGACCTTCGTGTGAAGAGACCAACGCACGAAACCGCAACGAGGTGTGTGTGTGTATATATATATATATATATATATATATATATATATATATATATATATATATACACACACAGGCTAGGTAAAAAAAAGTGACCCCTTAGAGGTAAACTGTCATATTAAAAAACGTAAGGGGACTAGAGCTCCCAAACTTCATAGATGCTTACCTTAGCATGTTCGTCTTACTTGAGAAGTTGCTCGATGTGTCTGTCCCCTTCCTGCTCAACGCAGGCCTCCAAACGTGGACGCCACTGATCAATACACCTGTTTACATATCGTTGAGACACTTTCTCCCAACCGAGCAGAATTCTTTCGCGTAGTTCATCTATGTCTCTTATATTGGTACCAGGGATATAAAGTTTGGACTTCAGGGCTTCCCAAACACCATAATCTAGTGGTGAAAGATCGGGGCTACTAGCCGGCCACATGTTGGATTCGATAACATCCGGTGTTTTGTTCTCAAGGAATGTGACAGTTTGGCGTGCTCTGTGAGCAGGGGCTCCATCTTGTTGGAAAGTATATCTTTCACTCTAAATAACTGATATTCGACGAATTAGTGGTGAAAGATATACTCCCTCGTACCAATATAAGAGACATAGATGAACTACGCGAAAGAATTCTGCTCGGCTGGGAGGAGGGTGTCTCAACGATACCTAAACAGGTGTATTGATCAGTCGCGTCCACGTTTGGAGGCCTGCCTTGAGCAAGAACGGGGACACATCGAGCAAC
The DNA here is from genome assembly GCA_023014485.1 of Bathynomus jamesi. Taxonomy (NCBI): domain Eukaryota; kingdom Metazoa; phylum Arthropoda; class Malacostraca; order Isopoda; family Cirolanidae; genus Bathynomus; species Bathynomus jamesi. The sequence continues at coordinate 518,173 of JAJOZX010000123.1, read as the reverse complement.
TTCTCAAATAAGACGAACAACATGCTAAGGTAAGCATCTATGAAGTTTGGGAGCTCTAGTCCCCTTACTTTCTTTAATATGATAGTTTACCTCTAAGGGGGTCACTTTTTTTTACCCACCTTGTATATACCTCGTTAACCTCGTTGCTGTTCCGTGCGTCGGTCTCTCTTCAAACGAAGGTCAAGCTGGTGGCCCCGCCTCTAGGTCTGGCTTGGTGGAGGAGGGAGTTGCTCTCTTGCCCCCCTCCGCCGCACATAGCCAGGTACACCCGGCTCATCTGGTACCGTCCTGAGCCAGGCATCGTCTTCTCTTGGAGGCTTCAACTTTGACCCCTGTAAGTAACGTTTCTGAGGTCCTTAGGAAGCTGGTTAAAATGTTTTGGCCCCCTGACAACCAAGCTATTTTCATTCAGTGTTGAGGAGGTCCCTTGTCGGGCCTTTAATTTGGGAACACTACACATTCTGCCTTTCCTATTGTCCAGCGTTGTTTGGATGGTAATTGGATTTAGTTTGAGGTTTGGTACCAGTGTTTCGATCATTTCCCATATGTAAATTATGGTATACCTCTCTCTCCTTTCCAGGGAGTACAGATTTAGTTTACGTAGTTTTTCCCAGTAGTTTAGTTCTTTGCTGTGAAATGTCTGAGTTTCTTCTAGTTTATTAGTTTCTTCCTTTTTATATGGGGACGTAAAAACTGAGTAGTATTCAAGTTTTGGTATAATCAGTGTTTTTAGCAGAGGAATCATTACTGTCTTGTCCCTTCTTTTGAACGTTCTTAGTACCTGTACCGCGACTCTCTTTGCTTTATTCATCGCTATCTGAGTTTGTGTTTCGAATTCCGCATCATCGGTCATTATTACCATCAAATCGATCGCTTTTGTGCTTCTCTGAATTTCCTATCTGGAGCATAATATGCAGTCTGTTTAATTTCCTCATTTCTACCATATCTCAAGAGCTGAAATTTCTCGGTGTTAAATGTCATGTTGTCTTCTGACCATTTATATATTTTGTTCGGGTCCCTCTGCAAGGCCTCCACTTCATTTACAGCGCTGATTTTTCTGTTGATCTTTTGTATCGTCTGCAAAGGATGTTACTATACTGTTGCTGTCTACGTATGCTAGCATGATAATGAACAGGAATGAGGCCAGTACTGTACCTTGTGGTACTGAGCTGTGTACTTCCGATTCTGATGATATACCTTGAATTTTGACGACCTGTAGACGTTCTCTGAGGAAGTTGTAGATCCATTTTCCCCACTTTGTCTGTTATTCCGATATATTTCATTTTATGTGCTATTATATACCGTGATCACATTTATCGAAAGTTTTAGCAAAATCCGTGTATATGGCATCGTAGATTGCCTTTAAGTGCATCTAGGATATTGTTGTAGTGTTCTATTAGTTGTGATAGGCATGATCTACCTGATCAGAATCCGTGCTGATTTTCGTTGAATCTTTCCACTGTCTCTAAGATCACCATAAATTTTCTCTCTAACTATTCTTTCAAATATTTTGGTGAGGTGGGACGTCAATGACAGTGGTCTACTGTATAGTTCTTTGCTCGAGATCTGTCCTCCATTCCTTTATATATAGGGACAATGTTTGCTCTTTTCAAGATAATCGGTATTTCCCCAGTGTCTAGGGATCTTCTTCATATCTAGTATAAAGGTGTAGCTATTTCATTTTTAGTTTTTAATCAATAATGCGTTCCAATTGTCCAGACCTGCAGTTGAATGTGGTTTTATTTGTCCTATAGCTCGCGCGTTTTTGTTTTCCTTTTCACATAGCTATGGCAGTATTTTGGATTTTCCTTTATTGCTTCTACCACCTTTTCCTTCTCTTTATGGTCCTTAATCAGGTCTTGTATTTCTCTGTATTACTTTCCTGACATTATCTCTGCAGTTGTCTACCTTCGCCTCCTCTCTTGCGGAATATTCTTCTCTTTTGCCTGTCTAGCCAGCTCCTCTTTCCTTTTGGCTGTGATTTCGGAGTATATTTTTCTAAAATTCTTAGCGTATTATACAGTATTTATCATATTATATTATATTATATTATATTATGATCGGTCTCATCTCGAAAACTAGACCTGCTAGAGGAAAACCGAAAACAGATAAGGAATCAGCGTCCCAACAGCTATCTAGCCCACCCATGATTATATCTGATGAAAAATACTTGGTCAGTGTAATTGATCCGTCAACATCAACATTTACATGGTTGGATTGGTTCGTTCAGTACTTCCGAACATAAAAGTTCCACTTTTGCTTTTAAGTAATGTTCAGGCGACCATGTGATTTATAAAAAAATTGTCCATTTTTCGCAAATTCAACAACAATACTACTCTGTTCACGAGGGCCGAGTTAATCTAGAGCAGGGTTTCTCAACGGTAGGGTGGCGGGTAATGGAAGCTCTCATAAAAAAAAAAAGTCACAAACCTCTACGGTCTATAATTATTATATATACATTCACATTTATACTAAATTTAGGTTTAGAACGGGTAATGAGATAAACAGTGCCACGCCAGGTGAGTAATGGAAGCAAATGGGTTGAGAACCCGATGTCGAAGTTACATTACTTCCACTTTAAATGATAGTTTAGCAAATTTACGAGGATCTGAAAAAAGTTTTTTCTACAAAAATCAACAGATATACGTTGTGCATTTCTATCGTACAAAGACTATCGAAGAAAATAATTTACCCTAAGGACATTCAATGCTGAACGGGGAACTTGCTTATTTTTCATTAAACCAGACAGATGGGGCTTATTCCACTTGCAGAAAACCCATCAAAATTAGATAAGGAGGTTCTAGTAATTGTAGTCCCACCTCTTACAGGAACTTTTAATAGAAGTTGCCAGATTAACCGGGCCCTTGTGAAAAGAATTCCAGGCTAAAAAATATCTTGAAAAGAATGGTGTGAAGCCAAAAGTTATTTAACCTTTTCGCTCTGGGTGGTCCGTATACGGCGATAAAATTTGTAGCGGAAACGAAATTCGCCGCAGCGAAAGGGTTAACTTGAATAAACCACTCTGAGAATGAAGGCTGCGTTTGGTCAGAGTATTTATACAAATAACTAGAATCTTTCATTTCTTTAATGTTTACTTTTTAATTCTGCGATTTCCCTTTCAGATAGAGAAGAGCACCATCCCTTGCCACACCGTGTATGCACTTAACATGGAACGGATTTCATCCCACCTTTGGCACCCTGGATGGGCCGAATTGGAGCAGGAAGCGATTGCTATCAAAGAGGCGTCTGTCAAGGAGATGCTGAGGGAACAGCGGCTGGCGGCCAACCCTTAGGGGGAAGCAATTGGCTGAAGATGTTTACTTAGGCGCTTCTTTCACATCTTAATGAGATTACTATTCTGTGGCAGGAAAATTTGCTATTGAGACCTAAACTGTGGAAGTTAAAACCCTGCATCTAAACTTATACAAGCTCACAAACCTTTTCGACGCGTTAGCTTCATAGTGTCGATACAGTGACGTCACTCCAAATTGTTTTGAAACTCGAGTGAAGACGCTGAAACTGAACAAAATTCCATTTTTTATATGATTAGTGTTTTAGAATGGGAAACCTTAGTCTTGTCCCTCCTTTTAGTCCCTTTCAGTATGTCGAGAATGACGGCACTGTATTGACACACACACTTTTTCTCGGACAGCCGGTTGAAGCGGTTTGTGAAAGTTTCAACGTGTGGCAAAAACTGGCCACCGAACAGTTGTTTAAATGAGACTGCGTCCAGTACTACATGCGTCTATATGTTGTAGGTGAAGTTTTAATTTATTAAAAAGAAAATTTATATTTTTTTTAAGAAAAACCCTTGGATTCGCTTGTTTTTTATTTAACCTCAAAAATAATTCTGAAAAAAAGATTTCTCTCCTTACAAGTTTACCAAACACAATGATTACATATACTATGAATGCATGATATACTAAATGGAAAGGAGGCAGACGTGGGATACAGGAATATCTTCGGAATGCAAGGTGTGTGTAGGGGTTACAAAAGGAGATGAATGTGAGCAAGAGCAAGTCATTGCTTGAGAGCTCTTCGACTATCTGGGATGTGTATTGAACAAAAGGCACGAGTGTGGATGAAGTTAACAGTAGAATGAATCGAAGGAAGGAAGGAGTCGGGTACGTCGTGAGAAAGCGGAGACTGGACAGAGATGCTGCGAGATGTTTTGGTGGTGTATTAGTACCAACACTTGCGTAGGTGTGAACCGTTTAGTGCAGTAGCTTAGACCCTGATTTTTGAAGTAAGTGGACATTCTGGACAAAAGCACCAAACTTGGCTCAAATGTTGTTCAGGACCTTAGCTACCAATTTTTCCCCGGAACCAAGACGCACAACCCTATCTTGGCTGCCATTTTGGAAATCCAAGATGGCTGCCAGCTAGAAATCAACAAACTATTGTGAGGAGTAATTGTAAATAAATAGTCCCTAAACCTACATATTTCGATGCCAGGATTGCTATAAAATAATCAGAATTACCCTTAAATGTTTATTTAATGTAAAATATTTAATAATATAACTATATAATATGTGCTTTTCTGTTTTGCAGGTGATTTGTGAACATGGATTGGAGCAAATGCATGGTTTGTCAAGAGAGCAAAGGTGAGACTCTTAAATGTCCACTCAATGCTGTGAGTGGTAAAAAAACTGAAGCATATGCAACATTTATGGAGAATGTCAACGCATTCAAGAATCTTGGAAGACTACCAGTTCCTCTTCTTTTCAATGAAGAGGTGACTGTTGAAGATCTGGTTCAGAATAAAGCTGTGTGGCACAAGTCATTGCCATGTTAAATTTAGTAAAGAAAAGCTTGAAAGGGCTACAAAAAAGAGAGAAAGGGCGGATGAAGGTGAAACCAGTTCATCTACGGGGAAGCGGGTTCAGCGGCATCCTATGGACAAAGCAACTTGTGTGTTTTGTCAACAAACACATGGGCATCTTCACGAATTCAGTACATTTGGCGCTGACGTCAATTTACGAATGATGGCTACAGAACTCAGTGACACAGAACTAATGTCTAGAATAGGTGGTGATCTCATGGCCATTGAAGCCAAGTATCATCTGCAATGCTTGACATTTTATCGGAACCGTTACCGCTCACTTTTGAGACAAAAACAGAGCAAGGAAGAAGGCTATGAAGAAAACTTGATGAAAGCAAAGGCAATAGTTGAGGTCGTTAATCATGTAGAAAATTGCGTGGAAGAAGGAATCTTTCAAATGAAGTTTTCTGTGCTATTTGATCTGTATCAAAAAAGACTTCGGGACTTAGGTATTAATAAGGAAATGAACAGAGGATGATTCAGAGAGAAGATTCTGGAGTATTTCCCATATGCCCAGGAAGTGAGTGATGGCAAGAACAAAATCTTAGTTTTTCAGCAGGGAATTCAGGAAATGCTCAGAGAGACAAATAGACAGAATTTTGAAGGAGATACTATGATTCTTGCAAAAGCTGCTAGAATCATACGCAAGGAAATCGTCAACTTTACTGGATTCAAGTTTGCAGGTGCCTTTCCATCTGGTTGTCAACAGGAATCGGTACCTACAACCTTGAAAACCCTTATATCTATGATCACAAATGGTGCTGACGTGAAGGACCAAACACCAGAAGACTCCCCTGCAACTCTCACTGTCTCGCAACTTATCCTTTTTAATTTTAGGAACAAGCATACATCATCATCTAAGGTTCGCCATTCTTTGGAAAGAGAACCACCATTGCCTCTGTATCTTGGTCTGAAAATTCATACTGAAATTCGGTCAAAATCATTAATTACACAACTATATGAATTGGGTCTCAGTGTGAGTTATGACCGAATTCTTCAAGTCGAAAGCCAACTTGCAACAGCAGTGTGCCAGAACTTCAAGACCAAAGGAGTGGTTGTACCAGCTGTTTCGTCATGGACCATTTATTGTTGGGGCACTTGACAATCTGGATTACAACCCAGTCTTCCGTGATATGGGAAATCCATTTTGTGATAATGGGAATGAGTTACTGGCCTTAGACACAAGGAATGTCATGGATGAATCTGTGGTCCATCCAGTGAGAACTATAAAGGATTTGGGTAAGGAGCAATATAGCCGATACTACAAAGAAGTTGTCACAGATTGTACAAGGTCAATTCATACACCGATCAAGAAGAACTCGCTTGCCCTCTTCAGATGTCCTCGGCCGAAATCTCAGGTACGGAATGTTGGGGGAATCCAACTACTGAAGAACGATGTTGCTCTATTCTCTCATCTGTATATTGTTATGCAACATCGGCATAGTGACATGGATGCATTCTTCCAACACGAGAATCACCCCTTTCCTTCTTCCCTATCTGATGGTGGGAAATTGCGGTTTGGGAAAAAGTCTGACCTACTGAAAATCATTACATTTGAAAACAAGGACAACCCTCCAGATCCTTTTGATGTGAAACTTCTTGATGGAGCTGCCATCGTCCATTTGCTGTCTACTGCAGGTGTTACCAACTTTGAAGAGTATGCAGATCGTGTATTCGTCCCTTATCTCATCAAACAGTTAGAAACTTGCCAGCGAATTGACATCGTCTGGGATACCTACACTGCAAGCACCTTAAAAGAGACTACCAGAGAAAAACGGGGAAAAGGAATCAGCAGAAAGGTTGAAGGAAAAACCAAATTACCCCTAAATTGGCATGACTTCCTTCGAGACTCTAGAAACAAGCAAGAACTGTTCGCTTTCCTATCAGACAAGGTTGCTGCAATGGAAGTTCCTAACAAAGAAGTTATTACATCAGGACCCGAAGTCATCATCAATGGGGCCGACCGCACAATGCCAAGATGCGACCATGAGAGGCAGACACTAGACTGTTCATTCATCTTCAAGATGCAATAAAGGAAGGGCACATTAACTGCATGATCAGAACTGTAGACACGGATGTTATTGTCATTCTAATAGGAAAATTCCATCACTTGACGTCCATAAGATCTGAAGTAAATATTTGGGTTGGTTTTGGCACTGGGAAAAACTTCACTTACCATCATATTAACACAATCTGTGCCTCTTTGGGTGAAGAGAGATGCACATCCCTACCACTGTTTCACGGGATGTGATACATCATCATCCTTTTACGGAAGGGGCAAGAATACGGCATGGGCAGCATGGCACCATTACCCTGAGGTAACACAAGCATTCACATTCATGGCACGAAATCCATTTGCAGATGTTGACGCCGAAACTCCCCACTTCAAGCTTCTTGAACGGTACACAGTTGTCCTCTATGACAACACCAGTGACATTGAACGTGTAGATGAGGCAAGAAAGGTCATGTTCTGTCAGAAGGGAAAAGCTATGGAGACTATCCCACCAACTCAGGATGCTCTTCTCCAACACACCAGGAGGGTCACATACCAGGGAGGAATATGGTCGACCTGTGAGAGAAGTGAACAGAATCTTCCAACTCCTGAAGGATGGGGATGGACCTTTAGCGAAGAGTCCCAGTCATGGACACCAGTTTGGACCACAAGACCAGTAGCATCTAAAGCTTGCAGCGAATTGGTCAAATGCGGCTGCAAGAGCAAGAGTGGATGTGGCACCAGGTGTGCTTGCAAGAAGGCCAGGTGGAAGTGTACAGAACTGTGTAGCTGCAACTGTGCAGTTTAACATATAGCGTCGAGCGGGGTGAGTTGGGACAGTTCGGGACAGGGGGTGAGTTGGGACAGTAGGCATTGCAATGCCAAGATATTTCCATTTTATGGTGCCCATTTAATAGCCCTGCCCTTACTCTACAAATGTTGTTAATACAAGTTTTCTATAGAACCACGAATAATGCATGAAAATTGTGCAAATATGAAAGGGTAGCATTTTGACCTTTGTAGAATTTCATTTTTTAAAATGCACATATTTTGCCAATTTTCCTCTCCCACATTCAGTTATAGAGAGAGCTAAAGGTCTACTTTTTGGTGGGTGAAATCTTCAATTGTTATAGTTTCGTTGATTTTTCTTAAACATGGTTTTCTTGAACATGGTTTTTGTCTTAAAATATTCACGATTTTCACTGTATATGTTGTACGAAGTGTGATTTCTGCAGTAAACATACTTCTGATCAGCTTAAAAGTTGTTTTATTGATCTGATCATGCCAAAAAACATATAGTTTGATGCCAAACATGCCACGGGAATTCTCTATTGAAACTTATATCAGAAATTCCATTTTGTCTATGGCGGCCAAGTAATGGTCTCTGAAGGTGGTTCCGGGGATATTTTTAATTGTTGGTCCAAAATATACAAGTAGGGAAAGTTTGGTGCTTTTGTCCGGATTGTCCACTTCAACTTGTTTAGCTGCCCTACTAGTTAACATGGCATGGAAAGAAGAAAAGGATAAGAGCAGTCAAGATGGATAAGCTTTGGAGTCTATGGGACGTACATCGGACTGACATCAGAAATCGTGTGGTTTTGGAAAGATGTGGTATTCAGAAGTCTGTGGGAATAAAAATTGAGGAAAGTTGAAAATGTGCCGAGGTGGTTTGGACACATGGAAAGAATACAAAAGTGTGTGCGAAGGTGGAAGGCCGAGAAGATGGATAGACATGGTGAATGTTAATATTAAGTGTGGAATTGATTTGGCTGGAAGTAGGTAGGGACTCGCTCAGTCTTTCCATTTATGAGAAATCATGGAAGCGCCACCACGTATGGTGTATGAAGGTCCACTTAAGTGTGGAATTTAGCCATGTCGAGTCTCTACTTTCTTGCCCCCAATCAATTGAGAAAAGATTATAAAATACAGGGTTGACAAAAGTAAATACACAACTATGATTGTCCTCGAGAACAAATGGCAAATCTCAATGGAATGCCAGAACGTGTCACCTTTAAACATAATACAAAGGGAGAAAGCAATACCATTCTAAATACAATGATTCAATTTATTATTATTTATTGACTAATATTAAATCAAACTATGGGAAACCGAAGGTTTCGATTTACTTTTGTCAACCCTGTATATATATATATTATTTTTTTTCCCAGTGGACTTTGATGAAAAGACAAAAATAGCTTGGATACGCACCACATGGGTAAAATCCATACTTAGCGCCCTTCATTCGCCAATCTTGGTGGCGCTTCCAGGATCTGTCGACAACAAAAAACAGTCCCTACCTACTTACATCTAACAAACCTCTTTCATTGCAGGCCACCTTCTCGTGCATCACCCAAATCAAGTCCACGCTTACTCAGTCATTCACCATGTCTATCCATCTTCTCGGCCTTCCTCTCCAACTTCCACCTTCGCGCGCGCGCGCGCACACACACACACACACACACACACACACTTATACAATATACATTCTTTTCACGTGTCCGAACCACCACCACAGCACACTTGACTTTCGTCAATTTTTATTTCCACCAACTTTTGAATACCACATCTTTCCAGAACCACACGATTTCTTATCTGTCAGTCCAACGCACGTCGCATACACACCTCAGCTTATCCATCTCGACTGCTCTTATCCTTGTCTTCTTTTCATACCATGCTAAATGTTTCACACCCACATAAAAGTGTCGGTACTAGCACACCTTCATGTAAACATCTCGCAGCATGTTTACAATCGTTTTCAACGTACTTGACACCTTTCTTCCTTGATTCACTTTACTATTAACTTCCTCTACACTCGTACCTTTTTTGTTCAATACACACCCCAAATACTCAGAGACTACCACTTCTCGTATTTCACAATTCGCCATCACATGACAATCCGAATTTCCATCTCTCCATAATAAATAGGCTCTTACCCACACTCACTTTCACCTGTTTTTGCAACCCCACATACACTCCTTGCATTCTGAATCAGACATTCCTTAAACAAATTTCACATCTCACTGATATCCCTTTGATCATCATTTACTCTCTTACTATACTCATCAACTACCCCTTTTACTATTAACTAACTTCTCCACTTTAATTTTTTTTCATGGCCCCCACCACCTTTCCACTCATTCGCTTCCATTCTTCACACAACCTCACTTTACTCAGAACTATCATGCGGTCAGAGAGACCCCCGTTCACACCTAGCACATATCTCTCTCTGCATACTTCTTTTCATGAACACAGTCTATCAAACTTCCCTCGTCATATATATCATTTATTCTATACCATATATATTCGTGCGCTCCCTTGTTAAAAAAATGTACTCGTTTCACACGGCTTTCTCTCTCTGCATAACTGTTCCAGCCGATATCTATTGTCATTCACTCCTTATACACCATGCTTCCCCATCTCTTCATCCTCCGGACCCATGTCAACTTTTCCATTCGTATCTCCTATCATAAACATTCCGTAACATTCAGGTACCCTTTCAATTATCAACCCCTCTCCAGAAGCTTGCTTTCTCATCCTCGCACAGTGCATATCCAACCACTAGCGCCACTTTTACTCTCGCAAGCTTGAATTTCGCACACGATCGGGGACCCGACGTACGAGAAGTCTCTCATCGCTTCATACCATACATCAATACTCACACACACTACTTCCTTTCATCTTTATTTCACACTCACACAGAACACCAAACCTTCCATTCTTAAACACTCGCATCATTTCTATCCCTTACATTCCACACACCCACACGCCTGCCTGCAGTTACGTTGCCCTTCGTGGGTAGAAAGAGGGAAGGATGCGTCTTCAGCCCAATCCTTCCCCCCTCCTGTATCGCGGGAGATGCGGAGCTAGCTGCACCTTTCGGCGGGCGGTGGGGTCGCCACATCCCTACGCCATATATAATACACAGGGTGGTTAAAAAATTCCACGTAAATAAAAGCGATTGATGCAAAAACTTTAATGTAAAAATATGACATTCTTAAGAATACATACACAACTTTTACTAAAACTAAAATCTCACCATTTCAAAAAATAACTTACATTTACTATGGTTGACTTAATAAATATAAATTCCCACTTACCATAAATAGTTCACTATTTTTGAGGGATTACAATGAAAGACTAAGTGCAGTTAAAAAAAAACGAGTGTTGGTTTTAAGCTTCAGCTAAATTTTGAAAACAACCGATAAGAAACAACAACAGTCTATAACAAACAGTGGAAGAGAACTAACGAAAAATACTTGCCCCCCATCTTAATGAATTAACTACTAACAGTTGTACAACTACAAAAATTTTTAATATCAACGCCTTTGGGTACAAAGTTTAAGTCTAAATTCAATGGCTCCAACTCTCAGCTTTTAGATTAAAAGACAATATGAAGATTGGGTAACCGTAACTCTTGGACCAAAAATTCCCGTTACATTTATTTAAAAAAAAAACCAAAAAGATGACGGCACGCACGTTAACAATTTAGAATAGTAACGACTCGTTCTTTTTTCAGTTCTTTATCAACGATAAATCCACGGAGTACAAAGTTTAAGAGTTAACTATGAAATAATGTTCCAACAAGTATAATTTGAATAGCTGAAATATTATTAAATTAAATTAAAATTATAGATAATACTTAACTACAGAAGCGCCTTGACAACCACAGATTTTAAGAGAAAATAATAACGTTTGTGCTTAATGGAATCGTGTTGGAGTTACTGATTTCAATCCCAAACTACGTAACTATTTAGGTTTAGGCACAAATGGCGACTCGTATATAATTTCCTAATCTGAAAAATTGCTAAATTATGCAATAGAGGTTCGATGGTTTTCCTTGGAATCCAAGCAAAATATATTCATAACGCTGTTAACAGTAAATAATAGGAAAAAATATTGGTACAAAACTATCGAAAAAGAGTAATCGAAAACCATCATATTATATAACTTTTAATAAAACCTTGAAATCGTCCGATTTGTTTGGTTATATACCCGATAGAAAATAATTCGAATTGTCTACAACTCAAATACGTTCATCTACACAGATTTTCAATGTTTCATGAGTAAAATTTTAATAGATTCAGAAAAAGATTAAAATTGAATGGTGATTAATGTTGATCCTTCCTCGTCCTTATTTTTTAGGATTACAAACAAGCATTTGATATATATTGTACTAATTCTTTGTATATCCTCCATTCCTCCCACTCGTACACATTGCCTCAATTCAGAGAGAAAGTGAAGTGAAGTGAAGTGAAGTAACGTAACCTAACAACCTAACCTAAAGCTAACCAAACTAAACCTTAAGCCAGAGAGCCAAGCCAGGCCACAGGAGCATATTGATTACTTTGCTTTCAGTAAGAAAACTTGCCTAAAAGAGAGCAATGTCAAAAAGCAAAATAAGAAAGGAGCGGAGATTGAAGCAAGTCAATCCATTTATCAGTGTGCTAACAAAATTCGATACCAAAAGTACGGACGTCAAAGCTATTCTTGTTACAGCCGTTTTGTAAAAGATGCCTGAGATTGCAAAGATCTGAAGCATTACGATCAAAACTGTAGGAACAAGTTACGGGAAGAAGAAAGAATTGAACTCTTTCATGGTGTAGAAATGTAATTAATTTAAAAATATATATGAAAAAAACTTTTATGCATTGATCTACATTTTTCTTCATTTAAAACTATTCGCGCCGTAAGACTCATTTCCAGTGATAATTTTAGGAATGTTCGTCACAAATCCGCGGTAAATCCATTTCAAATTTACATTTAAAAACCCAGCTTAAAAAAAAATGACTGTCCAGATAAACAACAAAAATGCGCAACACTACAAAACTAATTTTAGTGACTAATAACATACTCTAAATGGACTTGATCTTCAATGTGTCTAGTATGTCATTTCATCGATACTACAGCAAATTTTGAAAGCTTACACAAATAATTACATTTGCAATGATTTAAAATACATTGAAAAGTACTGAAAATTAACTGTGCGGGAGTAGGGGAGAGGGGGACGCGTACACACCCACTCAATTAGCTTGACTTGGCTACGTGTACACGCGGGTTCAGAACTTTTATCAGAGAAAGTAACAAGGAGGCTGCGTTTACCAGTTGATTTCTTATTTATTACTAAATATTTTTATTTATTGTAAATATTTATTATATAAAATAATAATTATTTATTATTATAAAAACGACAAAATAAATTGGACTAACGTTTTCACCAATGATTATATATATATATACAGCGTGTCCCAAAGAAATGTATACCCACTTTGTTCGATAATACCAGCTATGAGGATAATAAATATATTACTTTTTATATGTTTTTAATAAAGAATTTTCTCCTGAATCTATGTAATTATTTTTATTAAAAATTGAAAAACAAAAAAGTTACAGATGTTTAAATTATAATTATTATTTTCGAGACTTCATGTGCGATATTTTCTAATATTTTTGCACGTATACGAGATAAGTTTGAACCCGACGGCACTGTGCAAAACTTACAAAAACAACGTTCTGGAAGACGTCGAACATCTTAGATAAAGTGTCATTTAACCATGGAATTTGTAAATTTTTTGAATTAACTAATAATTACAACATTTATGCTTCAATATCAACACTAAACATAAGTATCTCAAAACAGTCGGTTAAAATATTAGAAAATATCGCACATGAAGTCTCGAAAATAATAATTATAATTTAAACATCTGTAACTTTTTTGTTCTTCAATTTTTAATAAAAATAATTACATATTTAGATTCAGGAGAAAATTCTTTATTAAAAAACATATAAAAAGTAATACATTTATTATCCTCATAGCTGGTATTATCGAACAAAGTGGGTATACATTTCTTTGGGACACGCTGTATATATATAATCAGTGGCGTACGATGGTTAACAAAACAGGGTGTGCTGAATATTATAACAAGGTACCTAAAACCTAAAATTTAAGTTATATATAATAAATGGCATGCTTTTAAATGGCAGTGTGTGTGTGTGTGTGTGATAGAAAAAACTAGTGTAGAAATGCATAAAGAATTGGAGTTAAAAATGAACGAATCATGCAAATCCGATTCTCTTTCTGCGGTGCCTAAGTAACAAAAGTAGGCTATATTATACACTGCGAAAAACACACACACACACACACACACACGTGCACAGGGGTGGGGGGCTTGAGCCCCTGCCCTTTTTCTTCTTCATATCAAAAGTGCCCTTTTAGTCAAAATTCATAAATATATTGATTAGACATAAATTTGAATTAATTAGTTATATTTTTATTTAGTTACTGCTACTTCAACAGATTTTCAAAACTGGAATTACTTTGATCTACGATTTTTTTATTAGAATAATAAACTTAACATACCGTTACTATTATTTTGTCAATCAGGGAGGGCGTCCCTAGTGGTAACACTGACTGCAGCTGTTCACTGCTGATTGCGTCTCTCGGGTATTTGGGTGTATTGTTTACTGTTTGTTTATTTTACGTTAACCTAAGCTAACTAGCGATTTCTCACTGATAATTATGGTAAGTTGGAATCCAAAGCAGTGTGACATTACCCAAAAAATATTGTATGACATTACTCGTAAAGTTGGTAAAAACGTCCACGTCCCCTACTAGGCTAGGCCCATCAGTACACCAGTGTGTCAAACGATGGATTTTGGGTTTTAGTACTGGCATGAATTTCATTAAATTAATAAATGATTTATTAAACAACATATCATAACCTTTTCATTTTTAATATGAAATTGATTTTTAAAAACAATACAATTTTCATTAAAAGTGAATAAAAATACCTAGATTATTTATTATAAAACGATACAATAAAACGATGCAATCTTGCAATAAAAACATGCCTTTTTACAACAAATTTTCATTTATTTTCTTTAATCAGCTTTATATGCAAAAATAATGCATTGAATTTAATGGAATTTAAGAATATTTACCACATACAATTTTTAAATTTTTCTTTGTGTGTGTATACATATATATAGCCTATATGGCATTGCGGATTTCATTTTTAAAAATGTTAGGGGAGTGCCCTTTTTTCAACTGAGCCCCTGCCCTTCTGAAAGTCTGTGCACGTCACTGCACACACACACACACACCAAACAGCAAGCTGTGCTAGTGCCGCTCCGCTCGACCTCAGTCAATAATAATCCCCACTATTCTCTAACACTCCTTTCATCTCCCCCATCTCCTGCCTGTCCTCACTTCTATCCCTCCTCCCTAAAGTGTGCGAGAAAGGTTTAGCTCGACCACAGATATGAGCAGGGAACAGAAAGTACTAGAAGCAACAACGAAGGTTAATACTGCGTATTAATAATTCATGCAAAATTATCACCACCTTTTATTTTTATTAAATATTATTTAGTAATAAAAGATTTGATAATTTACTTATTAATTTTTTAAAATTATTTTACAGCTTTTGTGGGTGTGCGCCGCACACCTAGCACACCCTGAAATAAATAAATAAATAAATAAATAAATATAATTTCATACCATTAGGAATGTATTCGGGAAACCAAATCAGAGTTGCAAGTGTGTTTCATTCAAATATTATAATAATAATAATAATAATAATAATAGAAATTCCAATGAAATAGAGGGAAGGGGGAGGTAATAATAATATAATAAACATATTATTATTGACGTGTTCTTTATTAAATAACTGAAGGTTTCGTCCATATACGACAAACATTTTCAAGGAAGTGATTTAAGTATTAGAAGTTACGCAATAAAACTTTATAAAAATTAAAATAATAGCATATAAAATTTAGAGTTTAGATGGTGAAGGTCTGATACAAGTGAAGTTTATAGAAATTCAAACTTTTGAAACGACCAAAATATAAAATTTGAATTTACAATTTAATTAAAAAAAAAATCCAGAATTTAAGATGAAGTATATATCTTTCAACCAAATAACCTTTTCTTTTAAGCCGTTCGACATTTCATTAAATTTATATTTTCTGAAAAGTAATAACTCGGCTATAGGTCACACATTGGTAACAGTAGACATTAGTTTTGAATAGAATTTTAAGGGCGTTTAAAATGTTATTGAGAAGTTCTAATCTTCAATTTTAATATGTTCATACGCGTTGCTATGCCCATTCTTATGTCGTTTTAGTTCATAATAACTTCCAATAAATGTTCTTATTTCGTTGCAATTTGAGATTATATTCCGAAAAGACACTCGTACACGATTTAGACGAGGAAAAAATCATTCTGAAATTAAAACTGAAAATAATGTTTACCATTTCATTTGTAATGGAGGAGGATGTAACTCTTAAACTGGATATACAACTTATAACCTTCATTTAAGAATGCTTCAACGTACTCGTAAGAACAGACATAGCAAAATATACGAACATATTAAAATCGAACATTAGAACTTCTCAATAACATTTTAAACGCCTTTAAAATTCTATTAAAAACTTGTGTCAATTACCACTAAAGTCAATTACCACTAATGCCTACTTTTACTAATGCTACAGCGTCCGTAGTTCTTTGGGCAACACCATTTCCCTATAAGCAAAGTGAAGGTACAAAGTAATAAACACAGGAGTTAGCACAATAGGCCGCATTCGTTGGCCTGAGCGCAATACCAGTTTCTGTCCTTCCTGATTATTATTATTATTATTATTATTATTACTATTATTATTATTATTACTACTACTAATGCTTACGACCAACGAAGACGGTAGCTGAATCATTACTAATTATAAAATACAAGTTAACAAATCTTGTTCAAATATTTTTTTTTAAGTTAACTTCATATTAAAAGTTGAAATTTTTACACTTTTTACTTTGTATCTGAAAGCTGCAACACTAACTAATTTTTAGATTCTGTACTCTAACCTTTGTTACAACTACAGTGTAACTTTAATACTTAAATCACTTCCTTGATAATGTTTGTCATAAATGGACGAAATGTTAAGTTATTAATAGTTAAGCAAAGCTGTATATTTTAATCAGGATTAATCCTAAAATAATAATGACAATATTTTCAAAATATTAATGAAACCACAAAATTGCACCTTACAATTCTCTCCAAAATGTGATTAACTGTGCAATTAGAAGCAAAGTTCACAGCAATTACCCTCCTTAACAAACAACGCGAATTTGGTGAGAAAGTGGTAAAAGAAAGTGGTAAAAGAAAGTGGTAAAAGAAACCTAACACATACACGAAGGGAGGTACGAAAGTAATGGCTCTTATTTTTCAGCTCGTAACCAAAGCGTCAGAGGAAAGCTACGCGAGATCACAGTGAAAAGTTTGTATTTCCCACCCATTTTAAGTTGAGCGGCGCTGTGATCGGTCACGTAACAACAACATACAACGCTGTCAAAATGGCTGCCTCGCTAGATGTGCGTACGAAGCAGAGAACAGTTATTGAATTTCTTACTGCGGAAGAGGTTCATCCAGTGGATATTCAGAGGCATTTATAGAATATGTACAGCGACTCTACCGTTGATGTGAGCACTGTTAGGCAAAGCGTTTCAAGAGCGGAAAAACTGATATCGACGACAAGCCCCGAAGTAGTCGGCCTGCAACCGCAGTGACAACGGAAAACAAGAGTCGGATTGATGCACTCGTTTAACAGGATCGCCGTGTCACAACACGCGAGTTGTGCGAGGCAGTGGGTATTGGAAAACCAGCAGTCATAAACATCATAGAGGAACAGAAGAGCATAAAGACACTCGGAAGTCCATCTGTATGGAACTCTTCGAACGCTACGAAGCCGAAGGTGAGGAATTTCTATCGCGCATAATCACAGGCATAATTAGATTACCATCTCTTTGGTCCGCTAAGGGATGGATTACGTGGACAACACATTGATGATGACAATGACGTGAAGGAGGAGGTTCGTGACTGGTTCCGATGTTGTGACAAGGAGTTTTACAACGCCAGTACACAGCGCCTGGTTCAACATTGGCAAAAATACTTTGCAGTTGACCGAGACTGTATGGAAAAATAACTTTATAGTTGCCACGTACGTATGTATATTCCTTACAATTTTCATTGTAATTGGAATTTTACTTAGCGAGAAATAAAATAAGAGGAATTACTTTCGTACCGTCCTGTGTATATCCAAAATAACGGTAACACCCATGTCTCAGATCCCCCAAGAAGTGGGATAGCAGGGGTCCGAGCCTGAGCTACCTTGACAAAAGCCAATTAGAGGGGGATGGCCAGCCCACCGCTTTGTCATGACGTAAGATACAGAAAAGAGAATCGCCCAGCTCTAAGCAGCACTAGGGTTTGAACCCGTGACACGGCGGAGTCTTAACACTGCCAGGTGGCGACCTAACCGATCGAATCACGAGACTCAGAAATACCTGAAAATATACTAATTAAAAGTAACTTCAATTAAAAGTAAAAACAGCCGCTTCATAAACCAGAATGACTTTATATAAAACGCAAAAAATAAAAACTACAAAGGAAGATTTTTTTTTTTTTTTTTTTTTTTTACTTACAAACGATCTTGTAATTCTGTCAAAGTTATTTTTGTTACACGTTTATACAGAGGCTTTCTTAGAAAAAGTTTGGCCTCACAAAACCCACCAAAAATTATTTGAATAAATATTTATTCATGGTTAAGTACCAGTAATTAGAGTTCAAACTTTACGAAAGTACAGTTGATTGATACTGTAACTCTTCAGAAAATTAGCTTTGCTAAATAATAATAATAAATAATAATATTTCTTCGAAAACAAATTAATACATACCTATATTTATACTTGTATATCTGTATATTTTTATTTATATACTGAATTCAGTTTTGAAATCTGATTGTGTTCGGTATTACGAGTTCATGCTAGAATCTAAGCCTACAATTTTTGTTGTTTCAATCGTTCTCTCAATGAAGTTTGACGAAATAGAAACGTTCATTAATATTTAAATATAATCATTTATACGTTACAACCAAGTACTACGAACGTGTAGAAATGAATGATCGAATTAAATACTTTAAAAAGAGATCGTTCAAGAATCAAAATGAGGAAGTGTTCATGCTGACGATACGAAGAATTATATGCTTCATAGTGACGATGGTTAGGTCGTAGTAGTAGTAGTAGTAACATAGGACCTAGTCCTCAGTGTTCGTGTCTGTTCTACTTTCAAAGATATTTGTTATTATATCTCAATTTATAGTCTTGTAATAAATTTCTTTGGAAAACAACATTCAAAATATTGATGATGTCAGTTTAACTATAAATATGGAACAAAGCTAAATTATGTTTTAAGAATATAGTCCACGAAATCTAGGAAGAAGCCACAAGGTCAATTTTGGAGACTTTGGGCCTTATTCTAATAAGTATAAATTAACTTTTAAACACTACACTCAAGCACGAATGAGCGTGATTATAATACGGTAATAACCGGGTGAGTCATACCCTGTACTTGGGGAAATCATGTCCTCATACCAAACTTAATAATAAATTGTGATGTAAAAACTTTATCAAGCATTCAAGACAAATGCTTCAAGCCTTTAGAAACCACCAAAATATACTTTAAGAAGAACTGTAAGAAACTGTATAACTACAAGTACAGTAGTAGTATTCCTATTAACAAATTAAAAATAAAAACATTTTACGTGGAAAAAAATCATGAAAATCGATATTTAAAAAAAGTGATGCGCTGATAGCCTTTCATAAGTGTTTATAACATACATTCTCTCCTCTTTATTTAAAAGTCAGAAAATTTCGACAAACTAAGTAATGAATTTGTAGGAAGACGTCAATTTTTAACGGTTCCAGCTGGCCAAACCGATTTGCAAATAGAGAGTTGATACGACCAGTTTTAACCAACGATCTATAACCACTCAGAAGCCCGACTATACCAAGGAAATAAAAGAGGAACTCTTACCTCAGTGTTTCATTCTGACGAGCTACTACTAAAAGCACCAAATGACTGCAAGAACTACAAACAGTCAAACTAAACCTTCAACTGATCTAAATTCTATCTGTCAATTCCTTTTGTCATAAATGATAATTAATATTTTTCAATCATTCACACTATCATACATCATTTAATTTTCAAATTAAAGCTTCAGAGTTAACCAAGAAACCTCTTAGAATCAGATCGATTTTTTTTTTTTTTTTAAAGATTTGACTTAGAGAATATATAAAAAAATTTCTTTTTCAATTAAATAAGGCTATACCTTAATTATAATTAAATAAATAGTTACAAAAAGATGCTTACCAACTATGGTTCAAACTCGCACGGAATTGTCTATTTAATAATCCTAAAATAGGAGAGTTTTTTGGATTAAACTTTGGCTGACTCCAACACTCCAGCCCTTCGGATCTTCAACTGCTTCAGGCGATAATTGCAATAAATACGAAGGAAAATAGCGCCGAATACGACAACGATTCCCATAATTCCAGCCGAAGTCACGGGATGCATATACAGAATGCACGACAACAAAATGGCCAAGCCCTAAAAAACACCAAACATTATTACGATTAACAGAAAACGGCAATGAAAAATGATCATGTAGACCATTGTCAAAAAAAAATTTTAGTCACGCCCCCCTTTTAAAAGCAAACAAATGAGTGCGTCCCCCCACTTCTATCTAATAATCTAACTGGTACACAATTTTATGAGGGCTACGTTGTAGTCAGTGTCGTAACACCGCTTTCCGTTGACCAGCGAAGTTAAACGATATTGGGCCTAAAGAGTAGTAGATGGGAAACCGTACTCCGCGTCCAGATTATGTAGCGACCCGTGGTTCGGATTACACGTAAAACTGTAGATGCCATCCATTATATGACCTTGGGTTCGACTACCACCTCCGCTGCGGTTGGAGTTGGACGGCCACCTACTCTGCTAACGCTCGGGTTCAGTCACTCTTGGGAGTTGACCCCTCCCGCTCCGTGTGGGAAGAGAGAGGTTCTTAATATATGATATGATTATTACATGCACATCCTGAACGATTAAAAGGGTGTATAATTTAGGCCGGGTCGAAATCTAGTCAAAATGATTTTTTTTAGATGGGCACTATGTGGGGTTTATGAAATGATATCCTGACCAACATACTCCAAAAGAAAGTTTATGCTCCCCTCCGTACCACTAGCATACTCCCTCTTATTTTTGGCCCTGCCCCCAAATTAAAAATAGTATCATAAATCAAAATGGAGATCATTTAGAGCACTGTTTTATAGAGATGACCCCCCTTAAAATTGCATAATATACCTCGTGTGTAATTTTCAGGCAATTATCCAAGAAATTTCAAATCCTTGAAAAATTGCAGCATCCCCAAAAAATGTTATCAGTATATAGAAAAGGGTGGCATAAACTTTAGTTTGGAGTACTGATTGCCTAGGAGACCAATTCATAAACCTCATATAGGCCTAGTATATTTGTCTGAAAAGAAGACAATGAGTCTATTGTACCATTTATTACACAAAACAGCTTTGAAGTAAAAACAAAATTTAATTTAAAAATTACCTTCACAATTCACCAATTACTTGTGGATGTGCCTTGGCTCCATTGGCTTTTCCATTCAAACTGTGGCAGTCTTTTTCTTGATTCCAGTTGATTGAGGATAAATTTGTGCCGATTGCCGTAGCCAATCCTTTGTTCTGATGCTTTTGTCACTAAGTTCACTGCACTTTCCACGCTTTGACTGTGGCATGAAAAGGCAGCAATTTTCAAGGGTTCTGTTCTTGTATGCAGTAGCTCTTCATTGCTGAAATTCCTTATCAAAGGTGGAGGATTGATAGCTTCCTTTCTCCAGTCAATCATCTCATAGTAGTCTTTGGAATCGAAATTTAGAGATTTAGGAAGCTCAAAATTTCGTGTGCCACTGAAACGTGTCCGACTGAGAAGTATCTTCTGAAGAGCATCTTCTCTGACATGTCTGCTATCAGTAAGCATTGACAGTAGGATAGCTTCGGGATTGGCAAAATAGGCATTATTACGGAACACCGGTTCCATAATAATGCGATGTTTTTCTTCCAATCCTCGCATCAAGACAATCAAATGAAAAAAATTCCGTACTCCGTCAGTAGCTTTAGGATGGGATTTGATATGAAACCATCCAGGAGCATATGATTTCATGACGATGGTTACCAGTTCTTTCAGATTTTGTTCGGGATGCAAAGTCGATACATATAAACGAAGAATCCGGTTTGCTCGGGTAATCCAGCGAGCATGATGAATGGCACCTGGAGACCTGCGGGCTAGACTTTCAGATACCCATCCAGATTGCACTGCTAGGCACATATCATAGAGATACTTTTGATCACTGCTCAACTCTTTCACGACATTCGGTGGTATATCTTGGACGTTGCCCTGAACTGGTGAAAATGCCACTAAGTCTAAAATGGTTAAATCACATTTCAATTTGGCTCCAATTGAATCTTAAAAGGTATTTGGCCCTGATGTTTTTCCGTCTATGGTTTCAAATATGTGTCTGAAGGGGAGTTCATTCATGTGTAAAAGAGACACGAGCCATTGAACTGATTTATGCAAAAAAATTTCAATCAATTTTATGGTACCAGCAATTCTACCAGTATTGACAGCAGTACCGTCGCATAGCAGAGCATTGAGAGTGTCGATGCTCGCTGAATCAATTAATAACGTTATAATTTCATAAGCTATACACCGAGCATTTCCTGCGTCAGGGCAGAGATGGTCTATAGATACCTCCAGGGGTCTTTGATCAGCACATAATGTTCTTCTTTCTCTTTTCCATGCTTGATTAACGTATCATCCTTTCTTCCATCAAACCCTATACATTCAATATTCACATTTTCACATCTAGATCTAACAATATTTTTCTTGCCTACACGAATTCTCTCTCTTTCTATTTTATTCCTATCAAGCATGTTAGATTGATCGATTAATCCCATATCTTTCAATGCAGCATTAACAATAGCTGCTTAGCTCTCGAACTCACACGGTAACGGTCTGCCACCAATGGTAATTCATTGTATGAATACCTATTTTGATCATTTTCAATCAATTCCACATCGGGCACGAATTCTAGCTCATTGTCACTGTCTTCTATATCTTCGCTAAAGTCATCTACTGAAGAAGATGGTACAACTTCCATAGCCTCTGCCATTTCCACTTGTGACCTTTGTTGCCTCTCTTGTTCTTCTCTTGCTCTTGAGAGGGATCGTCTCTGGACAGCGGCAGCTTCACGATCAAATGGCCCTAATTGATTTATTCTTTGCTTTTGGCCTACAAATGACTCCCACTCTACCATTGGGATTTTTACCTCGCATCGACAAAACGGCCTTTCTATTCCTTTATCATAACATTTGCAAGTACAAATGTCAAACATTTCATCATATGAAGCAAGTTTAGCAAAATTTTCATTCCTTTGACGTAGAGGAACCTTGTTCAAGGAAAGAGCTGATCTGATTAATCTTTCCACTGCAGAAGAAATAGATCTTTCTTGAATGACAGGGAAAGAGAACATGGCCCAAATATCTTGAAGATCTTTGGTAACTATATTGTAGCAATCGTTCGCAGTTGCTGATCCCCTTGACTTGAATTTTTCTCTTTTGAATGAAGAAATAGTGTCTGACAACCAGGGCTGTGGAGTCGGCACATAAAAAACCGACTCCGACTCCGACTCCTCAATTTTTTGTCTATCCGACTCCGACTCCGAAGGTATATTAATTCTAAATCTGCTATGATGATAATTACACAAGAGGCATTTCATCACCAACACGTGAATCATCATCATCTGTGGTCATTGTTACGGTAACTTTGTCTGTAGTAAAGTATCTTGTAAGTGGTGCTTGTCGTTCAGTAGATTTCTGATCTTTTGTTAACTTTGAAGTAGTTGCAAGGTTTTTATTACTATCTTTCTCAATGACAACTTCTAAAATTTTGGGATGGAAACGCTGCAAATGTCTTTTCAAATTTGATGCTCTGGTTGGTGCATTTTTATCAGAGCCAGTAAAACCACTGATTTTTGCTTCACATAATTTTTCATCATCATCATCTTCTATCATACACTGACACACGAAATGTTTCCCATCTGTGGTTATTGTAAAATATTCAAAAACTGCAGACTTTGTTAGAAGTGTCTTTACCATTGTGAAAGGGGTTTTAGACTTGAAAGTTAAAAACTTATGAAATTTAGAAAGAACTCGAAATTAAATAAGCATTAAAAATAAAAAATATTATCTGAAAAGAAAAAATGAATTAATGGCATTAGTGTCTGAAATGGAAAACATTGTGTTTATTATTTAAGTGGTTTAACCACCATAGCTGCCAGTGATATCACACACAAAAACATTTTATTAAAATTTATATTGAGGTCGGAGTCGGTACATTTTTACCGACTCCGACTCCAGCACCACCAAAATTGCTTCCGACTCCGACTCCACGACTCCGACTCCACAGCCCTGCTGACAACGTCTGCCTTTGTAGGAATCATTGATCAGCGGAATTCAGTGGCAAAACCAAAAGCTGCATTCGAAGATTTGTTTCTGATTGACATTTTTTCAACCTTTTTAAAAAATTAAAAATCCAGCTTTTATAGAATCATGCATGGATCATAAGTAAATCTAAAGAGCATAAATTCTTATAATTCCTGTAAAAATATATGATAATTAGAACATGAAATTTATTGGTATTGAATTTGAAATTCAACACACAGCTCAGTAAATTGATTACACATAAACGATGTTTATGTGTAATCAATTTTCTGATGTAGCAAATATTTTGAGAAAATACGCATGGTGAAAATTTTGAGAAATCCAAATTTTTGAGGTAATTGCCTGAAAATTGCACACGATATATATTATGCAATTTTAGGGGGGGGGGGGGGGGGGGGGGGTCATTTCTATGAGAAGATGCTCTAAATGGTCTCCATTTTCATTTATGAGACTATTTTCATTTTTGGGGCGGAGCCAAGTGGTACGGGGGGAGCATAAACTTTCTTTTGGAGTATGTTGGTCAGGACCCCAATTCATAAGCCCCACATAGTGCCCGATCTGCCCCCAGAAATTCGACCCGGCCTAGACTGTATATATATACCGCAATGGAAGAGAACCCTAATCTAATAAATCTACAGTGTGCTCCAAAAGTTACAATCGGATTGGCTTTGTTCTAACCTAGATTGTAACGTAGCAAACCTACGTGTCAATTCACATGATAGAATCCATACACAAATTGCGTGATGTTTGATGTATTTCTTAAAATCATCGTGAAAAACAGTAATATAAATATATTTCACACGATCGTGACTTTTATACCACCCTGTATAAATAAACATGGTACGAGAGAAAGACTCAATTTACCTGTCGGATGGTCATAATAATGACGAAGACAACGGGACCGAAGCAAGAAATGGTGTAATATATAAACAACTGGCCAGACGCAGAACAGACCTAAAATACAAAACACGAATGAATATTGTAGGAATCCTAACATAAAAACTGAGGACAATTTTAAAACAACAACCAACAATATAGTAAATAATTCAACTAAAGTAAATGTTGAGGATGATGATGATGATGATCTACAGATCTACAGAAGCTAAGGCTAACAAAGACCCTAAGATCCACTCTAAGGCTAGCCCGAGAGAAAGGAAAGAGTAGGGGGTTAAGAGAAGAGAGGAGAATAAGGGGTTAAGTAAGGAGCAACACCTATCATTCGTGGGTTAACATTCATTCAGAAAAAGAGGGAAAAAGTCTCACCATCATCATCCGCCGGCCACTGCCGACAAGTCAGAAAAATAGTCGGAGAATATAGGAGAGGGGTAAAAAATGAAAAGAAGTAAAATAAGAACGCTTACAAACCATACAAACACAGTCTTAACTCACTGTCATACCATGCAAACTACAAACATGCAAGGAAAGAGTTACAGACATGCAAGTAAGGAGATAAGAAAAAAAAAAAAAAAAGTAGGTAAAGTTAAACAAAAAGTGGGTTAGTTTACGCTACAAGCTACATCTACATTCGTGTTAGTCTAATTTTTTATTTTTTTTTAATTATTATTTATAATTTTTATTTTTTTATTTTTTTTTTTTTTATAATTTTATTGCTGGCATCACACGCTGGCATGTCACAAGCTGGCATCCATCGTCAACAGACTCATCCTCGAGCACCACCACCAGAGCTCCTGTTAACTTTCTTTTTTAATTTTAAACAACGCTAATACTTTTAAAATGTCTGTCAAGACGGTTCTTAAACATATTAACGCTGGTAATGATGATGATGATCTACAGATCTACAGAAGCTAAGGCTAACAAAGACCCTAAGATCCACTCTAAGGCTAGCCCGAGAGAAAGGAAAGAGTAGGGGGTTAAGAGAAGAGAGGAGAATAAGGGGTTAAGTAAGGAGCAACACCTATCATTCGTGGGTTAACATTCATTCAGAAAAAGAGGGAAAAAGTCTCACCATCATCATCCGCCGGCCACTGCCGACAAGTCAGAAAAATAGTCGGAGAATATAGGAGAGGGGTAAAAAATGAAAAGAAGTAAAATAAGAACGCTTACAAACCATGCAAACACAGTCTTAACTCACTGTCATACCATGCAAACTACAAACATGCAAGGAAAGAGTTACAGACATGCAAGTAAGGAGATAAGAAAAAAAAAAAAAAAGTAGGTAAAATTAAACAAAAAGTGGGTTAGTTTACGCTACAAGCTACATCTACATTCGTGTTAGTCTAATTTTTTTTTTTTTTTTTTTTTTAAATTATTATTTATAATTTTTTTATAATTTTTTTTTTTTTTTATAATTTTATTGCTGGCATCACACGCTGGCATGTCACAAGCTGGCATCCATCGTCAACAGACTCATCCTCGAGCACCACCACCAGAGCTCCTGTTAACTTTCTTTTTTAATTTTAAACAACGCTAATACTTTTAAAATGTCTGTCAAGACGGTTCTTAAACATATTAACGCTGGTAGAATGAACGACTGACGCGGAAAGATTATTCCATTTATCAATTACTTTAAACGTAAAGAAGTTTTTAGCGATATTAGTAATGAAACGTCTGCCACGCAACTTAAATCCGTTATTGCGAGTATTACTATTATCGAAAGTGAACAATTTGTCAAAATTTACGTTATCGATGTTATTAACGATTTTGAAAACTTCAATAAGCTCCCCCCTTAATCTCCTAGTTTCGAGTGAATACAAGTCTAACTCTTTAATCCTATCTTCATAAGGCTTATTGCGCAAAGACGTAATAAGTTTCGTGGCACGACGCTGAACCCTTTCTAACCTATCAATATCCTCACGCAAGTACGGGCACCAAAACTGAACGGCATATTCTAAATGAGGCCTGACTAGGGACTTGTAGAGGGGGCAATATAATATCCTTCGATTTAAATTCGAAATTACGCGCTATGAAGCCTAACATCCTATTAGCTTTTGCGCAAGACTCCAGGCACTGGTTCCTAACCTTTAAATCTTTAGTTACGCGTACGCCTAAATCTACTTCCTCGTCAACGCTCGCTAACTCCTTATCATCCATCGTGTACGCGTAATTATTGTTGCGAGAACCTATATGCAAAACTTTACATTTATCTACGTTAAATTGCATCTGCCACTTATCCGTCCACTCCGTAATCCTATCTACATCGTCTTGGATCCTATTTCTATCGTCCTCGTTAACAACCTTACCCCCTATTTTAGTATCGTCCGCGAACTTTGACACGTTACTAGTCAATCCTACATCTATGTCGTTAATGTAAATTACGAATAACAATGGGCCTAACACTGAACCCTGTGGGACACCGCTACCTACATCTAACCACCCCGATTCACTACCATTAACTACAACCCTCTGCCTCCTAGCACGAAGCCATTCTTCTAACCAGTTAGCTACCTGACCGCGTATACCGTGCGCTTTAACCTTCGCAATTAGTCTCCTATGCGGAACTGTATCGAACGCCTTTTTAAAATCTAAATAAATAACGTCAGCTGCCCTATGCCTATCGTATTCGCGCACTATTTCGTTATAAAATTCTAACAAATTAGTTAAACAAGACCTATGGCGTCGAAACCCGTGCTGACTACTATTAATCAAACCCCTACTTTCTAAGTGATCGATAATACGATCCCTAACTACGGATTCCAAAAGTTTACCGACAATTGACGTTAAGCTAATGGGCCTATAATTGCTAGCTACCGCGCGGTCGCCTTTTTTAAAAATAGGCGTGACGTTAGCTAATTTGAAGTCTTCAGGAATAATCCCCGTTTCGAGTGACTGATTAAAAATCTTCGCTAAGGGGCCTACGATAACGTCTTTCAAATCTTTCAAATGTCTAGGATAAAAAGCGTCAGGGCCTGGAGCCTTGCTAACTTTTAGCCTATCGATATAATGCGCAATCTCAGCCTCGTAAACAGTTATTTCATCTAAAATAGTCTCGCTACTAAATGGAACGATATCGTCAACGTCGGGGACATTATTTACGTCCTCTACGGTAAAAACTGTCGCAAAAAATTTATTAAAAATACCTGCCATCGCCTGAGCGTCAGAAGCCAAAGCGCCATTTACATCCACTAGAGGGCCTATGTTATCCTTTACCGGCTTACGATTATTTACGTATTCAAAAAACTTTTTGGATTATGTTTACTATCCGCAGCTATAACTATCTCTAAATTACGCTTAGCATTCCTAACTGATCTTTTAACCTGACGTCTAAGCTCGATATATCTATTAAAGTTAGCTACCTGGCCATTGCGCTTGTTAAGTCTATACGCTCTATTACGCTCGTTTATGAACTCGCCTACTTCCCTAGTCCACCACTTCGGCCTACCACGATTTCTAACGCGCTTGGGCCTACGAGGAATAAACTCCCTTTCAATATTCCTAAAACTTTCTTTAAACGCCACCCAACGCAAATTTGTATCATTACCCATAAATAAGTTATCCCAGTCCACTACTCTCATCCTATCAGCAAAACTATCAAAATTAGCCCTGATGATGATGATGATGATCCGCGTTCTTTAACTACCTTCGTAACGGCAAAGGGACCTACACTTTTACGGGGTATCCGAACCATCTGAATATCACCTGAACGCAAAGGGCGATCACCCCATCCAACTACTGAACAGATGGGGAGGTGGGGGGTGGAGAACCCAAGCGTTTCTTACACTAATTTTAAGTTCTTTGTGTAATTTTTTTTAAAGTTTTAAGTTTGACTTAAAATTTAGTATCAAAGTTCGTTTAAAATGAGGTGGCAATTTCCGTTGTATATTATGAGGTAGGACTTCTGGGACTTATCCTCCATATAAAATAATCAAAAATCCCTAAAATTAAAAGAAAAAACACTAAAGAAAGCCGAAGCTTTTCGAGAGAAACTTCTCTTATCATTCAGACAGTGGACAGAAACAGAGTCAGAATTAAAATGAATATTTACTAAAAACACGCTTCAGGCATCTCAAACCGGCTAAAATTATTTTGAAAAATAGGAGACTTTCACAGTCAAATATTGGTCATAAAATTAAGTTGGAAGGCTCCATGTTTTATATTAAATTATCAGTATTTTTTATAAAAAAAAAGATCCAGTGAGTTTACGTTTGTCATTATTATTATCACTAATATTTAAAGGCAATTGAGCAGTTATTGATATCAATATTATGTTCCCTGTTTAAGCGATGCCTATGCAAAGCCGAATGTTCATCGGCCGTATTCAAACTACCGGTATATTTGTGTTGAAAAAGGCGTCTTTTAAAATCAGTAGTTTCGCCGATATACAGCAGCTCTTAAAACAGTCCTTATGAGGAATTCGATACACTCCAGAATTGGAAGGAAAATTAGATAATTTATTTTTTTTGTAAGAGATCACAAGTGGAAGTATTTACCGTGTAATAAACTCTAATTTTGTTTCCTACCGACAGAATAATGCAATCCCAGAAGAAGGTCGGATACAGGAACATGAATCGAATGGACTGCGCGAACACACCCTGTTGGAGAAGAGAGACGCTCGTGAAGAGACACGAGAAGAGATTGACACCACACATCATCTGCACTGGAGACATCTTGTACTGAGAGAAGAGCTCCCCTTGCCAATTAGAGGTGAACGAGTCGAACGTCATATACCCCACCAAGATTATAACACCAGAGAGGGTCGTTGACGTGGCTCCGTCTGAAAAGAATCTAACCTCTTAGTGTAAAAGGCTACCAGTTTGTCAGGATAATAAACGCCTAAATGTTTGTATAAAAATGCTTCGAAATTTCTAGCTCCAATCGACTAAGTACTAAAGTCAGTATGAAAACTACGTCGCAAGCAAGGAACCACACTACTACTACTGACGATGAACCACCGCGGCGACTGACGACTGCAAAGAACTCGAATGTGCAAGGATGGAACGTTACCATTCAGTAATTGTGGTCTAAAATGGTGATTAAAGCAAAAAGAGCAGGAACAGTTCCTTCTACCACAGTGAATTTGCACACGCGATTAAAATATGTTAAACTATCCATCTCCTGCATTGCAGCGAATGACCTACGACAATGCAAACGTGCAACAAAGCTGAAAATAATTCTCTCTTTATTCTAATATCAATTATAGACAATTTCTCCGAGAACGTTGTAGTCTTCAAGTAAAAATATTCGAATTTGACCAAGGCCTTTCGTAGCTGGCCACCAAATACAAATTTCCCTATTAACAGTAAAAAGGAGGACAAAAATAAAAATGGACCTACTTCCATGATTCTCTGATGACGTCATTAGAAACAAAGTCATTCCCATGGATATTAGTATGGCAGTTACATATTCGTAGTATTCATATTTTTTGGCGCTGATTATTTTCCCCATAATCATGGTGGGGATAATTTTGGATGCTTTCGCGAGAACCTAAAAATAAAGCAAAAAATGCTGAAACTACCACCTGCTTCTGAATTTAACAATACGTTCATTTAAACTCAAACAGGACACTACAGTTTCAATAAAATCAAATAAATTCGTAAATTTCATAAAGGAAGAAAGATTTAGTTCTCTCTGTCTCTCACTTTTGTTAAGTAACAAAGATAATTTTTACTCAAAGAAGGTTAACTGAATAGCAAAACCCCACTGCCGTCTAAATTTAAAACACTGTATCTCAAAAAATGTAAATTTTCAGGAGAGCTTACTGAAGTTCCAAATACTCTCTCGGATAGCCAAAGACACGGTGTTTTTTCATCTTTCATCTTCCTTGCTATTACAGATAGATAAAAACGAATTGCAGATTCAGAATCTATGGAAAAAATTGGCGTAGGTTCATATAAGTTCTTAAAATCGAAAATTTTCGAGTTACGGTGTTTTTATTTTGCACGGCAGCCCAGTATAGCTAATTGTTTGGGGTTATTTAACCCCGTTGATAATGATAAAGGTCACGTGACAGAGGGGGCCTACAGCTTTACGTGGGATCCGAACCATCAGTACAGGTCGCTAAGTCATCTAAATGCAGCGGATGGTCATCCATTCAACTACTGAACAAACCCAACATGGCAATGACATACTCCCAAAGTACAGTACAGATAGCTAGTATTGTTTCTAAGGTCTCTTTCAGTTTATACTAGTGTGTGTTCTATTATAGAGGAGAAACTGCTTTAGCAAAATACAGACTGGGCAGAATTTAAGATACTTAAATTCTGCCTCACATATCAAATACAGATAATAATTAGCTAGGAGTGCCCTTTTCAAAAGGAAGCGCGTTAAATATAGAGAAACAGTGTAGTAAAGGAGACAGTTTCAAGTAGAACTCCAGTTACAAAATTGAAGGCAATAAAGAGCCATCTATCATCTATCTTGTGGCTGGAAGGGAAAATAGATAAATGAAAATGGAAGGGAAAAGTTTATAAAAAAAAGATGCAAAACAAGTTTGATTTATCAAATTGTTAATACTGAAAAGAAATTATCAGGAGGTCAATCTCCATAAAAGGATTATTATTATAATTATAATAATAATAATAATAATAATAATAATAATAATAATAATAATAATGGCAATAAAGACTCATCATTTGTCATGTTTTTTAATCCAAAATTAATGTGTGCAGTATCTATCCTACGCAAAAATAGTAACATCCATTTATCCAGTGATTCAAAATAAGAGAGTCCCAGTTTTAAAAAGATTGTGGGTTGAATTTGTGTCATGGAAGTTATAATGATACTTGTCAAAAAAATAGTTTGAAGTCGTTTAACCTCCTCCTCAATATCTATAAAGGCCATATGACAGGGGATCTACAGATTTACGGAGGATCTGGACATGAAATACAATGAAATTCAACTACTACCCAGATCCAATGTTGCTTTACTTCACTGTGTTGAAGTTAAGCAACATGGTCATGATGTAGTCCAGTCCTATTAAACCCTCATCTGATTACGCATCAGAGTGCTAATGGATGTTTCTTGTCAAAACTTCATTTTGTTAGGCCAAAGTGGTTTTTCTCAGGAACTTCTATACTGTGGTTCCCACTTTCTTTTTATACCGCAAATAATTCTAAGTATTGAATAATTTCTTTCAGTAATAAGAGACAAACTTTGGTTCAACCCAACAGATAACCAGAATTTGCAGTGCATTCAGCAGAGCAGAGTTTTAAGGAATTTATAATAGCAATTGGCATTGTTAAAGGATAAAGCATCCTAGGAAACAGCTAACTGTAGGTTCGCAGCTTTACCAATGACATTTTATTATTACTTGTATACAACTTTTAAGCGTTTTGTACTTATTTAAAGTTAAGTAAGGATTAACTTGCGTATTTATAGTAGGTTAAAGGTAGTTTTAACAGGATTTTAAGTTCAGTACATCCAGTTAAGCAAACTTAAGAAATAGAGTGTATATTAAACTCTTACCCGATCGAGAGAGATTGATATGGTACATAAGTAATTTGTTCTTGCATTAAATTTGTATCAAAAGAACAAGTATTATTCCATTTGATAAGGGTTTCTACTTACCTGAGTGGGAAATGAAACATATTTCAGAGCTTCATATTGACACCAGGAGCTCATAATATTGGAAAAAGAACAGTACGAGTACTTAAACAGAGGAGCTGTATGACGTGGTTGTCTCATGAAGCTTACGTATGTTCCAGCTAACATAAAGGCTAAAATCCTATTCACAAACACCAGAAATTGAGAGTCTTTAAACTGAGCCTTCGTCCCATTGAATCCTGCATACTCCTGACCAAATAAGTCAACAATTAGCCATAATAATAATAATAATAATAATAATAATAGTTTTGTTTTAATTCTTAAACATGAAAACATTGAACAACAGTATGAATAATCTTGTGTACACAAAATATCTAACAAAACACTGAAGACTGAGTGTGGTAAAGTAATTTAGGCCTACCTTTGTCATTATTTTTTCTTGCAGAACTCCCCAGGTGAGGTATGAGATTTGAAGTCCCACAAAGCAGAAAACAAGTTGTCCACAGTCTGTTAAGACAGATTTTTCCTTTCTATTTGATGGTTTTGATGAAGCAATACTTTCATCCACAATTTTATCATAAACATTGCCATAAACGCAGGATACAATCAGATGTGACAAGTATCCTGAGCCTAAAAAAAAAAAATTAACCTTACTTAAAATTAAAAAATTATATATTGTATTTTAAAAATAAAATATGTTTTCTTTATAATTCTTATGAACTCCAAACAGCGTATGTATGGCTTAACCTCAATAAATTATGCTTAAATATTAAAAAATGGCTTATATACTAGTAGTCATCACAAAAAGAAAACATTGCCCCCTCTAAACCTAAACAAATTCAATTCCTGTTCAATGAGTGCAATCAGCTAAACTTCTGAAAATTACCCTCATTCAAAATTACAAGTTACATTTTTATAGTGAATCGCATATTCTGAACTGGTAATTTCGCGTACCCCTTCATAAGTTTTAGTTCCCTAAAATGTCCATGTGTGAAGGTTGTGCTGTTTCATTCTTAAATGCCATAAAACGTTTTGGCCATAATAATAGTGAATCAATCAAATGTTTTCAACTGCATGGTGTGCTACCAAAGTCTAGAAACTGTCCTAAGTGTTCTAAACCCTGTTACTATCGTAAAAATCGTCAGGCTTTCTATTGTAACCAGCAAAAGACAAATCCGAAAAATAAGCGTGTTGTCCAGTGTAACTTTCTTTGTACCATTCGGAAAGGAACATGGCTTGACAAGGTGCACATGGAACCATGGCAAAATCTTCTCTACATAAATGTGTTTCTAACTAAATATTTGTGCCAATCTTTTGTGGAAGACGAATTAGAACTCACGTCTCAGAGTGCAGTGGACTGGAAATCTTTTTGTTCTGAGGTCCTGAATAATTGGCTAGTAAACTAAGAACCAATCGGTGGTCGAGGCATAGTTTGTGAGATCGACGAAAGTAAATTTGGTAAAACGAAATATAATCGGGGTCGTTTAGTGAAGGGAGTGTGGGTCTTTGGGAGTATTGAGAGGGTCTTGAAGAAAAATTTATAGTGCCAGTAAAGGATCGGTCGGCAGAAACCCTCATTCCGTTAATCAACAAATATATCAAACCTGGATCTATTGTGCATAGTGACTGTTGGTGGGCATACAGTACTCTATCAGAATTAGGTTATACTCATCTTACGGTAAACCATTCCCAGAACTTCGTCGACCCTGAAAGCAGAGCTCACACACACAATATAGAGACTTTGGGAAGATGTGAAGAAGTGGGTACTTAGGGCTGGGAATAGAAGCCATAATTATTCCCAGTACTTTGCCCGCTACCTGTTCATTAACAGCCACATATGGACACACCAACTTCACCATTTTCTTAAACAAGCTGCCCTTCTTTATCCACCTCGAGAATAATCCAAGGTAAAAATAGTGTATTATTTTGATTTCTTAGGTTAGGTTAGGCTTAGTTAGTTTAAGTTTAGTTGGGTTGTTAGGTTAGGTTTAGTTAGGTTAGGTAGTCAAAAATACATTTTTCTAGTATATTTTGGTATGCTCTGTAGAAATATAACCTTTATTTCCTGTGCAAATGGAAAATATGTATGATTTTTGGTGCATTATTTTAATGTACCAAAAATCATATTTCTTTTCATTTGCACAGGAAATGAAGGTTATATTTGAACAGAGCACACCAAAATACACTAGAAAAATATATTTTTTAATTCAACTTCAGGCCATATCATTTTCTGCATAATGACCGATTCATATACTTGCCGTATAGTAGGTGTGTACCCACACCCGCAATACTGCATTAATGATCATGGAAGTGCACAACAATCTTTTATGCAGCCACTGGTGGTAGAGCAGAAAAGAATTAGAAAAATCTATAAATCAAACAATGAAACTAGACAAAATATTCCACGAGTTAAAAATTCTCAAACTAGTAGAAATCTACAAAATAAACACTACCTCATATATGCACCATATCATCCAAAACAAAATATTAGCTTCCTAAACATGAGACAATCAAACATGTACATTACAACCCCAAATCTAGATTGTGCAACTAGCTCTTTATGCTTCACAGGACCAAATCTTTGGAACACCCTCGATCAGGAAATAAAACAATTTAGAACATTAAAATCCTTCCAGAGAAAACTTAAAGACAAATTCATGAAATCATATGAGCTACAACACTGTATCCCGTTTCTTATTTCCATAATAATAAATTAATCTATATTCCTATAGAGCAAAAGAAAAATAATAAAGATAATAAGTTATAAAATAAAAGTAAATATGTGCAAGATCAAGGTATCTAAGGCTGTCTGTCAAGATCCTCAATCAGCAAGGTACAGTATTTATTTTAGTTTCTTATATCCCAACAAATGAGAATGTGTAATCTTAGCTGAATTTCTATCTGTATATATAACATTTATGTCTGAAACTTACTGCGAGTCTCTCTGTATTTTATCACTCTTTGTTTCTATATCTTTAAAATTAAAGTCAAATAACCTCATTACTCTGTATTATCTGACAAGATTTATGAAATAACTCTTTTCTGCCAATCAAGCATAAAATTTGCTTGTAAATGGCAGTTCTGCTATGTATGTATATAAAGGCATTACTGTCCCATTTTGCTATATACAGGGTGGGGCAAATGTGGCGTGCACTATAAGACAAATTAAAGTAAATGTTCGAATTGCTGGCCATCAACCTGGATACACTTTTTGAATCAATGTAAACTGATGGATCATGTTGCACACAAGTCACTTCCATCCAATGTGGGTTGTCACTAGCCAAATAGCGTGCATTATGTCAACTGACATTTCCAATGAGGTGAAATATCGCCTCATCACTGAACATGATCCAATGGATGAGGTTGGGTTGTTGTAAGAACCATTTGCAAAACTCTCTTCTGCAGTCTGTATCACCACCATGCAGGTCCTGAACAAATTGGACTTTGAAGGGATGGAAATAATGTTTCTTTAGAATTTGTTGAATGGATCTCCTGTCGAATCTTGTCTTCTGAGAAAGCTTTCTCATTGACTTTTTTAGACTTTCTAAGAGATGACGTAATACCATTGTTGTTGTTGCTTCATCAGTTGAAGTTCTCAGCCTACCACTACAAGGGTGGTCATGAACACTTCGTTTCTTTAAACCAATTAATTACTCTTCCAATGGTTGCCTGATCAATTGGAGGTCTCTCCAGGTGTTTTCTATTAAATTCTGTAGTGATTGATCAATTTGTAGTACCTAGTCTTCCATATATTAAAACCAAGCTCACCCTATCATCTATTGTTAATTATGCAGTCATCCCCTACCTAAAAGAAAAAAATAATATATTATAGTCAACACTGAAAATTCCTATGGTGCACGACTTTTGTGCCACCTTGTATATTAGGGCATATACGTATAAATGCATGTGGGTAACATATACAGTGGGGTCCTATATTACGTGAAACATTGTTATAAAATGTGACCAATTATCCATAGAATAGAAATATAAAATGCCATATTTGCAAAACTTTTTCTCAACCAAATCTTGGGTGCAGCAGAGCCTGCAGCCTGCGCAAAGACCTTGCAGGAGTTCCTGAATGATACTCAAAATTTGGGCAATAGGATGGTGGAATTGGACCCCTGAAAAACAACCTAGCACGAGACTGGGAGGAGTGGGTGTGTTACTAAAACTGTCCTTGGTTCTTCCTTAATGTGTATGTTAAATTTCACGTGGATCCCTTAATTTCAAGAGAGGCATAGATCAACTCATTTCATGGTACAAAGAGCTCCACAAAGACTAGAAGGGAAACGCGAAGCAGCGGATTATGTCGTTCTTTAAACGTGTTTCTGCAGGAGCTCCCTCAACTTCCACCACAAGAAGAGGAAGCTGATGATCCTCCATCTAATTTGTAAATGTAGATTACAGTACTGTTAATTACTAAATTTTATGTTTATATCAATGTTATGTATCCTATATGGAAGGACATTTGTAAGTAAATACTATTAACTACCTACTTAATTTTGTGTTTAATTATTCTTTTTTTATGAAATAGGAGTATTTATTATGAAATTAGGTTATTGTGTGTGTGTGTGTGTGTGTGTGTGTGTGTGTGTGTGTCATCAACATGTATAAATAGAATAAACTGTGTTAATGATATTATCATCAGTTGTTGTTAGCTATTGTTTTCTAGTATTATCCTACTACAACATGTACATTTTGGAAAACAGTAACTGTTGCACTATCATGTGTACAGTATATGATTTATTAGAGATGTTGCAAATATCCACAGTTTTTTCACATATCTGCAGATATCTGCAGATGTCAATTTTATTATGTCTGTATCCACATCTGTAAATGTAAATTTTTTTACATACATAGCATCTCCAGTGTAAATACTGTGTTAGTATATATTATTCTCTTTTACACCTACTGTATGTCTTATACACGTAAGCACAGAACAATAAAAATTGAAAATGATGAAGCAGGCCTAATACATTTAACCTACAAACAGAGTCACAGAGAATACAGAAGTACCTGGTGCATGCACATATCAAGATCAAGACTGGTCAATGAATTAGGCTATGCTTTCCAGAATAAAGTTTATGCTCAAACTATATCCAAGTTAAAATGAACTATGTAAAATAGCATCAATGTCCACTCCCATATTTGTGATCTTAACCTTCATGCTTGTGACACATTTTTTGTATAAGTTTCATCAAATTATGTCAAGGGGTTCAAAAGTTATGGTACAGACCTCCCACTGATCTTTGACCTTTATTTGACCTTAGACTTCAATACAATGACCTTATTCTTACTCGTGGTACATTGTCTTAAGATCATCCATACATATGCAAGGTTTCATCAATTTATGCACAGCAGTTGAAAAGTAAAGTATGGACCTTCATTTGACCTTTGACCTCTATTTATGACCGTGATGTATGCAACACAA
This sequence comes from Bathynomus jamesi, assembly GCA_023014485.1. Classification (NCBI taxonomy): domain Eukaryota; kingdom Metazoa; phylum Arthropoda; class Malacostraca; order Isopoda; family Cirolanidae; genus Bathynomus; species Bathynomus jamesi. The sequence continues at coordinate 480,096 of JAJOZX010000123.1, read as the reverse complement.
ACCTGACTCTTATTCACAACCAGGCATGGTGTCAATTATGAATTGAATTGGAATTGATAGGAAAAATGTGTGAATTGGAATTGAACAAACACATTATTTCAATTAAATTGAATTGATGCAATGAATTGATGTGAACTGATTTCTAGTTTTGCATCTATGATAAATTTTTAAACTGAATTATTTGAAATAAAATGTAGGTGGAACTGAAACTATTTTTTATATGTATATACACACTGGGTGTCCCATTCGAAATGAAACAACTTTGAAACCTTATAATTTTTGATTGAATGATACAAACAATGTAATATTCACACAGTAAATAGTCAATGTCAAAGTTTCATATGATATGAAAATGAATTATAACATTTAGATACATTAGATACATTCTGCATAGCATAATGTTTCCTTTTGTTAAGATCTTCGCATGTTATATGCTGAACAATTTGAAGCTTATATGGATAGAGCTGCAGCCACTTGCGCACGACTCTATGCACAGTTGAACGAGGATCTGCAGTGCGACACTGGCACGATGGATGGACTTTCTCGGGCTACTACCAAAGGCACCGTGTATTCATTCAACATCATCTTCCGATCTTGTTCACCCTCCAGTGTGTTCCTTTAGAACACTGCCAGTCTCCTCAAATTTCTTGGTCCATGCATATAAGTCTCTTCTGGTGGGTGGTTCCTTGTGAAAGGTTGTACGGAATCGCCATTGCACCAGAGTAGGGGACTTCAACTCAGCCATCCATAACACACATTTCGCTTTTTCTTGTGGGGTAAACATAATTCAATCTGAAACAAAAAAAACATTATGACAAAAACTTGTGCATATGGTGTAGTAACTGGCAAAGTTTCAACATTCTCACATTAACACTTTAAAAATTACACAGTTTCAAAGTTGTTTCATTTTGAATGGGATGCCCAGTGTATATATATCAGGTCATCCCATAAGTAATGTCGTTTTTTACGATAGATTAAGTTTAAACTAGTCCTACTCGGTTTAAGCATAAATTTTCCGAAGGTTATAGCTAAGAGATCTATCGTGTTTCGCTACATACTTCACAGACCTTGACCAGTGAAGACGTGTGTTTTGCTTTATGTGAACCCCTCATAAACATGGTGGTATCAGAAGAGCATATCTGGTATATAATGCTTTACGAGTTCAAAAAAGGAAATAGTGCTACTGAAACCGCGAAACATTCAGGACGTTTATGGCAACGATATTCTGCATGTGAGGAAATGTCAAAGATGGTTTCAAAAGTTTAGGAATGGTGACTGCTGTTTGACAGATGCAGCATGCTCTGGACACCCTGCTGAGTTTGATGACCTGCTGTTAGCAGCACTTGAAGACGACTGTTCAACAACTGTCGAAGAATTGGTCCAGAAACTCAATTCATCCCCATCCACCATCCAGTAGCATATCCAGAGGGGGGAAAATGGGGCATTTGCCCCCCCCCCCCCTCCTTGGAAGTGAAGAGGATGTATCTAAGGATAAATAAATTTCTGTAACATTCAGCAAGCTAAGACAGATAACTAGGTTTATTTTGTCGTTAATTAATTGCGTGATGAAGTCAAATGATTCAGTATTTTTCACCATTTTTAGTCCATGATTTATGCACTTTAAAAGAAAAATATGGTAAAAATTACTTCACTCCCGGGGCTCCGGACCCTGCTAGGGGAGCTCACAGCGCTCCCACCAAAAAGTGGATACTGTACCAGAATGTTAAGCGCCGTCGACAGTAGGTTTGTGCCGGAGAACCAGCGACACCACAGCCAAAACCAAATCTTCACCCTCGGAAGGTGTTGCTTAGTGTTTGGTGGGATAAAGGTGGTGTAATACACTTTGAAACTTTACCACATAACCAAACAATCACCGCTCAAGTCTACTGTCAACAACTGGATTGATTGAACACTGCACTAAAAGAAAAGAGACCTTCTTTGGTTAATCGGAAAGGAATCGTGTTCCACCATGACAACGCACATCCTCATACTGCTCGGATCACTTCTGCAAAAATTGAGGAGCTTGGGTGGGAAAAACTTCCACATCCTCCAGACCTTGCGCCTTCAGATTATCATCTCTTCAGGAGTCTGCAAAACTATCTTGACGAGAAACAGTGTACTTCTTTAGATGACCTGCACACCAGTCTTTCTATGTTTTTTGCCTCAAAACCGCCTGAATTTTATAAACATGGCATTGAAAAGCTTGTAGGACATTGGCAGAGTGTCCTTGATTCCGATGGAAAATATATGCTAGATTAAAAAGTTTGTTGTTTTTTTTTTTGGTCCTTCAAATTCCGATCTAAAAAAACGACATTACTTATGGGATGACCTGATATATATATATAAAAGTTTTTTGCTTGTATGTTGATTGGCCAGAGAGGTGCAATTTGAGTGATACCCATTTCGAAGAACGTACGATGATCAGATGTAATTATTAGTAATTTGGGCTATAGACCTGTAGCAGACACTGTAGTGAATCACTACATTGTGAATCACTACTAGTGATTATGGAATTATAGTATCAATTATAATAATAAATTAAAACAAGAATATTTGTATCACAGTAAACATAATTTGCTAGTGAGTAGTCGTGTATATTGAATAAAAATAAAATTGTAATACATTTTTTTCTCAAACAAAAATTAGATAAATGAATGGAAATGAATTGGAATTAAAGAGCATAGGAATTGATTGATTGTTTCTGATAAATGAATTGGAATTGATATACTGTATTTTAATTTTACTGGAATTGGAATTGATAAAAAGGTATGGACCCCATGTCTGTTCACAACACATTGCCTTGTGATGATCAATATATATGTAAAGTTTCATTAATTTACACCAAATGATTTAAAAGTTATAGCCTGGACACAAAAAGGCTTCATTCAACTTTTGACTCCTCTTTGTGACTGACTTTTGATGCAGGAACCTGATTCTTATTTATAACAATGTGCATGCATGCTAGGGTGTGACAGTTGCCCCAACTTTGTCCTACAATGCTGTTCAAAATTTTGGTGTTGCATATTGACATAAAAAATACCCACGTGCAATTTTTTGAAGATTCATGCATATTCAAGTGAGCACCAGCAATTTGAAAAATAGCGATTTTGCTTATACGGCATACGCGCCTATATATGAGATTACACAACCATCATAAGGGATATTAACACAAATCATTTGCCTGTCTTAATTAAAAGCTGTTATCACTAACACAAAAAAGTTAATCATTCTTATTCTCTCATGGTACATTAAGGGGTTTAATCATATATTCACAAGGTATTATTTCTCTAGAGCAAGAAACCATGATTTCTGTTCGGAAACAGATGATCGTTTGCGCTGATTAGGAACGCGGAGTCTGTCATTTTCAACTACTTGAAGGACTTCTTGAAAGCGCTCCTCATCCCTGGCAACATTAAGAAAGTCATGGCAAAGTTTTACACCATGCTCTGCAGCCTCATTGACGACCTGAAGCTTGTCCACAACCCGTTTCATGTTCAGGTAGTCGTCATGATCCGCCCATTCACTGGCTGGACTGTGGAGAAACTGATAGGGCATGCCTAAAATGGTGAAGAACCGGCTTGAGTCAGGCCCAATTAGGTCCACCAGGGCAGTGCCACTTTCTGGGACAGGGGGAAGATATGGCTTTCCATAGCCCCCATGATTGAGCCCCACTCTCTTAGTAACTTCAGTGCCTTCATGGCAAAGAAGGGCCTTCCTCATCTCCTCTTTTGTCCTTTCTTGTACTTGGTATGAGAACAAAGCCAGTGGGGCCAACTCCTCAGTTAGGTACCAAGTGTGTCTACCGAGTGCCACACGTGCTTTGTCAACTATTGTGGCATCATATGGGGCAAATTCAGCCAAGGTTTCGACCAAATTCAAGTCATTCAGTGGCGCACTTGCTGGAACGGGGCAAACAATCCACCATGGGACATAAACAGCGACTGTGAACACACCAAACCATTCTAACTTGCTGATTTGACTTTTAGTCACAACCTCGGCTTTGGGAAACTGCTCTTTGATCTGGCCTGACAAAAGAACAATCTTGAGGGTATAGAGCAGTTTAGCCATCCACCTTGCTTTGTGAAGTGCGCCGGGGTAGACCATTGTGAAGTTCACTGGCTCAGATCCTTTAGTTACAAGCAGCAGACAAAGCTCTACCAGCTCCTTGTAGTCGCCACGTGTAAATGGTTGGGCTAGAGATTCACGGAAGAAGTCAGCCATCTCCTGCTGGCGCTCCTCAAACACTCCAGGCATTGCGGGGTAGTAGTATTTCTTTTTTTCATTGTACACCAGTTGAGAGAAATGGTTCTTGAACCTAGAAATGCAATTATTGGGATTATTGTATTTCATACTAATCTATAATATTGTTTTAGGGGTATTAAGATTGATATGATCGATCATTTGCTTGGTGTTAGTATATAAGTCTAATAAAAGAAATTCCACTAAATTTGTTCATTAGATAATAATATTCCTTGTTATTTTGTAAAGCTTATGACTCACCTCTGGAAAACCATTATGTTTGGACTTGAAGAGCCCTCCACTTTCAAGCAATCCCAGCAAACACCTAGGATGACTTCGCCCACATGCCTGCGACAGGCGCACCAGAATACGGCACGCTCTAATTCCTTTTGGAGGAGACGCAAGCAGCTGTTTTTTGTCCTGAAAAAAATGTAATTGTAGTTTAAGGCCACCATTTCAGGCACATGCTTTTTGCAGATTTCTGTTAAATCATTCACTGTATTTTGGTATTAATGTCGTGATAAATTCACGCTGGTGTTTGAAATAGGTTTACCTGTATTGGATGAAGTTGTGTCGAAAACCATACCAACGACATTCTGTTCACACTCCCAATCGACCAGAAGTTGTTTGGTTGCTGTTGATATCAAGTCTCCTTGAACCAGGCCAGCTTTTTGAGTCAAATGCGGAAGAGGTGGGACTCCAAGAAGCTTTGTGCCACTGACACCAGACACAAGAATGGGCAGGCAGTCATCAGTGCCTTTGGAATCCAGCGTGTCCATAAGTTTACCATCCCAGTGCACCAGTACTTTGTCTGATGGTTGCCATTCATCCATGATTTTTAAACTTATTTCTGACACGATGGAAGCTCGGTATCGGTGGGCCGTCCTTGCATTTAGACTCAGCTTTGATGTATCTCCACCACATGCAGATACAAGGGAGTACACGATTGCACTCAGCTGGGTCGGCAAGATGTTGTTTCGAACACTGCATGAAACAAGTTCTGCCGACTTCAGAATATCATGGGGCACAAAAATTGAAACTCCCTCTTTCACTGTTCTCCGGTGTTTTCTCTTTGGTTCAGCAGTGCTGGCCTCATCAATGTCATCGTCCTCATCAGAGCTAATAGGTGAATCAATATCACCTGTACATTCTCAGCATGATCACATTGCTCTCTCTCTTGTCGCTTCTCTTCTCGCATCTGCCTTTTCTGTCGCTTCTGAACCTTTTCTGTGAGTACTTTGTTTACCCCAGAGTAGGTAGCAACTCTGTCACTTAGCATGCTTTTCATAAAGAGTATGTCAGTATCGATGGCATCTTGTTCGGCCTGAGTTTTCCCCTTTTTCGCAGCCGCCATGTCTTTCACACTGTGTTCTTATAAAATTTCATCGTCAGGCTCAATTCTGATTTAAACTCATAATTCCAGGATCATCAGCCCGTCTTCTATCCTCATTCTTTTTCATAAGCATCATGTAGTCTTTGTCATAGTAAGTTTTAATCACTCGGCCAATATTGTTCCTGCCTGTAATGGTCGGGACATTCGCCTTCTGGTAATGCAAAAGCACATTGTCAATGGTGGCAGATAAAGCGTGGTCCCAATGCATATCCCGAAGGTTTGCTAACAGACATAGTAAGACCTGCCTATTAGTTGGCAGTTTGCAGCCCTTTATTTCCTTTTCTTCTTCTCGGGGTACAGTGCCCAATAACATTCTGACATACTCATCATCTTGCCGTGTATCCATGATTAAATTCTCTATTCACAACATCAAATCACTGTCAAGGGAAAAGAAAAGAGCATCATTAAAATTAAATGCAATAAAATAATACGTGGAAAATTTGTGGGTCAGTGTTCCAGACCCGGAAATGAAAATCTGATAAAATGTGCTATTTTCACACTTATTTATGAAGTTTATAAGCTGAAATAGCAATACTTGCTGGTACGACGGTGCTAGCTCAAACATGCACCGATCTCCAAGAAAATTTACAGGGGTGTTTCCTAGATAAATACACAACACTAAAACTTTGAACAGCATTGTAGGACCATTTTTTGATTTTTGGAGGGCAATGGTCACACCCTAATGCATGCGTGTTCATCAATTTATTTTGGTGCAGTTCTAATGTTACAGCCTGAACACAAAAGTGTGATGGATGGTTGAAAAGACAGACAAATGGACAGGTACAACACAGTAGGGTCCCTCCAAAATTTTTGGTTGGGAACAAAATTTTATAGTACAAGCTAATGGATAACAGATTCAAAAATGATAAAAAATCTGAGTCCTGGGGACTTGAATAGGAAATAAAATTCTGCAAGTATTTTTACAGACAAAGGCATATAGACCAAAATCTGCAGGAAAAATTTAGCTGCTGATTTGAAGTTGCAGATATAAATGTAATAAATATGGCCTAAACATCGAGTAAAGTAATTAAATTGAAGCATCCTAACTATAAAACTTGCTAAAAAGCACAAAAAAAAAGAAAGGAACCCTTAATTTAAACAACTACAATATCACCCACCTAGTTTACTACAGCATATATATATATATTTTTTTTTTTTTTTTTAGTTCTGGAAGAACCGATTCGCCTCTATTTAAAGGGCATATCTCAGCGGAAAAACAAAGAAAAAGTGAGAGGAAAGACAGAGGAAAAAGAAAGGGTGGAGGGGACAGTCGAAGTGGAAAAAGACCAAGGATGACAAGGACTGCAGGGTCGAGCCCCATCATCCTTGGGTGCTAGGGCCGGGAGGGCGCACGTGAAACCTCCAGGAACAAGCACGTACAAACGAGCACAAAGAGCACTCAAGAGCACGAGCTTAGAACCCCCTTGCGGGGATATATATATATATATATATATATATATATATATATATATATATATATATATATATATATATGGCCTAATTATAACATAAATCTTAGCTTATCACATAAGGTACTGTACCCTTGTCTAGGGTCATATCATATGGTGAGTTTCATTAGTAACTACAGAATGAGACACTTTTCTTAACAAGAAGATAAGATGTTAGTCACTTCTGAATGCTTTTATCTTATCTTATCTTCAGACCATGTTCTAATATTTATCATGACTAATAATTACAGTCATCACATATTGAATTCAAATGAATTGAATAACCTTTATTAATAATAAAATAAATACATCTACTATTTATTTTATTTGGCCCTTAAGCTTTAGGCTTTACTGGGCTCTTATTAAAAATAAACAGCTAGTTGTTATTAATTAATAATAAATAAATAAGTATTATTAATAGTTAGACATCTTAAATTATCACTACTGACATGACAAATACAAGGTCACCATTGAAGGCACTATACCAATACCATACAAAGAAACCAATATTATACACGAGAGATAAGAATTGAACAATCCCAAGAAATGTACTTAGTTTCTCACAATGTTTGTAACTAAGGTCATGTCTAAAAATAAAATAAAAATACAACTGCATGTAGGCCTGTAACAATTATAGTTCAAAGATCTTATTACATTCACAATAAATAAGAAACAGAATATATACAAGGTGTTCCATAAGTCTGGTATCAAGAAAATTTATTCTAAATTAAATACATTAGAACTAAAACAAATGTTCAAACTGATGTCTTGTTTTGGGACCTTTTTTTTTTGTTGCGGGTAGAATAACACACAATGGCTAATATGGAAGTGAGGTCCCAAAACAAGACATCAATTTGAACATTTGTTTTAGTTTCCAGACTTACGGAACACCCTGTACATTCTACCTTCAACAAAAAAAGGTCCCAAACCAAGACATCAGTTTGAATATTTGCTTTAGTTCTAATCTATTACTTTTGTAAATTTAAAATAAATTTTCCTACAAGACCGACTTACGGAACACCCTGTATATTTAAATAAAGATACTATCATAACAGTAAATGTGATAATAGTATTCAGTTTTCATTCAGATTAAAAACTAACCTTGAAAGGCGCATCAAACATTAAATAAGCTGTCAAAACTCACTCACATACGGGTACTAACACGAATTAAACACATTCCAAACAACAGTATATAAATATTGTTCAGTTTATATACAATTACGCACACTTATACCCTATTCATACTAATCTTAGAATAAGAAATAAAAGTGCCAAAAATTCTGTTCTTGGAATTCTCATTCTTTTCAAAAAAGAATCAAATTTGCAGAGTGCTCACATTGGTTTTGCTGAATTAACAGAGTCCTCTAGTCACAGTCATTATTTTGGGGGAAAATTTCACGTACAGAATTACTTTTTTTGATGATGAAAATAAACTACTTATTTTAAGTAACTTCATAGTACAACACACCCCCTGAAATTGTCTCATGTACCCTCACATAAAAATGGAATGAGGAATTGCTCAAAAAACACTAAGAATGTGGAATGATAGTTCCAAAAATGCTTATACCATTAAGGAAATTCCAAGGAAAAAAACATTTAAACGGGAATTCTATGAATAATGCCAAACTGCATTTGAACTTTTGAAGTATTATTTGCCACCTACTCCATTTTTTTAGAAAATACTCTTTAGACCCTGCTTCATTTAACCATGGTCACATTAACTTTATGCAATTCCTGATACATTCACACATAACAAACACCATCTTCATGTGGACTCCTCAGCCTATACAAGTTCTTATAACTATCCTGTGCATTTATTTGACTGCCACCTGCATTACTTACATACAGTACGGGATATGTTAGTACGTAAGTAATTTTAGTGTAATAAACCAATAATCACAGTTTGTAAGATTGAAAAACTGGAAAAACAATTAACTGAGAAACTGGGAATGACTGGAGGTTAACCACACATTATGAGGTCAAAAGCCATTACTTTAACTCGCAGAGTCATCCCACACTCTAAAAAGATACCATTCATACTTGGTGAAAACAACAGTATTTGACCATGCTAGCCTACACTATACAATCTTTTCAGATTTTTCATATATATTACCAGCATGTTTATCCATCTGGTACGGTAGTCTGTAGCCCATACTTTTCTCACATTTCACTCAAATTCAGCATTTCAAGTTTAGTTATGTTCTTTTAGATTTAACATGCACAGGCTTACTTGTTATCACACTTATAAATTACTTTGAAAATTTCAGTGAGCAAACTTTTTGTCTAAGTATAAAAAAGAAATTGAAGTGGGCTCATATGATGCTTGTTTACCAAAAACAAAACAATAAATTCAGTGATATCTTCATATTTCAATCAACACAAAATGCATAATTGGGATGCTAGTACATTAAAATAGATTCACATTTCTACTCAGCAATAAGTACCTGGTAGGTTTGTCAGTGTGAAGCTAAATTAACCTTATTAACCAAAGAAAGATGCTAACTATATGGTAGCTTATTACCTGCTCTATCAATATACTGAGTCTTCTTGAAGTACTTTATGATGAAGTAACCCGGAATAAAAATGGTTCCATATCCAAGAAAAATAATGGAGAGATGACCAAACCAAGTATTTGCAAATTCACTTAAAGATCCAAAAGCCATTGCCTTATCTGAAAAAGATATCTTGGAATAAATACAAGATGGTAGAATGAATTTACTAGTTTGAAGATTCTTTATAGGTCTAACTTTATTTTTGTTATCATTAAGAATTATACTTAATATTATTCTATAAAAATTATACTGTTAGTACACAAGCAACTGCTAAATTAAGAATTTGGCTCATTATACAATAGTAAACCTACTGATTAAAAAGGCTAAACTTAATGCTATGCTATGGCATTTAAATACAGAACTGACTATAAGCTATGGTCTTGGGTGTATAGCTATTACTGGAGTTATTCCCAAATAGGCTAAATAAATAAGGAAAAGGGAGCCACAAATTATTTATTTTATTGTGTGTCCAAAGTGGCAAATAAATTAATTACCTTCTGAAGCATTTTTTATGAAAATGTATTTTTTTTACATATTGGAACAATTTCTCAATTCCATGGAGTTTTAAGCTAATCCTGATTTTACTTAATAGGGTTGATGTATCGGGACCTAAATACTTTTCTGAACTTGCAACTCTAATTCAATGTAAGAACTAATGAAGAAATTTTTGCATATCAATATGAACTTCACTGATTATGGTGCAGTATTTGATTCAGGAGTATGGTATTGGTGACTGATTAGAATCACCTATTTTTCTAATATATATATATATATATATATATATATTATATATATATATATAATATATATAATATATATATATATATAATACACTGTAATATGGGGTGATGTTGGCTCATAAAAAAAAAACCTGGTTTTATGCATTTTGTGCAAAAAGAAAGTTTCATGGAAAAAGCACTCGTAATTTTTAATCTATGGAATTTTGCCTATCTTTTCATCTAAACAATTTTTTTCTATGTTGTAAGAGTGAAGAGTGGGGTAGGGTAGGGTAGGGTAGGGTAGGGTAGGGTAGGGTAGGGTCATTGTGAAAGTTGAATGGGAGTGATAGGTGGAGTGTGAGACTAGAGCTTGGTGTGAACGATTTGAGAGTGAGTGACATGAAAGATAGTAATGTAATGGAAGTTTGGGGATGATTTGTGCTTGTGATCTAAACAATCAAGGTTGGAAACAGGAAATTCAAGTTACAGAAGTTTCAAGAAAGTTGAATATTTAAAAGTTCGAGTTGTCAGCATTAAATCTGTGATTATTGTACAGGGTGCAGGGTACAGTAGTGTCTGAACATTGCCTATAGTGCAAGTATTGAAGCCTTTATACGAGGCTTCAAATCTGGAATGTGGAACTGCACTTAGGTTAGGCTGGGGAACTGAATTCCTGGTAATTGGAATGGCTGTCTACTGGAGCTGAATGTGACAGTCAGAACATTTTGTGGCCCCAGTTCTGAGGTTAGGGTCATCAATTTGGAAGTTAAGGCAGGATTGGGAACAAAGCCTATCCGTGCCTGTCCATCTAAATCACTTACAACAGTGGAAATTAAGATTAACAGTTTTGGGTTGTTCAGCAATCTACAAGCTTCCTAATGCCATCACAAAAGAATGGCTATGCGCACAGCCAAAAACAGTCATGCACTGCCTCCTTCAGGTCATCACCACCTTGGAATCACTGACCTCTCAAAGCGTCTTTTAGTGGTCCAAACAGGTAAAAATCCAAAGGTGTCAGGTCTGGACTGTAGGCTGGATGGTTGAGAACTTCAAATTTAAGTTCTTGAAAGCATTTTCTAGTCTGTGCAGCAGTATGAGGGCACACATTGTCATGTAACAGAATAACACCTTCCGACAATCTCCCTCTCCATTTTGTGCGAATTGCTTGCTTTAACTCATTCCGAAGCATGTCAGAATACAATGCACTTGTTACTGTAGTTCCATGCTCTAGATAATGTTCAAGGATAGGGCCTCATGTATCCCAAAACAGTGTTAGCATAACTTTACCTGCTGACAGCTGCACTTTGAACTTTGTTGCAATGGAGATGTTGGATGTTGGATCTCTCATTGCAAGGAAGTTCAAAGCACATACCTCAGCAGGTAAAGTCATGCTAACACTGTTTAGGAATAAATGAGGCCCTATTCTTGAACATTATCTAGAGCGTGGAACTACAGTAACAAGTGCATCATATTCTGACATGCTTCGGAATGAGCTAAAGCAAACAATTTGCACAAAACAGAGAGGAAGATTGTCAGAAGGTGTTATTCTGTTACATGACACTGCATGCCTTCATACTGCTGCACAGACTAGAAAATGCCTTCAAGAACTTAAATTTGAAGTTCTCGACCATCCAGCCTACAGTCCAGACCTGGCACCTTCGGATTTTTACCTGTTTGAACCACTAAAAGATGCTTTGAGAGGTCAGCAATTCCAAGGCGATGATGACCTGAAGGAGGCAGTGCATGACTGGCTACATGCAGCCAAAAACATTCTTTTGCGATGGCATTAGGAAGCTTGTAGATTGCTGGACTAAGTGTTTTGAGAAACAGGGAGACTATGTTGAGAAGTGGTGTTTATAATCTATCAGATGTGAAAATAAAATTGTGAAAATAAAAAGTGTGGATACTTATTGAATTACCCTTGTATATATAAAGGGTGATGTAAAAAAATATTTTTTTGAAATGCCAGTGGGCTCAACCTTTATTTGGTGCCTTTTGCTGCTAACATTAAGCCATGCAAAATTATAGGCCTTAAAAATAATATTTTGAGGTTGCTCAATGTTTAAAGTTTACCTTCTTTCATATAAATTTTGTCATTTGTAGAAGTTAAAAAAATTCTAATGTTCATACATGTATTGTACCAAGCATATACACAACATATTGAACACTACCCTGGAAGCCATGGATGCAAGATCTAGGTAACAGGACTCGTGATGTATGGGCTCTGGAGATTCTCCTGATGTTGCCATAATGAAAATGCTTTTAAACCAATCATGGCTTCAAGATCTCTATGATCAGTAAAGGCAACATGACACCTCAGCCTATTACAGGGGATTAAACTAGTGATGTCATCAATAAAACACTACAATTAGGAGAAAACAGTGGGATGATCATAGTTTCACTTGACAGACTTTAGAGTCATTGAGCAACCTTTAAATATTATTTTTGAGGCCTATAATTTTGTATGGCTTAATTTTTCAGCAAAAGATACCAAACAAAGGCTGAGCCCACTGGCATTTCAAAAAAAAAATATTTTTTTTACATCACCCTAATATATTGAGCCAAAATCACCCCATATTACAGTATATGTATGTATGTATGTATGTATGTATGTATGAGGGGTAACAAGCTTGACCTTCATGAAATAAGGAATCATTGAGCAGAACATTTGAAAGGTTGAAAGGTGTATATATATATACTGTATATATACAGGGTGTTTCAGACTGACACTAGAAATATGGAAATTGGCAGAATTTGTAATTTGTATATGGCATTTGGAACCTATCTTGTATAGTATTGTACGTAAACAATAACAACAATAAAATAATATATTATACTTCATCACTTCTTACAGGGTCAACCTGAAACACTGAATTACTACCTACTTGCTACAAATCCCGCTAATTTCCATATTTCTAGGGTCGACCCAAAACACCCTGTATATTTAACCCAGTTTGAAGACTTTTTAATTCTTTATTGATCCCACTTTTACCAGCTCAATGCTCACATGAAAAAATGAAACTTTTAAATTCATTCATTCTCATGAAACAAACTTGGGTTGTCAAATTAGTCAGAAAATATAAAATACATCAGTCTAGGCCCCAACTTAAAATGAGTAAATTTTTTAATGCTAACATAAAATCTGGTATAAAAAATTAAAATATACTTTTTTTACCAACTCTTCTCATTGGAATTTTTAAGTTTTTAAAGTAATTTCAGTTTTAATCTTAAAAATGTTTTCAAAAAAATTTGCATAACTATACCATTTTTAAAGTACATTCTCTGACTAATCATCATTCTTTGGTTCATTTATTAACAGAGACCCTATGGTTTATAACATTAATTTTTGACTTAGTAACTTAACAAAGGTCAAGCTTGTTGCCCCCACCTTAGACCTACAGCTTAATGTGGAATTCAAACTATGACCCACCATGAGTGGTCAGAAATTACGAAGTCCTCGCTCAGACTCAATCTCTTAACCTCCGAATCAGCAGCCCAGTGTCTTAACCACTAGGCTACCCAGGGTACCCCAATTTATCTACCAACTGATATTTTGCATGGAAAAATAAACAGCTGAGTGAAATGAGCACTGCATGCCATCATTAGGAATTGAACTCGAGGCCAGTGGATTCATAGTCAGTCATGCTAACCACTACACCACCATCATTTGTTGACTCCCCCCAAAAAATACTTTAATCTATGAAATTCCTTCTCTCTCTGATCACCTCCAACCATAGTTGACAATATCATATGGGTAGTGACCAATTTTAATCATGGTTCTCATGGTGGATTGTAATTATGCAGATCAGGGTAATTCTAACTACGCTTGATGTATAAGTAACTTCATGGATAATCAAACAAGAATAGTTATAATGCTACTATTCAAGAAAACTGCTTATTCTTTCTCAATGTATCCGAGTTAGAAGCAAATCAGAAAGGTGGTTGGAATGAGATTTAAAGTGGGTTCTGTTTTCTGATTTTCAAGGGTTTCTTCGTGTGCTTGGGTTTCACAGTGATAAGAACTGAGAAGATAATATCAATTACTAGTAGTCAAGTGACTAATGTAAAATTTGGGTCAGTATAATCATTAGTTAAAGAGACGTTTGTTGTTAATGAAACATGAGCTAAAAAGAAAATTCTTAAAATATATAAACTAATTTGTAGACTTTTTAACTCTGTGTTATACAGTGATCCCCCAACCTGCACAAATTCAGAGATAGGATGAGGACATTTCACTACCCTTTTTTCAATCTGCAGGAGCTAAGATTCATAGATAGATCAGCACAAATTTTTTTAAATTGTGGTAAATACTAAAAAAATTACTTAATACTTTTTCACATATGCATGATACTTTAGCATTTGCAGCTGGCAGCAACATGCCCAGTAGCTCATCTCTTGTACAACTGGCTAGTTTATATCAAATTGTCTTTCTCATGCTCCTCTGGATTATTACATTATTTTTAAAAAAAATTTTTACAAGTTTTTACTATTTATACTTCTTGTTATATACTTGTATTATTTTACATGCAATTTACTATTATTATATATTTATTGTACAATGATTTAAAAGCTTTTATTCAGGTAAAAATTACTTTATACACAATTTTTTAAACTTTTAGCCCCCTAACCCCATTCATATTATGGGGGGATAGTTCCAACCTGCATGAATTTGCACTGCACAAGCTTTTTCAGGAATAGAACCATCGAGCAAGTTAGGGGATCACTGTAGTTGAGTTGCAAATTAATAAAATGTTTACCTTATCACCAGCGTCACTGTTCTCTCTGTTATAGATGCTCTATGACAGATTAAGTTGAATAAAGCCTATTTTGATTGGGAATCACACTGTACTCTACTCTTACAATTTATTCAACCATGGATAAGTTCCTCAAGCCTGAGAAATTTGATACTGAGCCAGCCTGACTCAAGTACAGCAGATAAACAGTGGCTTCACTGGCTTTGTACTTTCACCAATTTTCTATCTGCCCTTGAAGTTAGGAACCATAGCCCTGATAAACTGAACTTGCTAACTAATTACATTACTCCTTCAGTAGGTAGGTATATGATTACATTGCTGAATGTGATACCTATGATGATGCATTTACTGCCTTGAAGGCACTTTATGTCAAATCCAAGAATGATGTCTTTACACATGTCTTGGCTACTCGCAGACAATGTCAGGGTGAGACCCTTGATCAGTATCTCCAAACTTTGAAGCATTTAAGCAAAGATTGCAACTTTCAGGTAATTAGTGCTGAACAATGTAGAGATGACTTCATCCATGATGCCTTTATTAATGGACTCCTGTCATCACATACCCACCTTCAGACTGCTTATGAGCAGGCAAATACATTAGAGATGGCTCAGAAGCACTAAAACATATGTCCAGCTCAGCACACCCATCAATGCAGCTGTGACAACTATTCAAGCTCACAAAAATATCTCTACTTCATCTGATACAAATCCTGGACTTTCTTCTGATAAACTATGACTGCATCTGTCAACTGAAAGTGTTTCTTCTGTGGCTTCAACAGACATCCACGTGTTAAGTGTTCAGCCAGAGATGCCAGCTGCAACAGTTGTTGGAAAAGGGGCCATTTAACAAAAGAATGTCATTCATCCAAACCAATGACCACAGCAGTCCCTACTTTGGCAACAATCTCAGCAGCTTCCCCACACTGCCTCTCCAATGCTGTCATAAGTGTGAGGATAAATAGGCAATCATTCAGTGCTTTGGTGGACATTGGGAGCTTGGAGAATTTTATCAGGAGTAGGATTGCCAATACCCTTACATTAAGAATGTTTCCTTCTAAGGGTAAAGTTTCTATGGCTGCTACTACTCTCTCCTCTGCTGTACTAGGATTCTGTATCACACAGCTGGAACTAGCAGTGTGTTTATGAGAATGTGAGATTGTCTGCGATTCATAACCTCTGTAATGATACCATCCTCAGCCATGACTTTTTGCAGCAACATTCCAGTACTGAGATACCTTTTGGTGGCACTAAGCCCTCTCTGAATGTTTGTGGACTAACCACTATGACAACCTAACCCCCAAATGCAAACCTGTGACAGTGAAGTCCAAGTATTATTCTGATGCAGATGCCAAGTTTGAGTCTGAAGTTAAAATGCTTTTGGAGGAAGGAATAATTGAGCCCAGTGACTCTCAATGGTGCACTCAAGTACTGGTTACATCCAATGAGAACCACAAGAAATATATTGTCATTGACTAGGCTACACTCAAACTATTAACTGCTTCACTTTACTTGATGCATATCCTTTGCCAAGAATCAATGATATGATGGGAAAAGTGGCCCAGTATCAGATATTCAGCATAATAGATCTTTGTTGTATGTATCACCAAGTAGCTATCAAAGGAGGATTCAATCAATGTCTTTATCAGTTCTGTCAAATTCCATTTGGCATAACCAACAGGGTGGCTAGCTTCCAGCAGATTATATCATATCATTTCTGAGGAGAAATTAAAGATTAAGGGCCTAGCACCTACTCAGTGGGAAGTCATACTCACTGATGCTTTACACTCAGTTCAATCATTGCTCTTGACTGAGCATCAACTACAAATGCAAAACACCAGAGTGGCTTTATAGCTACCAGCACCAACTGGCAAGCAGACTTGCCATTCCTACCTGGATGTCCTCCCCTGGTGAAGTTCTTGAAAGGCAAGTGTGGCATTGCAAGCATAATCCCTTTGTGGATGAGGTAGAGCTTATTGATACTAACCCAGAATATGCCAATGTCAAACTCCCAGATGAAAAAGAAACTACAGTGTCATTATGGAAAAACTATACATGCCTACAATGTGGTATCATATATGGTACCTTTATTTTTCAATTAAATAAAAATTATTAATTCATCGATTTAAATATCTACAAAATTGCCTCGGAATTGGCAACAGCCTATTGGGAATGGAAATAATTGCTACACATCGCACCCAATTGTGCCCACATAAGAAAAATTTATTATTTTTTATCAAAATTTTCCATCGCTGACTCATGAAAATTACTTTGAGGGAAGAAATAATGAAAACACAAAAATTAGATGTCTAGGGACTTTGTAAAGTCAGTGAAACTGAAGACAAAGGAATTTATATTAGCCAGGGTTGTTTGGTTTAAACCATTTGGTTTAAAAAAAAAAAAAAAAAAAAAAAAGTATATGAAGAAGAAATAAAAGAATATAGGCAACCTTGCATTTATATTTTGTGCATGCATGTATTTCCATTAAACTAAACATAACCCCACTTGCATGATGGAGATCTATCAGGGAACTGTCTGACAATGTTCAGAACAATGTCCCAGTGTTCATGACTGCAGTATCATCTAGTGCTGCAGTTGAAAGAATCTTCTCTGCTTTTGGATTGGTACAGTCCAAATTAAGGAATAAATTAGGAGCTCATAAAGCTTCTAAACTTGTATTTATTTATAAATGTTTTAACAAATAGCTAATGTGAAATAAATTTAGAGGCTATATCTATAAACTTAAAAGGCCAAAGAACAATATATTTTTCTTTTGTTTATTTTTCTATTCAGTACTGTACCATACATTAAAGGATTTTTATTTTTTTAATATTTGTTTAGCTATATGCACAAAATCAAGTTAAATGTTTATTTTATTTAGTTTATGGTTAAACTATTGATTTTTTCTTTTTTCTAATTGTCAGCAATTAAATTATATGAGAAATACTAAAAGTTTTCAATTTCCTCAATTTATGTATAGGTATATAAGCCTACAGGCTGTATATTAAAAACCAATGGTTTTTAGTTTTTTCCAAAAAAAATTGTGTTTTTACCAACCCTGATATTAGCAGCCAGAGGGAGTTCCAAGTGATGCTTTAAGCAAGGGAGACATACTTAATCTTCCTATAAGTTCTGAGTGAATACCAAGTAATATAAACCTAATAACTCAAAAGGATAGGCCTATTCCTTCAGGTATTTAAGTGTAGTGAATGCCTATATTAATTAAACCAAATAAACTTGTTGCGTAACTTCATCATCTATGGCCATACATCGAAAGAGATCACCACGCCCTACAACCAGAAGCGATGTTCAAAGTATATGAACGAAACACATCAGCAGAAAAATGAAGACAGTATTCTTAGCATACTGCAAATTCTTATCTAGAGTATTAACACTACCGTTTGGACTGTTTGGATGTGACAGAAGATTGAGGGAAGTCTTTTTTTTCTGTGGAACACAAGTTATTTACGCAGAAACTTGAAATATATTTACAGTATTACATCGATACAATATATGAGAGAGAAAACTTCATCAACTTGAGTAGTCTTAGCATCATCATCCTGTTTGCATATCGTTTTGTGTTTCATATTTATCAATTATTACGAAAGAAATCTTTTAAAACTTGAAGAGCCTAATCATTTTCATTAATCAATAAAGTAACAAATATCATCAACTGTTGCCGCAAAATAGAAGTCAACATCTTCCTTCCTTGAATAATCAATTTTAAAATTAGAAAGAGCAGTTTTGAGCAGAAAACTGAGAATTGTTTATAAAAAATCTCTGAACAGGTAGCTAGAACAACGTGAAAAAAGTGTTAGCAGCCGACAAGGAAGCTTCTAACAGTGGCTGCATCCTCCAGCGTGGGACAAATCAACACGAAGAAGAGGCGACATCAAACCAAAACATCAATGCGCTGGTGGCCAAACTTCCTCAAATCTCCATACAGCAGGCTGTCTACAGTTGGCCAGACTGGCAGTCGATAGCCTATTTTGTGGCACAGTCAGAGTGCCAATCAGCTCCCGGGGCTGGACCTATTTCTCAGCGTGCTATTTTTTCACTTACGGGGAGCAATTGTGTGCTCCCCAGACTACTCTTACTCTCCGGCGACATTAAGACTAATCCAGGCCCCACTACAACTTACACATGTCACCATACACAAAGACAGACACAATAGCACCATGAGAGACATACAGAAGTATAATATTAACATATTACAGTACAACGTAGATGGCCTCACAAACAAAATCATGCAGCTTAGGGAATTCATACACAAACAAAACATTCACATAGCACTTATACAAGAAACAAAACTAAAACACACACACAAAACACCCACCATCCCTGACTTCACAGTGATCCATCAAGATCATACTGGGGGTAACAGGGGTGGACTCATCACTTACATACGTAAAAGCATTAGTTACACTGATGCTACCCAAAACATTACAAACACAATCCAAGCAGATAACACAATAGAAATAAAGGCAGTTAACATTAAAACACACGCAAAAAACAACACCACACTAATCAACATTTACATCCCACCAGATAGTTCACCTCAGGTGCCAGCCAATTACAATCCACAGTTACACAATCTAGCCCAGTGGTTCTTAACCTTTTTACTACCATGCCCCCTCTAGGAATTGGTCCTTCCCTCCATGCCCCCCTTCAATCAAAATAACATTCTCAATATTAGCCCATGCTCTTGTTAAGAGAATAACAAATACAATTAGAGAAATTCCTGTTTCTAGGGGGGCGCGCCCCCCAGGTTAAGAACCACTGATCTAGCCTCTCTCACTAATGTCATCTTAGGAGGAGACTTCAATGCTAAAGACACTAGTTGGTACCTGCATAACCAAAGCAATACCAGAGGCACCAACATAGCCACACAACTAAACAGCCTCTTCATTCTTAACAATACAGAAGAACATACACACATACCACATCAAGCAGGATACTCAAACTCCTCCCCTGACATAACGTTCTGTTCTCCCTCACTAGCAACACATACACAATGGAGAACAGAAAAACAACTGTCATCAGACCACCTGCCCATCATCATTACAACACATTCTACACTCTGCCCCAACAGCCTTAGGCACACTTACAGAAATTACAAGAAAACTGATTGGGAACAGTTCAAAATACAGACTGAGGAACAATTCACCACATTAAACAGCACACCCATCATAAACATCAATACAACACTCAAGACATTTAATCAGATCATCAATAATGCAAACAAATACATACCCAAGGGCAACATTAGGAAATACAACCCAAATTACACTAAAGAAATAGCCCACCTCATAAGGCAACCTAACAACCTCAAACATAACACACAGAAGCCATAAAACAGCAGATACAATAGCTCAACACAGAAATAATATCCCAACATACACACAAAAACCTAACATTCTAGTTAATCACTATGCAAAGATAAGTCACTTAAACAGAGACAACAACCAGAAAAACACAGCCAGACAAACAGCCAGACACAAGAAAACCGATAGACTCGACACGACCATTACACCCTTCAATACAGACCAGACCACCAAGATCATCAAAAACATTAAGAATTCAAAGGCTACTGGACCAGACAACATATCTAACATACACCTTAAATACTTGGGCCCACAAGGAATACTAGCTCTCACAAATATCAGCACATATTCATACCAACACTGTATTATTCCTGACATATGGAAACAAGGTAAAATTATTACACTCCTCAAACCAAACAAAAATCCAACAGAACCAGCTTCCTATAGACCCATTACTTTACTATGCACACCTTCCAAAGTAACAAAGACAAATCTTACAAATCACCAACCCACAAATGCCACTATCGCCTACTCAACATGGATTCAGATCTCACCACTCAACCATGACATTACTCACTAACCTCACGCAGCACATCATGGATGGCATAAACTCCAGACAACCAGCTCAACGTGCACTATTGGCAACAATAGACATTAATAAAGCATTTGATGCTATCCCACGATTCCCTCTCATAAACAAAATACTCAACACAAACATGCACAATAACACCAAAAGGTGGCTGAGCAACTATCTTTCAGGAAGATACTCATGTCACATTTAATGGCAAGTCATCCAAAAACAAGCTTTTTCCGAATGGGGTTCCTCAGGGCTCTATTCTCTTACCAACACTGTTCAACTTATACATGCATGACATTCCAACACCCATAGATAACAAGCTTACCTTATCATCATATGCAGACGACATCACTCTAACATCCACCCACAACAACATCGACACCACTACAAATAACCTACAAACATACATAAACAGTATACAAGATTGGCTCACACGCAATAGACTCAAAGTAGCGCCCACAAAATCAACCATCACCTTGCTTACAAGCAACACAAAAGAACACCAGGTAACTCCACAGCTTACACTAAACATCGACAACATTCCACACACTCACAGGACCAAAATACTTGAGGTCACATACAACACATCATTATCTTTTGCAAACCACATTCAGGACATTAAAATCAAATGTACGTCAAGACTTAACACGCTTAGGGTACTAACAGGCACAAACTTTGGACACCAGCAGGAAACATCATCACTCATATACAAATAGTATATTTGCTCAGTTATGGACTATGCTAGCCCATGCTGGGCACCCATTATCTCAAACACACACATAAACACCTTACAGACAATACAAAACAACGCACTTCGTATCATTACAGAATGTACTCAAACAACACCAATAGAACACCTGCACACAGAAACAAAAATACTGAAAGTTAGGGAACATTCAGACATGAGGGGAACACAATTCATGGCAGCAGCAACAACTAACCCACAATACCCTTGCCACTACACATACAATCATGCACCGACACCTCGCACCATTAAGGTAACACCAGAGACATTATAACCAAATACTCCATTCCATACCATGCCCCACAGACATCACACAGTACAGAAAAAACACACACACACACACCTAACCCACAAAACACTGACACGACTCAGTCCAAATGCGGTCCTAGGTGCGAAGCTACCACCCATTAACAGGTCAGAGATCAGCCTGAGCAGATTGGATCAAGTTAACTTAGCACGATTCCAATGTGGACATCACCCCAACTTACAGACATATAAACACAGACTAGACAACTCCACAGACAACACCTGCCACCTGTGCCAGGACACACCACAAACAATTAAACACATTATGACAGACTGTACCGCTCTAGCACAACAATGAACACAACAACACATCATCACTAGTGCGCTGAACCTCTGGTCCACTCCAGAGAGGGTGATCAGTTACCTGCGTGCCACCGGCTTGCTCGATCAGGGTGGGCTGATTGGCTAAACAACAACAACAACAACCAGAAGTGAGGCCCAACAAAATAATAAGGTATGGTAATTTTCCTTCTTCACCATTAGGCAGCACTAAAATAGTGAAGGCAAATAAATTTAACATTAATCAAAAAAAAAACTACTTAAAGTCCTTTGACAACCTCCACAAACATAACTTTTTACTGAAAAAATGTAGGGTTTTGTCATTAACTCTCCACCAATATCTGCTGGAAATTTCCAATGGATGAGGGTGATAGCAATAAACCATAACCCTATATAGTTTTTTGATAGTCATGAAGACATTTAGTTCCCAGAGGCAACACAAATACACTTTCACTAGAGGGATGCAAAACAGATAAAGCATCTACAGAGGTTCTTATACAAAAAAATTTAAATTAAAAAATAAAAATTAATATTTAAAAATATTTAAAAATCTAGCTTAAATTGTATTGATAAAATGTGTCCCAAAAAAGGGACAATGGCCATTAATGGGTTAAAGTTAAATATCAGGAAAAGTTAAACTATATGGTACGACTAGGGATGTACCAATATCACTTTTTAGCCAATAACCGATACCGATACTGTAATTAAAAATAGTATCTGTCAATAACCAATACCGATATCCAGCTAGGGTTTATTAGTTTGTCATATTTTTGTAACATATTCATAATTTATTTTTTGTGTTGAAAATCTGGCAACAAAGCAATAATCCTTTTCATTAAAGATAGCAACACTGCATTAGATGTCATAGTTTTGCTTGTTATACACTTGGACTGTGGGCCTACGTTGGCCTTAGTAATTGTGTTTTTAATGAGCTAGCTGGGTTAATATTGTGAGCTACATGACTACAAGATAGTTTTTTGGTTTTCTAGGCTTTATACCTATTTCTCAAAGGATTTACATGACTTGTCCATATCCTGACCTATTTGAAGATGTGTATTAATAGTATAATTTTTATATAGCTATATATTTTATAAACAGTGGACCCCCGATTTGAGTATGCATCGATTTGAGTATTTTTGATTTGAGTACGCTCATCCATAGGCTCCTATTGACTCGACTTGAGTAGAAAACTTGATTTGAGTACACCAGCCGGCTTGTTTGAGGACAAGGTCATGAGCTACTTTGTCATTCATAGCAAACAGGCAGAAGCAACAGAAAATTGATGCTTATTTCAAGCCCTCAAGTCCCCAACCCTCTACCTCTTCCATGTCATTGGCTGTGGGCCTAAGAACGCCTAGCCCTGATGAGTTACCAGACATCATCATGGAAGGAGACTCTCCCTCCAAGCAATAATTCCTCCCCTCCATTCCTCATCTGGAACTTCCAGCACATCAAGCAAGACTCCTACAGGATTATTCTATTTTGTCTATACTGTACGGTATGTATTTTGTATTCTATCCTGTCTATTTTTAATACAATTACTAAATTTCGTAGGCCAATTTCTATAGAAAAAGTAGGGGTGGGGTGAAATTTTTGGGTTTTGGAACGAATTAATTAATTCCCATAGGTTATTAAGTTCGATTTGAGTACATTTCGAATTGAGTACGCCATGCTGGAATGGATTACGTACTCAAATCGGGGGTCCACTGTATATGTGAAGTGATAAAACAATAAAATATTGGAAATTTCATCCTTTAAATAGTCTTTTATTCATAATTTTGGAAAAATTGTACTTTTGAAATATCAGCTGATATTTTTAAAATTGGCTGATACCAATATCGATAAAAATCTACCAGTATCACCGATACTGATATATCGGTACATCCCTATATACCACCACTGAATTTAAAAATAAAGCAAGCATGTTATTTTGCCTTTTCCATCAAGCTCAGTTTATTTTTGTGGGTAGAGGAAGTTACTGTGATCAAACAGAGCATAAAATAATTTGCCAAAGAATTATAAAGATGTGCGACTTGATCATCCTGTAACAATGTGATGATCCATGGGTGTATGAAGTTTTATTACACTACATTTGGAAAATATGAAGCCACTTCAGCCAACTGAGGTTATCTAAGTCAAATAAATAATCTAAAGCTATATTTTATGATCAAATTAAATTACAAAATATCACTATAAAGTTAGCTAATTATCTTTAAGCTATTCACAAAGCCATTGAAGTGAAGCCATTCAAAGCCATGAATTTCATTCATGAAAACATCCAATTTTTTCTTGAAACTAACTAAGGAGCTCTACTACTAAAGCTATGACTAAAAAAAGTATTTTCATAGATTCAGGCCAAACATCCATTTCCTAATTATATCCTCAAGTTCCTTCATCAGACTCTAATAAGAAAAGTTATTTACATTTAAAGTGTTCAGATCCAAAAATGTTTTGAATATCTTTATTGTATCTCCCTCAGACCATCTCTCTCGTAATTAAACATACCCAATTTCTTTAATCTTTCACCATGCGCATCTTCAAGTATATCTATATTGTGCCTACAGTGAGGTGATCAAGTTTGAATGCAGTATTCTAAGTGAGGCCTAACATAAGACTTATACTGTATAATATAATATATGAGCCCAGTAAAGCCTAAAGCTTAAGGGCCAAATTAACCCTTTGCCACACAAATTTTTTGTAGGGTTAAGTTATGAATGTGTGTATTTGATAGGTTACAAATTTGTCCATTTATGCAGTAAAGTGTTAAATAAAATAAATAGTCTAACTTCACAATTATTTATGTCATTGTAAATTGTAAAACAAATGTATTTATTTTATTGCTAATAAAGGTTACTCAATTCAATAATCACCAGAGGACTTCTTTACTTTTGTAACTAACATTCCTCTTAATATATATAATAGCTACCTAACATTTTATTTGACACATTTTTAGCCTCTAAGCATTGCTTACAAAACTTCAGATCACTACTAACTATAATTCAAAATCTTTTTCATGACAAACATCCTTGAACCAGTTTCCTTCCATCTCATAATTAAAGTTTTCATTATTTCTGCCAAAAATGGAGAACCTTGCAGATTTGAAGAGTGAATTCCATCTGTTATTTACCAGTCCAGACAACTAACCTAAACTATTAAAATCTTTGTTGTTTATAAGAAATTTCTCTATTTGTAAGCAGGGATGGGGAGTCGGCCAAAAACAACCAACTCCCGACTCCCGAGTCGGTATTTTTAAAAACCGACTCCGGACTCCGACTCCCGACTCTTTCAAATATATAAGTACAAATAAATGTAATAAAGTAGGTACGATAATAATACAGTTTAGTAATTTAATACAATTTTAATGTTGTATTACACAAAAATAAAAATTAACAGAAAAAGAAATTCATCTCGTATAAAATATTTATAACCTCATTTGGTTAACAATTTTAAAATTTTAATGTTGCATACAGTACCGTAGCTAAATAAAAAAAAGTTGGTAAAGAATATTTTGTTTCCATTATATATTATATGCTAAGTTAATATTGAAGCTAAATATTAAAAAAAGGCTAAAAAAACATACTTAATAATTTAACTCTCTAAGGAGAATTTGTTCTTAAGAAAAGTATAGCATCAATTATGTCTTCCTTCAACTTAGCCCATAGGTGGGATTTAATTAACCGAAGAGCTGAAAATAATCTTTCAACGCTGACTTGTGTTGGTGGCAATGCAGTAACAGTTCTGGCTACATCTTGCACTAATTCAGGATACTTTGGTATGGCATTCATCACATCAAGTTTTAATGAACGATCAAATTTCTCTATTTTTATTAAAGCTGCATTAAAGTCTTCTCTGAATTTGGTCAATGGGGTTATTTTTATAGGTTTATCATCTTGATTCAAACGGCATCGCTTAACTTTTTTTGATTTTTCTTCATTATCAAGATATTTTTCAAAATCCATTTCTTCTTCAGAGTTTGAGCAGGAGCTTTGCATAATGGCAGGACTAGAGCAGCTTTCAAATTCTGAATTACTTGCGGCATCTGTTTCATTTAACATTTTCATTCGCACAGCTACATCACACAGAGCTGACTTTCCTCTAGCAATCTGTTCTTCAGTTAAAAGTACCCTGTGCATAGGATCTACATAAACTGCAGCCAATAGTACGTCATTATTCAGTAAATTTTCTTTACACTGCATAGACATTCTTATACCATCTTCAACAATGCCGCCAATTTGAGATAGTTTATAATTAATTTTTCCATTCCTTGTAAAATGTGCCAGGTGTCAATTCAGCTGCTTGAAACTTCTTTGTAACCACATATGGGTACTTAAGTAATGCCTCAAGTTGACTTGCCTGCTGCCACTGGATATCAGTCATTGTTACATCTGGGTTTGCCATATCGATAAGGTATGGCTTCAATTCAAGAAGGCGCTTAATCATTTCATAGGTACTCCCCCAACGTGTAGCTTGATCTATAACTGCACCTTTTCCGGATCGACGTTTTAATATTGCATCAAGTTTAGGCATTCTTGCAGCCACTACTATGTTGCGTAACCTACCTACTACATTAGCAGCATTCCTTTCTTTTAACCCATCACGAATTGCCAGTTGCAATGTGTGGACTGCACATCGCATATGGGGGATATTTGAGAATCCAGCAAAATCATTGTCTACAGTGTCAACACTATCAAGTTTGTCAGCAGTTTCATCTGTATCTTCTTCACTACTGTCTTCAAAAAGATCTCCTTTTACTTCACCATCATTAAGTTTCTGTACTGTACTTGTCATATTTGAAGCATTATCAGTAACAATTGATAATATTTGCTCTTTAGTGATTTCATATTCTGTCAAGATGGTTTCAATTAGCTTGGTCAGGTATTCGCTTGAATGTTGAGCTTCAGTGTCCTTCACTGCCAGAGTACGTATAACTAGTTTTCCTTCATCATCAATGAACTGAACATTTATTGCCATATAATTAATTCTTTGTCTCGTGCAGGCATCCATCTTAAGAAAGAAGAATTTTCCTTGCAGCATTATTTTCAATAAAGTTTTCTGGCTTTCTGCTTCCTTTAAAATCATGTTTCAAATATCATGTCTCTCTAATGACACTCCTAGTTTTGCCGCCATTTCTCCATTTAATCCACGGAAAGCTGGGGAGGAAAATAATGTAAGTGCAACCCCATTCTTTACAACTAAATCTATAAGGTATTTTTTAAAATTTTTCTGTCATTGATATTGTAATTCTCTCACTGTGGAAAAATTTTGTAACAGAGACTTGTTTGCTTTTTGAAATAGAGGTACTGGCCTGACTAGAAGTAGGTTTCTGGATTTCCTTATCATGCTGATCTACAACCTTATAAATATTGGGATGTTTGTTTCGTAGATGGCGTTTCAAGTTTGAGGCTCGAGTTGGAGCATTAGCATGTTTCCCAGTGTAAGCACTAATTTTTGCATTACACTCTTTACCATCCTTTTCTACTTGACAAATAAAAATACTTTCATCCTCATTTAGCTTAAAATATTGAAAGACTGCTGATTTTCTACTAGGCCCACGACTCATTACTAATAGGGGCTAATTAAATTAATAATTAATATATTACTAATTTTTATATGGTACCTAGTATCCTGAAATAGAAATATGAAATTCATTTGCTAAGATTTACCAGAACAATAAATCAAATGTGGAAATGTGAATCTAGAATTAGTTCAGGAAGATATTTATTTAGGGCAGAGTAGTATTCTGGTAAATTGTTGGCATATAGAAATTGAATCAAAGAGTCGGGAGTCGGTCATTTTTACCGACTCCCGACTTCAAAAAAGCTCCGACCCCATCCCTGTTTGTAAGTAGGGCAACTACTTTTGTATCATATGTAAATTTAGATATTTTACAACCTTCTCCTTTCTCTAAATCATTAAAATAGAGAATAAAGAATAGGTAATGGACCTAACACTGATCCATGTGGTACCCCACTTTTCACTTTTCGTCACTAATTCATGATCAATTAAAATTACTCTCTTCTCAGTCTTCTAACCATTTTTTACCCAATTGATGACTGACCCCAATACTCCATGAGATTTCCATTTATATAGAAGTCTCCTATGTAGAACCTTGCCAAATGTCTTAATAAAATCCAAATAAACAACATCTACCATACATCATATCCATCATCTACCTGATCAGTTACAAACTAAAAAGTCAGAGATTAGACAAACAAGACCTTTCTGCTCCAAATCCATACTGGGAACTTGAAATAAGATTAAAGTTGCCCAAATGCTCTTGAATACTGTTCTTTATAATTTTTCTATCTTCCCTGCCAATGATGTTAAACTAACAGGCCTAAAATTTCCTACCTTTTTTGTAAATGAATACTATATTTACATGGTATCTCTGCATAATTAATAGATCAAACAAACAATACAGTTAGTGCCTCAGAATAGCTATCTTCCCTTCTCTGAAAATCTTAGCATAAATACTATCAGGCCTAGCAGCTTTATTTTGTTTCAACACGTTAATTACTTCTCTAACAGCATCCTTTCTTATATGTATCTTATCAAGAATACCAGAGTTTTAAGAATTTAGAGAATTAAAATTGAAGTTACTCAAGTTTTCTTCAGTAAAAACAGCTAAAATAATCATTAAAAATATTAACAATATCTTGACCACTTTCAAATATCCTTTCATGCTCTCTCTATTGAACCAATTCTTAGCCATATTTTATTGTATTTATAAAACAAAAATTTCTTTGAATCCTTATTGGTATTTCTAGCCAGATTTATTTCACTCTGCCATTTGTTCTTCCGGTAAATCTTAAGGCATTGTCATGACCTGCAATAACTTGCTTATAATGTATTTGCACAAAAAACAGTACTCTTGAAAAAAGTGTTATATTGTTATGTAGATTGTGGCTACATAGTTATTTTTTCAAAATTCAGGTGATGACATCTTAAGTTTAACCACTATTCCTAATCAAACTATTCAACTTATTTCTTAACACCCTGCCTCAGCAAACACTTTTGTCTCTGTTTTTCATCTGGTACTTTTCCTTTCTGCTGGAAATTCACTTTCATTCAATCTATCCGAAAGAAGGGTGACTGCACTCAATCCTCCAACTATTGTTTAACTGCATTAATTTCTTGCCTTTCTAAGGAAGATTCTTAAACAGTCAATCATAGAGAGCCCCCTTGTTTTTAATAGGGTTAGCTACCTAGGTAAGGTTAGATCAAGTTAGGTTAGGTTAATTAATGTTTCTAGTAGGTTTTGGTGTTTTATTCTAATCTGATATTCTTTCTTGTGCAAGTAGGCCAAACTGTGCATCAGTTTTAACTTTAAAAACGTGTAGCCTACTTTGGCTCATTTGCAAAAAAAATTAAGGCAATTTTCCATTATACCCCCACAATTTCTTCTTTCCTGGTTAGGTCAACTGTACACCCTTAACAATTAGGTAGGTTAAGTCATGATATTTTCACTAAAACCAATGACTATTTTCATGAAAATATCACAACTTAACCAAATGTCAAGGGCATACAGTTGACCTAACTGGGAAAAGTACCAAAATGAATAACAAATTTGAATAAAGCACATCAAAAACTATTAGAAACATTTTTTTTTTTTATATATAAAAATCAAGGTGGCAAGTTATATTTAAAATTTGCCATAAAAAATGAAAAAAAAAATGAAAATTTATTTATTTAAAAAAATTAAATAAATTAAAAAAAAATTAATTTGCAATATTTAAGCACAACTTAATAGTACCTCTAGCACAACAACGAACACAACACAACATCACTAGTGCGCTGAACCTCTGGTCCACTCTGGAGAGGGCGATCGGTTACCTGCGTGCCGCCGGCTTGCTCGATCAGGGTGGGCTGATCGGCTAAACAACAACAACAACAACAACAACAACAACAACAACTTAATAGTAGCTACACCTGGTTAATATTTGTTTTAGCACATAACCTGGACTTTGGGATGACAATAGGTTTTTCTTGTGTAGAATTTAAATCTGAATCTATTTTCTTCTATGGTATTTCTTGTGCATTGTGCAAATTGATATTATTAATGAAGATATAAGCAATTTTAGATTGATTAAAATAAAAAATAAAATGCATGCATAGATGCATTTTCCAGGAAGAAAAGGACATTGAGCTCCAAATTCAAATTCATCATGGCCATTATGTGTACCATAACATCATTAAGTGGGCAAAGCCCCTGGCTAGGAGCATAGCATTAGGCCTAGGTTAGGTTGGGTTTTTTAGGTTTGGTAGTGCCACTATGGCTAGGAGTGTGCCCTCTTTTATCCAAAAATTTCCTTTCTACTTCAAATCGTAGGATGAGGGGGGGGGGGGGGGGGCATAGCTCCACAACCACTCATTTGCACAAGAAATGAAGCTCAGATTCACACAAAACAGTGAAATATACCAGAAGTCAATTTTTATACCAGTCCAGATCATGTGCCAAAACAAATATTTACTAGGCCATATACACCTACCTAATTTGCAACATTAAAAGATTACTATATTAGCCCCATATTCACTTATAATACTTTTAAATTAATAGTAATGTCATAATTACTATAAAAGTGATAGCCGACTACTAATATTTTGATACATCTTGCAAGGATTTTTGGCAATCCTTCAGAATCTGACTGTAAATTAGTTTAAAAAATAATAGTTATTTGACAAATAGGCAACCAGACATTCAATTAACCTAACTGAGCATTCAGTTGATCTAACCAGACATTCAATTATAGGTCTACCCACCATGTTTAATTTATAATTATTAAAAAAATAACTAATTTAATGCATTAAAAGCAATAACCATTCATCAAATAACTATTTATTTCTTAAATTAATTTATGGCTAGATTCTGAAGGACTGTCAGATTTTTTCTAGCTAATAACTTTTCAGGACACCAGATTTCAGTGCTCTACCAATTTCATACTTCAGGCCAATTAGGGTGAACATAAGAAATTTTTTTTAAGAACATAATAAATTTTTATAGTAGGCACACTATCAATTTAAAACTACTGTATTTCCCGGCGTACAACATGCATCCTAATTTTGAAGAGAAAATTTAGGAAAAAATATACCTCCTACCTCACTTCATATGTATAATTTTAACAAGTTAATTTTAACACAGGGTGATTTTTGGAGTATTTTGGGAGGAAAAAAGTATGCATTATACGCCGGGAAATACAGTTATTAATTATCAATTTAAAACTAAAGATAAAATCTCTGGATCCAGAGGATCAAAGTCATAATAGGCTACTATCCACAAATGTGTTACACTCTATATTTATTTATAACTGACATGCAAATATATCAGATCCAAAGAATCTAGTCAATTTCATTATGGTACCCATCAATACCAGTACCTTGCCAACCAAAAATAAGTCACAGTCCATATCAATTGTGGACCAAGTCACAATTTATAATCATATACATTACAATATATATATTTAGGAAGAAAAGTGTAGGTGTGGCTGTAAAGACTGTACAGTAATATAGAAATGTGTGCACACCCATTTTGGGTCTCCTATTTAAAGGTATTTGTGGGGCAAGTGAAGATCATGAGTGTGTAAGGACAGAGAGTATCCCCTAACCCAAGATGCTGCCTCCCTATATCCCACAACACTTGTGTTGAGCTGTGGGATCTATCACCCAAATGCACATAATATATATGAAATAAACTAGTACCATTCATGCAATAAAAATGGGCTTAAACACTATCAGCAGATGTCCCTTGCAAACATCAAACTATCCAGCCTTCTTTTGAAAGAATCAAGTGTATCTGAAGTCACCACTTCTGTCAGACTGTTCCAAAACTTAATTACTTATAAAACTATGTTTTCTTAAATTTATTCTACATCTTGGCTTAAATAATTCCATACTATGACCTCTAGTCTGGTTATTGTGATGAGACTCAAAATCTATCTTATCCAACCCTTTTATCATTTTATACACCTCTATCATATCACCCCTTAACCACCACCTTTTTAATGAGAACATGCTTAGATACACCAGTCTTTCCTTATATGTCAATTGTCTTAGAGATGGGATCATTCTTGTTGCTCAGTTCTATACTTTTTCCAGTTTTTCAATATCTTGTATCAAATAGGGACTATTAAATTGAATACAGTATTCAAGGAGTCTCACATATGAAATGTATAGTTGCTTTATAATATTGGATGATTTGTATTCAATGTGTCTCTTACAGTCAGGTTAGATAAGGGGTGGGGAACCTGCGGCTTTAAGGCCGCATGCGGCCTTTTGGGATACTAGTTGCGGCCTTCTGCCTACTTGACATTCAGAATTCATACCGTACGATTTATTATAAAAACCCTCATTATAAAAACCCTCACGTATTATCAAGTTTGATTTAAAATTAGTAAATATGTAGATTGTAGACTAAAATATGACATTTTGTTGTACTATATATGTTAAATACTCAGCATGCGGCCTAATAGGGTCTTGGTTAAATGAAATGCGGCCTTCCAATGAAAAAAGGTTCCCCACCCCTGGGTTAGATGGTCATTCTAGTTGGTTAGGCTCAGGCCTAGTTATTTCCTACATCAACTTTGGGCCAATCAGGAATAAAAAATCTGGTGTCCCCAAAACTTAACTTTTCTATAACATTCATACCAGTAGTTGACACGTCGAACGAGTTTTAATTGTAATTACTGTACTTGCGCCCATCACGTGTCAGATGAAACTTTTAACTTAAATTTAAGTTCTGACCGAAATTTATACGAGAACTTTTTCCAAAGTATAAAGTGGCCACAAAGTCCCGTTACCCCCTGCCCATAGCATTGTTATACGATTCATTTCTCTATGGGGTAACGGGACTTTGTGGCCACCCTATACATTAGCGCGAGACTAAAATATTATGAGCGAGAACTTTTTTCATATTGCTGGAATTTCCGAATATGGCAAGCTTGCGAGAATTTTGTAGATTATACAGTCTGGGTTTTGGGCCTGATTCGCCACTTTAAAAACTAGTTAAAGCCAATTAAAAATTAATTTAGCATGGGTTTAATGTTTATTGAAATACAAATACAGAAGGCCATACATACAAAATTCAGAAATTTGCAATTACCTACGTGGCTAGGCCTCAGACAAGTAGTTTCAATGGAGCGGTCGAAACCTGGATCAGCTGCTTAGCTGACGTGTCGAAAGGTATGGTTAAAATATGAAAAAACATTTAATTAATATTAATATGAGGACAAGTAAATTTCCATCATTTTCACATAAAGAAGCACCACTTCCAATTTATATGGGACACATAATCATGGATTAAAGGAAGCTCGCATATTCACAAATAGTGACAAATACGAAAATAAAATTTAATTTTCTTGTCGAAAATTTTCAGTCTTTATGGGATATTTTCTACTTAAAAAATATTATGGCTTTAAAGATAGTTTTGTTGTTGGTCCGAAAGCTGATGAGCAACGCCAAACTATATAAGACAGATCTTTCATATACTGTAGATCAATTGATCAGCTTCACAAAAGTTATCAGTTATGTAGTTATCAGTTCCGTTTGATTGGAAACTTGCAAACATTGCGCCAATATTTAAAAAGGGGAACAAATCTCTTCCGGGAAGTTATCGTCCCATTAGTCTGATTTTAGTAGTTGGTAAGCTTATGGAGACGATTGTTCGGGACGAAATAGTTAATCACTTAGGAATGAATAAATTAATCAAAGATTCTCAACACGGCTTTCGACGTAATCATTCTTGGGATAATCTTAAGATGTCGTCACCTGATTTTCGAAAAAATAACTATATGGCCGTAATCTACATAACAATATAACACTTTTTTCAAGAGTACTGTTTTTTGTGCAAATACGTCATAAGCAAGTTATTATGAAATATAATATACCCTCCGACTGAACAATACTGAGGTAAGATTTATGTTATTAGGTTAGGTTAGGTTTATCAAAATGCTTTTTACAGTCTTATACATGGTGGTCCAAAAGTCCCTATCTATTTCGTTGAAATAATGATATTTCTATTTTATTTTCTACAGCCCATAGATGATGATGGATGTACAAGAACGTGTGATGGTAGTAACACTACGTACCCAAGGGAAGAAGGGCAAAGAAATTCGAGAAAAATAAGAAGATTTCACAAACCAGGACAAAGCAATTCGCAAGATAGTCAATAAATTTAAAAGAACTGGATCTGTTCGTGATGAGGCAAGATCTGGACGTCCAGGTACCTCTCAAGAAAATGTCGAATTGGCAAGAGATGCCTTTGAAACAAGTCCTAGAATGTCAACTCGCACAGCATCACGTAGACTGAGCATACCAAAAACGACTGTTCTAAGGATTTTAAAATCAACATTAAAAAAGGAAAGTTACCATATTCAAGTGCTACACGAATTACACGAATAAGATTATCCAGAACGAGTTGCCATTTGCACAGAATTGATTGAAAAAATTCATACCGAAAACTTATTAAACCACATTCTCTTCAGCGATGAGGCAACATTCCACACATGCGAAAAGGTTAATCGACATAATTGCCGTATCTGGGCTAATGAAAAATCAACCGCAAGGGCGGATCTAGAGAGGGGGTCGGCGACGTCTGGACCCCCCTCAATTTCTTGCAAGTGCCCCTTTTTTAAGTGCAAGTGCTCTATTTGAATGATGTGTATGCCTCTGAAAACAAATTTTGTTTTTGTAAATAGATCATGGTTATTTTATTTTATTCAAATTCTATTTCGAGTCTTTATCTGTAGCCTATACTTTGTACTTCCAAATTTGTAGTTGTAATGGTTTTCATAGGTGCCCTTAGTACTGTTGCAGCCATATCACTATTTTTATCTTCATCTTATTCTCATAGTTCTTTTAATTGGCAAGACATTTGTAATTGTTTTAAAAATTTTCTGTGATAACTGTTGTACCCAAATTAGATTTGTATTTTGTATCATATTTGAATGAGACTGATCTAATAAAACAATATAATTGGTTTTACACTCGCTCATTGGTGGTCTGTTTTAAGACAAATTTTTAGTACTGTGCCCTTTTTATTGTAGGGGGGGTGCCCTTTCTTCTTTGGAACTCCCTTACTGAAATGCCTAGATCCGCTCTTGAACCGAGTTCCACGAATGAGAGAGAGATTCTTCCAAAGTTAATGTCTAGTTGGGTATGACAACATCAAAGATTTACGGACCTTTTTTTTCTTTGCAGAAACTACGGTAACAGGGGCCAATTTATCTTGACATGCTTCGTTCAGATGATATTCTCGACACTGTTTTCTTTCAGGAAGATGTTGCTCCATGTCACTATGCAAACCTCGTTCGGGCGTACCTCGATGAGCTCTTACTAAATCGCTGGATTG
The DNA here is from genome assembly GCA_023014485.1 of Bathynomus jamesi. Lineage (NCBI taxonomy): Eukaryota > Metazoa > Arthropoda > Malacostraca > Isopoda > Cirolanidae > Bathynomus > Bathynomus jamesi. The sequence goes on along the minus strand of JAJOZX010000123.1, from coordinate 444,422 downwards.
AACGTGGTGGAAACAGGTTCTGGTCAGCGCGATCTCCGGATTTAACACCATTAGACTTGTTTCCGTGGGGCTTTACAAAGTCTGAGGTTTACAAAACAAGAGTTACAGACCTGCAGGATCTGCGAACCTCCATCGTCGCGACAGTCGCTAAAATAACCCCATAGATGCTTGAGAATGTGTTCTGCAGTGCAGTGGACAGATTTGCGGAGACACTGATGGTGCTCACGTCGAATCTTAGACCTAAGCTTGATAAATAAATATACATCTAATTATGTTATTACATTTGTATCATAAAATATCATTACTTTGGCAAAATGTCATAGATAGGGCTTTTGGGCCACCCTGTATTTCTATACTTACTGCTTAATTGAGCCAAAACATCATGATTTTCAATTTCGAATAAAATGGGTTTCGGCTCATTTCCACATCAAATTAATATCAGATTTGAATAAATCACATCAAATACTACTAGAAAAATGCATTTTGGTATGATTTTGCAAGTGATGACATATCCTTCCTTAAGATTTACCCGTTCTTGTCTTCCGAATCTGCTCGATTTCTTTAATGATATTGTAAATATATATATATGACGAGAGTAAAACAGTAAATATTATATATTTCGATTTTCAAAAGAAGTTTGATAAAGTGCCAAATAGGAGATCATTAGCTAAACTTCATTCTCACGGAATTGATGCTAATGTTCTCAAATGGATTAAAAATTGGCTGAGTGGACGTAAACAAAGAGTGGTCATTAATGGCAAAACGTCTAACTAGAAAAGTGTAACTAGCTGCGTGCCTCACTGCAGGGCCAGCGAGAGCTGCCACGGGCCCCGGGGAAGGATTGGTATATGGGCCCACCTGTTTACTCAGTATTTTATTATGAATGTTTTTTGTGTACATAACAAGCAAACTGATTATATGTCCAAGTCACTATTCAAAACATACAGTATGATAATATTTATAAAATGTATGTTCATTAACTGTTTCCGCTCTGTTATTTAATCAATTGTTTTAGTAATATTTTTAATTTTATCACCCCTCTTTCCAGGCCCCCTAGACAGAGATGGACAGTAACGCGTTACATGTAACGACGTTACGTAACGAACGTTACAAAAGTAACGAGTAACGGTAACGCCTGAAAGTTTTTCAAATGTATCAATGTAACGGTAACCCTTTGCAAATTATTTTATCAATGTAACGAATTTTTTCGTTACTCGTTACATGTATAAAGCTTATAAACCTACAAAACAGTTGGTACACACGGAAATTATGAAAAAACTTTCGATCAAATTTTAACTAACTCGCTTGAAACTGCTGTAAGGAAAATAGTAAGAATTTTTAAATCAAAATTTGTATCTTCGCCGCGTACGCTCAATGCCCATCTGTAAAGACGTAATAATACTATAGTGCTTTGTGCTGAGGTATTCGGCTTCATAATCATAAATAATGTTGAGCTGTTATGTTGTATCTGTAGTTTCAAAATACGTGTGAAGGCACATAAACAAATATCAAATGTCACTAGTTACTTGTAACGTCGTTACCTGTATCGAATAACGGTAACGCTTTAAGGATTTTCAAAAGTAACGCTGTAACAGTAACGCCGAGTACATTTTCGACGTGTAACGAGTAACGGTAACGCCGCCCAATTTAATGTAACGGTGCCCATCACTGCCCCTAGAGGTCTGGGCCCCGGGGATTTAACCCGGCTTCCCCGCCCTCTCGGCGGCCCTGTGCCTCAGGGATCAGTTCTGAAACCAGTTCCTTTTATTATTTATATCACTGATTTCGACATGAGAATTATTATTAATTAATAGTATAATTTCAAAATTTGTGGATGATACCAAAGTAGGGGGGGGGACGAACAAAATCAACGTTTGCAGATTTAAGAAGATATTAATAAATTACTTGAGTGGGCAAAAATTTTGCAAACAAACTTTAATATAGATAAATGTAAAACGTTGCATATCGGTAGAAACAATATTAAAGAAGAATATTTTATGCTCGACAATACACTAATGAGTGTTAGGGAAGAGAAAGATTAAGGTATTATTGTTGCCGACACTCTTTAACCGAGTAAGCAATGCATCGAAGTGGTCAGAAAAGCAAATGAAACTTTAGGATTTATTGGTAGATCATTTTTACATTTCATTTGGAGAACATGAAGCCACTGGGGCCCATCGAGATTATCCAAGTCATGAACTATATTTCATAATAAAATTGTGCAGAACATTAATTTCAAGTCAGCAAGCTAACGTACAACCACCCACAGAGCCACCAAAATAGCCTACACAACCCAAGCTAAGAATATACACTATTTACAATCTACAAACTCTCTCATTCATGAGTGCCCAAACCGTTCTTAAAATTAACTAACATTCAAAAAATCTACTCTATGCTGAAAAAGTATTTTCGTAGATCAAGTCTACAAGTTTGTTTTCTAATTTTCTTATTATGCCCTCGAGTTATTCCATCAGCCCATAATGAGGAGAAGTTACTTACATCTAAATTGTCCAAACCGGAAAAATTTTGAACATCTGTATCATATCTCCCCTCAAACAACATCTCTCAAAACTAAACATACTGTACCTAGTTCCTTTAATCTTCCCCTGTATTCAGTGGCGTAAGAAGGCATACTCGCTATACACTTATACACACGTGCGTATATTTTGAAAAAACCGCGACCGGTTACTGGATAATACCTAATTATTATTTATTCATTTGTTCATAAATAAAGTCTAAATGCACTTTTTTTGTGAAGTTTGATTTATTTTCGATTTTCACGACCTTGTACGTATTGTTTTTTAATGCGTGGCTACGCCCATGCTTGTATTCCAATCTTCTTACTGTAGGTTAAGGATAAGTTTGGTTGCCCTATGTTGCACACCTTCAAACATATCAGCATTGTCTTAGGTGAGAAAACCAAGCTGGAATGGAGTATTCCAAGTGAGGCCTAATACAAGAATTATATAATTTACAGATGACTTCCTAACTTTTGTAAATAACGTTCCTCTTAACAATACTTAGCATTTTAGTTGCCTTATTTCTAGCCTCTAAGCACTGCTTAGAAATTTTTAGATCACTACTAACTATAATGGCAAGATCTTTTTCCTATCTAACATCCTCTAACCAATTTCCTTGCATCTCATAACTAAAGTTTTCATTATTTCTACCAAAATACATGACTGCATTTTTTAACATTGAATTTGAATTTAAGTCGGAGAAAACAGTGCTAACATTATATAATTCCTAAGTACGCCCCCACTTGGAATACTGCGTTCAGTTCTGGTCTCCATATTTACGACAAGATATAAACAGAATAGAGAGGGTTCAGCAACTGGTTACGAAGATGATTCCTAGACTTAGAAACAAATCGTGATAATGGTCTCAAATTAGTGGGTAAACATTTTCATTCTAATGAAGCTAAACATTTTTACTTTAATCGTACGCTAGTTAATTTGTGGAATGGATTGCCAGCCAGCGTAGTTCAAAGTAATTCGATCGAATCCTTTAAAAAGAACTGGATGCTTATTTTGCCTTAAACCTTCAGTCAGAAGCATTTGTTAGCGCGCAAAAATATTGTACAATTTTCACTCGGATTCTCTCTTTACTTCAAAATTTTCACTTTACCTTTAAATTTCTTTCCTTCCTTTCAACCTCTTTTCTTTAATTTCCTTTAAAACTTTTACTTGTCTTTAAATTTTCTTACATCTTTTAACCTTTCTTCTTAAACGAACAGCCTCGTAGGAACCAGCCAGTCTGTTTTTTTTTATGCAAGAAGGAGGGGCCAAGGGCGAATGCCCCCCCCCCCCCAATAGAAGAAGAAGAGAGCCAAAATCATGGTCCAAGGTTTTCGACATGCCTGGACACTCTGCGTTTCAAAGATGGGAGGTCGTAGACAGGGGGGAAAATGGATTGAAGAAAATTGTTCCAGAGTTCACCGGTGGAGTAGATGAAAGATTGAAAATACCGATTAACCCTTGTGTTAGAGAGTGGACAGAAAAGGAATGAGAATGTGTAGAAAGTCTGGTATTATTTACCCTCCTTTAAGGAGAGCACGTATATATATATATATATATATACACACCTCGGTGGTGTAGTGGTCAGCATCGCTGACTACGAATCCACTGGCCCCGGGTTCTATACCTGGTGACGGTAGTCAGCGCGCAGTAAACCCAACTGTTCATCCTTCCATAAAATAAAATCGGTTGGTAGTTAAATGGGTACTCTGGGTAGCCTAGTGGGCTGCTGATCGAGAGGTCATGAGATTGAGTCCGGGCAAGGACTTTATAATTTCTGACCACCCGTGGTGGGTTGTGGTTCGGATTCCACGTTAGGCTGTAGGTCCAAGGTGGAGCAATAAGCTTGACTTTCGTCAGAATGAACAATTCTGGAGGAAGCACTTTTTCCTGAGTACTCATTTTATATTCTCCAAGTTCTGTGTTTGCGTCCCTCGGGTGAAGCGTAGTAATTCGAGAGGCAGTAAGCTCCATCTACAGCGGGCGGACTTTGTTGGCCTCCGGGATAGCGTAGGTGAGATGGGGTTAGAGGTCGGCGGCGATGTTGAGGGAGTGTGGAGTGCATTCCGGGACCAGTTTATGGTGCTGCAGTCTGCTGCCATACCCTCGAAACAGGTCACCCCTGCTTCAATGCAGCCTAAGTGGTTCAGTCGGGACATCGCTTCGGCTATCCGAAATAGGAAAGCTGCGTATAGGAGGGCGAAGGCCAATCGTTCTCATGAGAACACTGTGCAGGGAAGTGAAGGCGAAGGTTAGGCTAGCGAAACGTAACGAAGAACTCCGGGTGGCAAGCCTCTGCAAGGTGAACCCTAAGGAATTCTTCAGTTATGTTAATAGTAGAAAGCCTATTAGAAGCATGATAGGCCCGTAAAAGACCCCAGCGGCGTGCTGCGGACCTCCAACGCGGACATCGCTAATTTGTTGAATGAGTACTTTGCGGGAGTGTTCACCAGGGAGGACACCCGCGTCATCCCCGAGCCAGGCGTCAGGCACGACGGTACTGGCCTGAATAGTGTTCGATGTCGGTCCTATTCAAAGGAGTGACATAACGAAGGAGTGACATAACAAAGGAGTGACAAATCGGAGATAAAATTCAAAGGAGTGACACGAAAATACCAACAAAGAAGAAGAAAGAACAAATCCAGAGGGAAGAGAGGCTTGCAACTGTTAGGTTAGGTTAGGTTAGGCTAGGTTAGGTTAGGTTATGTTTCTAGTTTTTGAAATAAAATCTTAATTTTAACAATTCTGTCACTCCTTCGTTACGGTATTTATGTCACTCCTTTGTTATGTCACTCCTTTGAAATGTCACTCCTTCGATACAGACCCTTCGATGTACCGCGACAGACGTCGCCGATAGAATAGACAGACTGAGCGCGTTTAAAGCTCCTGGGCCAGACCAGTTCCTCCCCAGAGTGTTGCGGGAAGTGCGCGACCAGGTGGCTCCCCACCTGGCTACAGTCTTCAACAAATCGTTAGAGACGAGCCAGGTGCCTGGTGACTGGAGGGAAGCCAACGTGACCCCTATCTTTAAGAAAGGGGATCACGAAAGTTCAGGGAACTATCGTCCCATAAGTCTCACTTCGGTTGTAGGTAAATTATTAGAGGGGATAATAGGGGATAGGATCGTTGACCATTTGGATTCCTACAAGCTGCTTGGGGACTCCCAACATGGGTTTAGACGGTATAGGTCGTGTCTCACCAACCTGCTCGAGTTTTTCCACGTCATGGAGTGAGTACGATAAGAGTAGGGCGATTGATATACTTTATCTCGACTTTCAGAAAGCCTTTGATAAGGTGCCTCTACTTCACCGCCGGCTAATAGCCAAAGTCCACGCGCTGGGTATCGATGGGGAAGTAGGTAGGTGGATTGGAAACTGGCTGAAGAATAGGCGGCAGAGGGTTGTAATTAAAGGGGTTAGTTCGGGTTGGGCCTCGGTCACTAGCGGGGTTCTTCAGGGTTCCGTTTTGGGGCCACTGTTTTTTATCATTTACATAAATGATATCGACGGTGGCATCGTCAGTAGGATCGCCAAATTCGCTGATGACACCAAGCTTAGGGTCAATGTTGGGACGCCCGAAGCGATCGAGCAACTGCGTGCGGACCTAGGTAGTATAGGAGAGTGGTCCGAAAAATGGCAAATGCCGTTTAACTTGGGTAAATGCAAGGTGATGCACATTGGCTACGCCAATCCCAAGTCGGACTACTCGATGTTGGGGAGTAATATCGAGGCGACTGATTTGGAAAAGGACTTGGGTGTGCTAATTAGCAGCGACCTTAAGTTTACCAAACAGTGCGTAGAGGTGGAAAAGAAAGCCCAGAAGCTGTTGGGCTATATCAGGAGGCAATTTCGATTCCGGAACAAGGAGATTGTGCTCTCTCTGTACAATTCCCTGGTTCGGTCGCACCTGGAGTATGCTGTGCAGTTCTGGTCGCTCACCCTCATGAAAGATATTGACAGGCTGGAGCGAGTCCAGGTGAGGGCCACAAAGTTAATCCTTTCGTTAGGCATATGGGCTACAATCGACGCTTATACGCCCTGAATTTATTTTCGCTGGAAACTCTGAGGCTGTGCGGTCAACTCATCGAGGTTTTCAAGCTCTTCCACGGGTTCGACGATGTCGATTTTAGAAGCATGTTTAGTTTAAATGATAACTCAACTCGCAACAATGGTTGGAAGTTGGATTTGAAGCGGTTTAGCACTAGTGTGTGTGGGAATTACTTTACCTATAAGATCTGTGACACGGAGAACAGGCTACCTTCAGAAGTTGTGAACAGTTCCTCTGTGGATCAGTTCAAAAAGAGGTTAGACCGAATCTTTCATGCTATTTGAGGGTGTAGGAATTTTTCCCTGGCACCCGTTGCCATTGGTACCTCCTCGGTATGGGCCGCAAGGCCTTTTGAGGTACTTCTTGTCCCTGTAACTCCTTGTAACTCGCTCTCTCTCTCTCTCTCTCTCTCTCTCTCTCTCAACGCATAAAGGTATATGATGAAATCGGTGAGTTTAACACCATGAAAGTAAGAGACATAAGAAAAACTTGTTTACCGATAACTCGGAAAAGTGAATAGTTCACGGGATGACCGTCAGCCTCGGTTTCTATATCCTTCCTTTATTTATTTATTTAAAAGTAATCAAAATGCATTGCTGAAAAATACACCACTTTCAATGCCTCTTTGGAATATGGAATAAATTGTAATACAAATTAAAAATCTAAATATTAATGTAACTACAATATATATATATATATATATATATATATATATATATATATATATATATATATATATATATAATATATATATATATATATATATATATATAGAAGATAGATAGATATCGTTTCATTGAGTTACTTTAAGTATTTATCTACAAAGGAAGTAAAAACTATTCTCATCTGTAATCTAAAAAGTATAATTTAAAAACACTTGCGTAACAGTAAGAAAGCTCCATTACTCTCAAATATATATATATATATATATATATATGTACAGTATATATGCTACAAACCCACAAGGAAAAAGAAAAACGATTCCAAGGCCTTTCATGAATTCAGAGCTACACCTCTGTGTGTGTGTGGGTGTGTGTGTGTGTGTGTGTGTGTGTGAAGGGAAAGGGGTATAGACTAATTTTGGAAACAGCCGTCATCGGACAAAATAGTGATTCCTTAAATACAATCCTGACATACTTCAACCCTTCTGTCCTTGGAACCAGTAAAGCCAGTTTAATAAGCAAAAATTCACAAAAGTTAATGCACGTAATATTCAGGTGGAGAGAGAGAGAAGACTGTCCTGTTTACCTGGCTTATATATATATATATATATATATATATATATATAATAGAATTGTATAGAGTATTTTGTGGAAATTCTCTTTAAAAAGACACTTACGTCAGAACAGAAAAATTACAAACTCCGGCGCTTTTTCCGTTACTGATATCACATTTCTAACCTCCGCCTTAGGCATTCTTCATTGAAAATAAAAACCAGATTGATATTTTACCCCAAAGTAGTCATACTTTCGTTTATTCATAAGAGTTGAGGTAAAGCGAGTTTTTCTGCACTGGAGATGACGTCCGATGAATTAAGTTACGTTTTGTGTGCCCAATTCTTCGAACACCACTTAATTATTCCTCATACCGATGATGGTAATTTGGCATAAACTCTTAACGGACAGTAGCTTTTCAGATATAGTTCTATGTGAAATATTATATAATATTTTCCAAATACGTAGTACTATAGTTTTCATTAATACTCTCTCTCTCTCTCTCTCTCTCTCTCTCTCTCTCTCTCTCTCTCTCTCTCTCTCTCTCTGGGTGTTGTAAACTTTATACTTGGGGTGTGACAGCCCTCCGGTCCCGAGTCGTGGGATTCTAGAGAAATTGGCTGCCAATTCCTTTAGGTCCTTTTAGCTTAGGTTAGAGATGTTCTCCTCTGACTGCAAAAAAAAAAGAAAAACTTTTAGTATTGTCTTTTTCTCTACTGTTACGATTAGGACGCTACTGCTATCTCATGCGTGGGAAGAGAGGCTTGGAACCTCTATAAATAACACCATTTAACTTCAGTTGTAGGTAAATATTTAGAGGGGATAATAGCGAGTAGGATTGTTGACCATTTGGATTCCTACAAGCTACTTGGGGACTCCAACATGGGTTTAGACGGCATAGGTCGTGTCTCACCATCATGCTCGAGTTTTTCTACGTCATGTTGAGTGAGTATGATAAAAGTAGGGCGATTGATTAGAAGGCCTTTGATAAGGTACCTCACCGCCGGCTAATGGCCGAAGTGCGCGTGCTGGGTATTGGTGGGGAAGTAGGTAGGTGGATTGGAAACTGGCGAAAAATGCCACAAAGTTAATCCCTTTCGTTAGGCATATGGGCTACAATCGACGCTTACGTGACGCGGGTTCAAAGATGTCGATTTTAGAAACATGTTTAGTTCAAATGATAACCCAACTCGCAACAATGGTTAGAAGTTGGATTTGAAACGATTTAGGACTAGTATATGTGGGAATTACTTTAACACGTTGATAGTTTAAGATTAAAACATAAGAAAACTCTGCAGGAGTTCGCTTGCACGGTGTCTCTGTGAGCAAACTAAATATAGAGCTATTTATATATTCTCCACTTTCCTGTAAAATTTCCTTGGCTACTTTTCCAGGGTCAAGGTATTTTCTTCAACCTTTTTCCGTACCTGCCTCTGGCAGGGAGGGAGCGGAGGGTGGGGAGAGAGCCTTCTACTTTTCTATCCAGTTTTCTACTGCTGGTAGGATAGTTGAAAGAAAAATAAACTTTTACAAAATTTTCCCTGGCACCCGTTGCCATTGGTACCTCCTCGGTATGGGCCGCAAGGCCTTTTGAGGTACTTCTTTTCCTTGTAACTCTCTCTCTCTCTCTCTCTCTCTCTCTCTCTCTCTCATCGTATCATTTTTAATTATCTTATCACATTAAATGCAACTTTCAAAACCTATTATACAAATTCCACTTACAATCACTCGTATTTTTATATTTTTAATTAATAATAATAATAATTATTATTATAAGTCATAGCTACCTTAAATATTGTAAATTTTACTCTGAAATTTGAATTTTCTCTGATTTTCGATTTTTCTTTCTCAGTGTGTTTGTGGTGTTTTACATATTAAAGGATTTTTTTTACATTTTTAATTCAAAAGTTAAAAAATATATAAATGTTATACGAACGTCTGATAAAATTATTTAACATTTAGAATTAAGTACGACTCTAAATAATAAACTTCTTCTAATTATATTACAATTTACTTTATTTATGGCGTATTTGTGCAAACGACTGAATATGTCTTCAAAAGAATCCTTCAAATTACATTTAAATACACAATAAAATGTTTCACAAAGGAAAGAAAGTTAAACTAGAAAAAAAATAGGAGAAAAACATCCGCCAACTGGATGAAGAACGTAAAACCTGGCCTTACGACATCTGATCGATTTTACATTATATCGACAAGTTAGTGTTAGGTTAGATTAAGTTATGTTAAGTTAGGTCAGATTGTTAGGGTTTTTTTAGTGTCAATGTTTTGGTCTTGTAGACGAAATAGGTATAGGTTCCATAAAACCTATATTATCTAAGCGTAAAATAGAACAACTAACTAAAGAAGCCCTAAGCTAGCCATATAGCCATATAATATGTTTTATTTAGTCATATTAATTATTAAAACGATAAAAAGTTAAGTAGCAATAACAATGCATCATAATTACGTCTGATTTATGAGTCAGTTGTTTTTATACTCACTTCACTGCAAAGGAACAATAAATCATTTGTTTTTCTGCTTGTTTCATGATAGAAAAAACACGCATTTTGTACGTCACGAAACAAATTTCCTCCATCAACGTTTTTCTCCTTGTGGAGCGCATGCATCGAAAGCATTTCACGACACCTGTAATCAGTCAAACATTATAAATAGGCCTTCCATAATGTATTCTCCTTTACCATCCTTGATGGAAATGTCAAGGACATTTTGCTTTCTATCACTCTTTCAATATATATACAGGGCGTCCAAAAAAAATGTATACACACTTTAAATAATTATAAAGGCAGTGTTTATTAAAATACATTTCATTTTCAAAATGTAATAGAATCTACAGACATTATTTAATTGTTTTGTCAACGCCTGTTTTCAAACTGACGTCCGTTCTGGTCCAGGCACTGCTGATAACGCGAAGCAATGGAATCGCAAACATCACGAAACATTTCGTTTGGTATTTGTGTGCATTCTCGTTCAATGGCTGCTCTCAATTCAGCGACTGTTGCAGGTTTTATAGCGTAGACTTTGTCTTTTAAGTATCCCCATAAAAAAAAGTCTAGTGGTGTGAGGTCTGGTGAACGCGGAGGGTATTCTACGAAACCCCTTCGTCCAATCCACATCCACATCGTGCCAAGTACCACTCGCAATACTCCACTCTTCGGTCCGGATCATCATCATCTTCATTAATAGCATGGACTAATCTTGGAATGTAACTTTTCCATTGACAGCGCTTCAAAATGCGTTGGACAGACGATTCTGAAATTCCTACCTCACGACTCGCTTGCCGCACAGATTTTCTTGGACTTTGGTGATACGTTTCCAGTACTCTTTCTTGCTTTGTGGGGCTTGTCGATGTCCGTGGTCTTCCGGAACGCTTCTTGTGGACATTCTGAACAGTTCCATCGGCTTCAAACTTATCTCTAATTCGAGTGATGGTAAGTCGCGTTGGTGGATCTGTTTGAAACTCCCTCCTAAACTGTCTTTGCACTTCAACTGCGTTTTCACACTTCTAGTAGCATTTTAGAATGAATTTCCTTTGTTCAAAGCTGTGTCTGACTGCCATTATTAATTCTAATGGGTTTAACTTGGAAAGAAAGAAACATCAATTGAGCTATCAGCTGTTAAAGTGTGTATACATTTTTTGGGACGCCCTGTATATATATATATGTATATATATATATATATATATATATATATATATATATATATATATACGACTGACACATTTACCTTTTAAAAGCAGATGTCGTATTCAGATCTGAATGCACACACACAACTCAGTCCTGAGATTATTTTTCAAAATGACTCATTTTCATACTAGTTAAAAGTTCAATTAATTGAGGTCAAAATGCGTTATGAAGGCTGTGATGATTCATTCACAATAAAGGGAAAAATCACATCTTGAAGAAATATATACCTTTCATTTTTAATATTTCCTCATGTGAGTAATATTTTAATTGTAGACGTTTACACATACGTTATATTTCTGAACTTTGTAGGAGCTTTTCAGTTGATTTATAAAAGTTCTTATATATATATATATATATATATATCTTGGTTAACCTTGATTTTGCTTTCATCCGCATTGTTCATTCTGACAAAGGTCAAGCTTGTTGCTCCACCTTAGACCTATAGCTTAACGTGGAATCCGAACCACTTTCCACCACGGGTGGTCAGAAGTTACAAAGCCCTCGCCCGGACTCGATCTCACGACCTCCCGATGAGCAGCCCAGCGTCTTAACTACTAGGCTACCCATTTATCTGCTAACCAGTTTTTATTGTATGGGAGGATGTAAAGCTGGGTTTGTTGCGCGCCGACTGCCGTCACCGGGAATCGAATCCTGGGTTAGTGGATTCATAGTCAGGGATGCTAACCACTACATCACCGAGACGCATATATATATATATATATATATATATATATATGATCACCTGAAGATCAGGGCCACCAGCCTTCTTTAGTTAGCCTTATAAGGCTAACTAACGAAAATATCACGACCTAACCTAACCAATCGTTAGGTCAGCTGTACGCCCTTGACGATTGGTTAGGTTAGTTCGTGATAGTTCCGTTAGTTAGCCTTATAAAGCTAACTAAAGAAGGTGGGGCCCTGATCTTCAGGTGATCCTATATGTGTGTGTGTGTGATTTAGTTCTACGTTGTTAAAACTAAATAATGAATCGTGTCTGTTCATAATTTAGCACTTTCATCTTCATTTGATCAATTATTCCATCAAAATCAATCAAAATTTTTACTGTTTAAGATTTTTCTCCTTTCAAAATTGGTTTTAAAGTTTTTACTTATGATTGATTCGTGTCTGTATGACTTTAGTCACGCCATTATTTTCTCATATTTATAATCACTATGATCTTCCTCATCATAATTGATCAACGATACTGTCTTTCAATTGACTGAGGCAAAAAATTAACTTTGGACAGCTTGAGCTGTGTAATTAGTATCACCTTCTGCTTTCACTGAGGTTACGTTAGATTAGAATTAATGTAGGCTACATTAGATTTTGAAATACCCAAACAATAAACATCTTTTAAATAAATGTAAACAATATTTAACACTTCGAATTGTAAAATATCCATTTTGAAATACAAACAAGATAATCTCAACATGGCGTGCTTGCAAAGAGGTGTGAAAAACGCGAGATGAAGAATTTAGTTTTGGAAATAAAATTTTACCATGAATTTTCACCATCTTAAAACTCTAAAATTACCATCGTAGTTCAATGTAATTATAAAAGGGAAAAGTAATTATGTGTAATTAGTGAAACTTAAGAATGAAACCATTTATTACGTTATCATTGGAAGTTAAAAAGCCTAAACAACAGATGGTATATAAAAATAATCAACAAAGGCGTTAACCAACTTTCTCTCTCTCTCTCTCTCTCTCTTTCTCTCTTTCTTCGCGCAGCTACCTACCTATCGCCCTACCTACGTGCATGCATAGGCCTATTTTTATGACTTAAACCATGTGGAGGTAATAAGCCTAACTTGTCGGCTTAGAAAGGGGTCTAAAAATCTGGAAAGAAGCCAACTATTTATCTAGTTATTTATTCCGATATTACTTTTTGTGCATAACTGGAAATTAAAGACACAACACACGTGTGCCAAAAAACACTTTAATAATTTTTAAATTTCACTGAAATTACAAATATAAATGTGTATATTGAATTACTACCAATAAATGCAATATACCAATCAATATAAAGCTTAAATTTCGTTTAAAAAAATAGTTTCAAGCAGATATACTGTAGATGTTTTAAATTGTATGATAAATAAACTTATAATAGCCTTATAAGTTGTAAATGGCCTAGATGTTTAGCCTTTAAGTAAAGGAAGATTCTGAAGTATACAAAAGTATAGATTATTATTTCAGAATAGACCGATCAGCGGATCACCTGAAGATCAAGGCCCCCAGCCTTCTTTAGTTAGTTTTATAAGGCTAACTAACGAAAATATCACGACCTAACCTAACCAATCATCAAGGGCGTACAGTTGACCTAACGATTGGTTAGGTTAGGTCGTGATATTTTCGTTAGTTGTCCTTATAAGGCTAACTAAAGAAGGCTGGGGGCCCTGATCGTCAAGTGATCCCGATCAGCTACTAGAATTCTAAAAATTTTAGTGAAAAAAACAGATGTAGCGAAATGCCAGATGTATGAGAGAGAAGGCGCAGAGCCTATTGGCCAATCTGTCATATATATATATATATATATATATATATTTTTTTTTTTTTTTTTTTTTTTTAGTTCAGGAAGAACCGATTCGCCTCTATTTAAAGGGCATATCTCAGCGGAAAAACAAAGAAAAAGTGAGAGGAAAGACAGAGGAAAAAGAAAGGGTGGAGGGGACAGTCGAAGTGGAAAAAGACCAAGGATGACAAGGACTGCAGGGTCGAGCCCCATCATCCTTGGGTGCTAGGGCCGGGAGGGCGCACGTGAAACCTCCAGGAACAAGCACGTACAAACGAGCACAAAGAGCACTCAAGAGCACGAGCTTAGAACCCCCTTGCGGGGATATATATATATATATATATATATATATATGCAGGCCCGCAGGGTGTAAGATATTACAGAAGTTAACGAGAAAATAGTTTTAACTATACATTACAAACAATGCAATCAACTTACCAATTAATCCAGTACATGCTCAAATTGCATTGCCAATAACCTAACAGTAATGTCACGTACTACATACAAACTCATCACGATCAATGCTGTTATATTTTATTTCGCTATGAGAACGGACTTTTGTTACACCCTGTATATATATTATATATATATATATATATATATATATATATATATATATATATATATATATACTAATAATAATGAAGAGAGACATATTTTGTTATTGAGAATTGGTGGGCGTACCTTTACTTCGCAACTTTCATGAAGTAATTTATAAACATTTGCAAGTAATTTTGAATGAAGATAAACAACGAATTTTGTTATTTATTTTGTACATTTCTCCAGCCTCTTTTGTTCTCTCATAATTACGCTAATATACATAATTATACAAACCGGTTTTCAGTTGTAACGCAATTGATAAAAGGAATTTAAAGTAATAATTACGTCTCAAAACAAAAAAGAAAAAGAAAAATTGGAAAGAAATGAGGAGAATGTTCTTAGAAGGTGCCTGAAATAGGCGGTGAGGTGACTTATTTTAGAATGAGCCAAACATTGGCTGTCTCCAACACGACATGAACGTTTTTTTTCGCTTTCCTCAAGGTTAAACGCACATGTGCGCGGTTAATATGTATTATCATGAAATCCAAATGTTTATTTAATGATGATTATTTGTTCGAAACATACATGCATGATATACAGGTTTGTGTGTGTGACATTATTTACAGTGTATTTATATGTTATTTGTATATAACTTCGCCTACATTTAATGTTATGCAAACTCAGAGCCCATATATTGATTTTCTCAGGATTGAAATTGTGCTTACTGTACTTTCGTTTTGTGAAAGTGTCTTCCAAGGAGAGCAAAGACTCGTTAGTAATTCACGTGATCTGTCGAAAGGTGTTTAGACGGCATTTGGTCTAACAATGACAAGAAGCAGGAATTGTCGCAATGATTATCTTGTCTTGGAATGCAGTTAGCATAAGGCTGAACCCCAAACACTAGGCAGAGTTTGTTAACCGCTTCATATATTTAACGTTTGAGAAATATGTGCAATTATCAACTCTCTCTCTCTCTCTCTCTCTCTCTCTCTCTCTCGTATGTTGCTTAAATGAAATAATGTACTTATATCCTTTAAATTAATTTGTATTTATCTCCATTGATTTCGAGTTGGATTATTTTGAAAGCGATAGGACAAACAAGTTTATACGATAAGATAAAATAGTGTGCTTGATACGAATGAAGTCATTTTCATCATTACAGCTTTGAATCAGTTTTGGATTTCGTCTAAAAATAATTCTTTTTATCTCTTACGAAGATTCAGAAGAGCGAGAAACGGCTGTAATATGATTTTATGCGGTAAAATTAATTACGAATAAACAGTTCACTGTGATTATATATATATATATATATATATATATATATATATATATATAATAGAATAAGCAATGAGCACGCGCAGAGGTGGGGGATATTTTGCAATATATATAATATATATATACACCTCGTACACCTCGTAGTAATTCCGTGCGTTGGTCTCTTTTCACACGAAGGTCAAGCTGGGGGCCCCGCCTCCAAGCCTGGCTTGACGGAAGAGCGAGTTTCTCTCTTGCGCTCTCCACCTCGCATAGCCAAGTACACCCGACTCATCTGGTACCGTCCTGAGCCAGGCATCTAATCTTCTTTTGATGACTTCAACTTTGATCCCTGTCATGTTCCTGAGGTTCTTTGGAAGCTGGTTAAAAAGTCTTGGCCCCTTGACAACCAAGCTGTTTTCTTTCGGTGTTGAGGAAGTCCCTTGTCGGGCCTTTAGTTTGCCAGATGCCAGATGAAATATAACATTTTTTAAACGTAAATATATATATATATATATATATATAACGAAATAAATTTCAAAAACAATTGTTGGCAACAATTTAGAAGGCCTATTTTGAGATATGAGCTGACTTATTCGTACAAATACACTCTTAATATAGAACACGTGAATCTAATAACTACGGTCAAAGTGGATTATAATGGTTTTAGAAGTAGGAGGAGCGGATATGTAAAGAGGGTGAACTGGTAGAATTATTATCACTTAAATATAAGAAAGACAGAAGGAAATGGCCAAGGAAGGCTCTGTCGCCCATTTACATTCACTTTGAATAACGTGAAGGCAGATTTCACTAAGCAAAACTAAAGTTTAATTTTATGGGTAGGGCGAGGTTGTAGGGCGGACATTCGGCATAAACAGGGTTAAAGAGATCACTATATTAAATCCTTTTCTGCATTTACATATTTAGAAAGGGGAGAAATTTTTAAACCAACATTTCTTTGGTGTAAAAGAAAGACAGACATTTGGGCTGAGATGTGAGGAGGCGTTTTGTAGGTGTTGAGTTGGATACGTGTCACGTGCGAAAGTAACCCTATCAAATGCGTAGGATTCGTATATGGGATAAATTGCATCATATATATATATATATATATATATATATATATATATATATTAACACAAGGAATTAATATACCTACTTAATTATTTATTTAGTATAAATTACATACCTCTTTATTAAACTATTAATTTCTACTGTATGTATGTATGTATGTGTACGTTTCATTATATATATATATATATACACACAGAGTGTGTGTGTGTGTGTGTGTATATATATATATATATAGAAAATTTCTACTACGTATCCTGTGAATTGATTACAGGATACAGGTGAGTGGAAACCGACTTATTATGCCAACATTGAGAAACTTAAGAACCTTATAATCAATGCCAAAATTCGTGCGTATACTTACAGCAACAAAATAGCTCAAGATACTTAAATTTTGGCATACAGTCCGCTTTCCTTCGTATATATGAGACTGTACAGTATAAAATACTTTCCTACAGAATGTAAATTTGCTTCATGATTAGTACTTCGTCGACGTAAGAGTTACACTCACTAAGTCTGTTTATAATAAGATTTTTAATAGGTTAGGCATTTTAGCGTTAATTATAACTGTTTTCGCGTCAACTGGTTATATAGCATAACGTCAAACAAGATTAAAGTGGCTTATAATATTTAATATAAAAGATAAGATCTAATTAAAACGTGAATTTCATTTTTTCTGGTTCATTTTTTTTATGCAGTAAACAATATATAATTTGTCAAATGCGGACAGATGAAGCTGTTTCGAAAACAAGGTTCATATAATACACAGAGACGAAATTATAGACTATAAGTCATTACTAACCACAAACGAAGTAAAGTTTCTGAAAGTTTTATCGTAATAAGTCTAAAACTGATGGTAAAGTGTCACGAGAGTTGAATATTTTATAATAATAGTACAAAAAAAAACAACCTTAAAATGCATTGCTTGAAAGGCCACATAAAAACTGGAATAGCCTATACAATACATTATATTTATTTCCATGTGGGATGAATTTCACAATGTAGAGGACAAATGTTTTAGGTTCAAGAGTCTTGTTTTGTTTTTAACGTGCTGTATTCAGTTACAAAGTTCTAGCTAGTGACTGACATTTATTCGTGTTTTTACACTTTTATGTCGCTTAGAAAAGTAATCCGGAGTAGATCTACTGAAAAATCAAGTACAGTATAATGTAGCTGCCCTTGCCCACTCAAAGATACAGGGTTTCCAATGATTCGGATTCGTTCTGTAGGATGTCGGTGATTGGTTGACGTACGACGCAATCGCAATCGACTAATAAAAAAGATATATATATATATATATATATATATACAGTATATGCGCCTCGGTGATGTAGTGGTTAGCATCGCTGACTACGAATCCATCGGCCCCGAGTTCGAGACCCGGTGACGACAGCCGGTGCGCAGCAAAACCCAGCTGTTCATCCTTCCACACAATAAAGAAAGTGGTTGGTAGATAAATGGGTACAGATAAATGGGTACCCTAGGTGGCCTAGTGGTTAAGACGCTGGGCTGCTGGTGGGGCGTGGTTCGGATTCCACGTTAAACTGTAGGTCTAAAGTGGAGTGAAAAGCTTGACCTTCAGAATGAACACTTCGGACGGAAGCTAACCAAAGGTGTGTATATATATAATATATAATGTATATATATATATATATATATACTAGCTAAAGTGGGCCCTACGGGCCCATTTAGCTACGCCCGTGGTGCTGGGGCCTTTGGCCTCAGTAATTGGGGAGCCGCAGGCCCCCTCAATTACCGGGGAGTCAATTATTCAGTCAATAAAGCTATAGAAAAGAATGCAGCCATAAAAATCTTAAGCTTCACAAATCTTGATACAATGTTTATTCTGTAATGGTTGCAACACCAGTATGAAAGTGCATAAAAAGAACTCATTTGGTAAATTTTTGAACTTAGCCGCAGATTAAATTTCGGCTCAAAGCTGAACGCAAAAGCAAATATTTTTTACACTTTTTAAAATTATAATTAAAAGTAGAATTCATTACACCTTTTTCTAATGCATTAAAATACAAATATCGCCCATATATATCAAGAATCTTCTCTTTTCAAGCGTGACAGACTGACAGACATTCCTGGGTGTTTATAGTATTAATATATATATCGATGAATCAGCCTCTCATTGTTGAAACGATAGTTTCCTGGCAGTTTCGAATTAACAACCAAAATGGCACAAATTTCGCTATTGATATCGAAATGGGGTTGAAACTGAGTCGTGATGTAAATTCATTATTCAGTAAATTTAGAAACAGCAGATGTATTCCTACCCTTGAGGAAAATATGTTTTATAAATGCTGATTGCACTTTATTTTATCAACATAATGTTATATTAATTAACATTACATCGGTATTAATTTCCAAACTGTCACAGACATCAACCATATTTCAACAGTCGGTCGATCAACCGTGTTATATATATATATATATATATATATATATATATATATATCTGTTCCTCCTTGATAATGTGAATATATCACGAAAGCGCTCGGACTTTGTGTTTCCTTTTCCCTGTGGTTGTTTGCTTATTAATAAGGTCACGTGTTATTTTGTGATTTTAGTGCATATATATATATATATATAATTACATCGTGCGTCAACTAGTCGCCGACATCCTACAGAACGTATCGGAAACACTGACAACGCTGTATTTTTGGATGAGCAAGGGCAATTGCATTATTGTGTATGATACATATGGAAATTATCACTGCTGTTATCATATATAATTTTAAAACTACGGTATTTCCAAACTTGACTAAGAGTACTTGGTAAATGGATGCAGTCGTTTTTAAACATGCATATGTGCCAACAAAGGGGTTGGAGGGGTCCTGGAGTAACAATATTAGCTACTGCCTCTATCACTAGGAAAACTTAATTCAGGACCGAATAAGCGGAGCAAATCATAGATTCCACGAATAAGTTCATCGTCTAAAAGTTTATTAAGAACATAAATAAAGAAGGGCTGTTGGAAAATGAAGTCACACGTTTTATATAAACGTGTGTGTGTGTGTGACTCAGTATATATAGTCATGCCTGTCAATTTGTTCAATCAATAACTGAAAAGACTCAATTTCAACGCTGCCATTTTATCAAGTGGGTCATTTTCCTTGAAATATTCAGATACACTTAATACGAAGTTGTGTTTTGCATTATACTCTTTAATTGTTTATTAATCCTTAAAGTTTCTGTATACGTTATTGTGAGAAACACGCTTGCGATACAAAAATTTGAAAAGTACGATAACGTATATGTGTTCTCCCCTTTATCAGAAATTCCTCTTATATTATGAGTAGACTGATTAATAGGTCACTAATTCTATTAAGGACAACAACAACAACAACAACTACTACTACTACTACTACTACTACTATACTTCGAGCTTGAAAAGTAAATCCTGTTCCGGGTCTGAATGGGTGAAAGAGTTATTCACAGAAGGTTGCATCGCCAAACAGAGAAATCCTTATTAATTTTCAGTATAATCCCAAAGTTCTGATCTCTATCTTGAATCTCATTTATTACATGCCTTATTTTACACAGAAGCAGAGCAAATAACATAAACCTCCACATTGCAAATGAAAGTTTTTCTATATTTTACCTATAAATACATGCTGATAATATTTGCATTTCATTTTAAGTTTTAGGTCTTATATGAATAAAAGCTTTCATACTAATAGTACTGCATGTGTGTGCAGAGCAGTTTCTTGAGCGATAACATGAATTAGGAAGTGTTAGGAGAGGCAACACCTAAGGCCATGCAGGGATCGATAAGCCTTGCTTCTATTTCGAAGCTTCGGCAAAAGTTAATTTTATTTATTTATTTTTTTATTCTACATTGTGTGTATATATATATATATATATAATATATATATATATATATTATTTGTTTTGACGGGAAGTTTTGTTATTTAATGTAAATTTACTTTTACACTATAAATATTTTAATTTTCATCCCAACCTAATGCATACATACGTAATTGGTTATTCTTAAACAAGGAATTACATAAAATGTCATTGACTGGTACATTTACTTTATAATTCAAGAAAGTGAAATTCTACTTCATAGACAATGTGAAAGAAGTTTACTTAATAAACATTCCGTTATAATAGCTACAAAATTCTAGAATCTAGATGTTATACATTTCAGCATTACAGTCCTAAATAGGGGACGAGATAAACTTGGAAAGAGGACTTGAACTTCAAAAAAATCGATAAATCGGACTGAGCCTCATTCATAGCCTTTGCTTTTATGTGGTGGGCTGGTTAGTTGATCTGTTTAACGTCTTTAGTCCGACTGAAGAAGCAATCGGTGTTTGAAGGTGAAATTTATTAGGCTTTCGCAGCAACGAAACTGGGATTATCTTTCGGTTCTAAATTAATTTTAAATTTAAGGTTACTGAAATTTTAATATAAAATTATGAAGAAGATATAAACTATTTCTTATCACACAAGACCAATGAAATATAAGGCATTCCATATCATTTAGAAATAACCTGTATATAAATAGGAAAGAAATATTAGAATATAAGATTGGATATCCTATACGATCATTATCATTTTGTTACTTTACAAGTTTACACTATCACGAAGTTCATATGCGAAAAAAGGCTGAAATTTTTACAGAAAAATCTTCTTGGGGTCAGATTTATGCATTCGACAAATTAAAGGCTTGAAGCGAGGGAACTGAAGAAGATTCCCTTAATAAAGGAAAAGAATAAAACCAATACAACAACAACAACAACAAAACATAGTAATGTACTGTAGAGAATAAAATAAATTATGATTTTTATTTCAACTTTTTGAGCAGTTAACCTTACTTCAGAATCTTAGGAGCAAGTGTAGTTTACGTTCCCCTGTGGTGCCAAGTGTAGTTTACGTTCCCCTGTGGTGCCAAGTGTAGTTTACGTTCCCCTACATTATCCTAGTATAGTTTACGTTCCCAAACCTTGTCCGCGTATACCTAATCAAATAAAACGTTAAAACTAACGAAAATATTACGACTTAACCTAACCAATCGTCAATTTATACATATACCTCATTAACCTCGTTGCTGTTCCGTGCGTGCGTTGGTCTCTCTTCACACAAGGTCAAGCTGGTGGCCCCGCCTCTAGGTCTGGCTTGGTGGAGGAGCGAGTTGCTTTCTTGCGCTCTCCACCGTACGTAGCCAGGTACACCCGGCTCATCTGGTACCGTTCTGAGACAGGCATCTAGTCTTCTCTCGAAGACTTCAACTTTGACCCCTGTAACGTTTCTGAAGTCCTTTGGAAGCTGGTTAAAAAGTCTTGGCCCCCTGACAACCAAGCTATTTTCCTTCAGTGTTGAGGAGGTCCCTTGTCGGGCCTTTAATTTGGGAACACTACACATCCTGCCTTTCCTATTTTCCATTGTTGTTTGAATGGTAATTGGGTTTAGTTTGAGATTTGGTACCAGTTTTTCGATCATTTTCCATATGTAGATTATGGTGTACCTCTCTCTTCTTCTTTCCAGGGAGTACAGATTTAGTTTACGTAGTCTTTCGCAGTAGTTGAGCTCTTTGCAGCCATCAATCTTGGCTGTGAAATGTCTGAGTTTCTTCTAGTTTATTATTTTCTTCCTTTTTATATGGGACGTCAAAACTGAGCAGTATTCAAGTTTTGGTATAATCAATGTTTTTAGCAGGGGAATCATTACTGTCCTGTCCCTTCTTTTGAACGTTCTTAGTACCTGTCCCGCGACTCTTTTTGCTTTATTTATTGCTATCTGATTTTGTGTTTCGAATTTCGCATCATCGGTCATTATAACCCCCGTTCGATCGCTTTCATGCTTATCTGAATTTCCTGTCTATCTGGAGCATAATATGCAGTCTCTTTAAGTTCTTCTTTTCTACCATATCTCAAGAGCTGAAATTGCTCAGTGTTTTATATATATATATATATATATATATATATATATATATATATAACACCGGAATTATATATATATATATATGGTGCTACTGTAGTATGCGGTCTACCGTTAAGTTTCTACTGTAGTATGCGGTCTACCGTTCAAAATATCTAAAAGGAATTGAAAATGAATTGAAAGGAATTACGTATAATTTAATTTACACAATTAAGGAATTATTAAAGAAAAACATACTACTACCGCATACTTAACGGTAGACCGCATACTACAGTACGCCCTTGATGATTGGTTAGGTTAAGTCGTGATATTTTCGTTAGTTTTAACGAAAATATCACGACTTAACCTAACCAATCGTCAAGGGCGTACAATTAACCTAATAATAAAATAATAAGAAGATAAGAAGCTATAATTAAAAGGTAGACCGCCGAATCGTAGGTAGACCGCATACTACAGTAGCACCTATATATATATATATATATAAATTGACGATTGGTTAGGTTAAGTCGTAATATTTTCGTTAGTTTTAACGTTTTATTTGATGGATTCATTTAAAAAATGTCTCCTAAAGATCCTAGTGTAGTTTACGTTCCCCAACTTTGATCTAGTGTAGTTTGTGTCCCCTTTTGCTCAGGGGGACATAAACTACACTTGCTCCGTTGTTTTTGTTGTTGTTTTTGTATGAAGATATCATTTGACTTTATGATGACTTCTGCATAATAATACAAAACGATTATTTTTAAAAAAAGATCAACACTCGTTAACCATTGTTTATTAGCAAACAAGGAGAATAAATAAAAAATTGTTGACGATAAACAAGAATAATGGACGTAACAAAACATACATATATGAAAACAACAACAACAACGTTCATTTTAAGAAGTATAAATTTATAGATCCAAGATTGGTTTTTCAAGTTAAAACATTACAATAGAAAATATTTAGTATTTTCATTGTGTACCTTTGGTTAGTAATAATTATTATTATTATTATAGTATATGTGAATATTTTTAAGCTTATACTTTGGTAAATTTTCCGTTTTCAGTAATTTATTTTAGATATTATTGGTAATAAATATATATGGCTAATATTAAGTTTTACGGAGACCAGATTGCACGAAGTTAGGTGGTCGTTTTAGGTTGGTTAGTTATTTTCTACATGACCAATTTCGGCCATTCACGATCTTTGTAACAAATTCTGACTTTGTCAAAATACTGGCCTCCGCGAAACTTAATACATACTGTATTACGGACAGTAGCGTATTCTCTGTGTTATCGCGTTTACCGGCGGTAAACCAACCGCCAAGAATTCAAAAATTATTTTTAATAACTTTTAAAACATTACTTAAAAAGCTCATCAAACAATAGAATTCAAACAATAATTACTGCAGTTTTGAGAGCGCGATGAAATAACGATGTTATTAGATGAGCCACAGCCACGGTTCATCGCAGTAATTGTGCGAGTACCGAAGGCTATAGTGGAACTATGGGATGATGACGCAGTGGCATGACGCAAGGGATATCAGCCAATCAGCGAACGCCTACAGTTAGCTTGTTTATCGCTCATTTCTGCGAGTGCTCTGTGCTGTCAAAACGCTGTGTTTGCGCTTATCTGCTTTTATTATATTACTGTTTAAAAAGTAAACATAAATATGGCAAGTGTTTTATATATATATATATATCAGCCTTTGGAAGAAATGAAACACTGTTTCTGATTGAGCGATCCATAATCTCTGTGACCAGAGTTCTTGAATACACATCAGTGACGGATGTACAGGCTCCTCCTCCATAGGCGGAGACATCTGTAAAAGTAACAAACATTTTCAAACATCATTTCGTTTTTATTCCGTAATCAGTGGTGTATCCTGATCAGCTGCTTTGGTTTATCGCACTTATATTACGGAATAGAAACGAAATGATGTTTGAAAATGTTTGTCACTTTCACAGATGTCTCTGCCTATGGAGGAGGAGCCTGTACATCTGTCACTGATGTGTATTCAAGAACTCTGGTCACAGAGATTATGGATCGCTCAATCAGAAACAGTGTTTCATTTCTTCCAAAGGCTGACCAATCAAAGTAAGGAAAATATTTTTACCCTCTGTGCGATACTATTTCGTTAGGATATATGTACATTGTACAATGCTTCAGTATACCTTATAAGCCAGTGATTTTAATGAAAGGCTCATTTGAAATTTAAAGCAAAATGGTTACTCACAAACGTCCATCTATGACTTGCTTTTTCAGATTGGTTTCAAGGGGTGCAAAAAGTTGAAACATCATTTAGATAAACATAAAAGCAGAAAATTGAAACATCCTTGAATCAAGTATAGGAACAATAAGAGACTATTTTAACGTATATCACCGAGAAATTAAATCCCAGAATATGGAAGGCACATTAGGGCTGAAAATGTTTATAAGTTCTGCTGGGGTTTGTTTGGATCTTTGCCTACTTTGTCGGAAAAACAAGACAGCCGACAGCACCATTATTTGCATGCGTTTTAATCTAACTTAAATTAACCTAACCGGGCTTAGTCTAACATAACCTATATTAACCTAACCAAACGAATGTGGACAAATATGCAACTTATTGCCCTTTAAACACTAGAAAATCTAGCTATGCAATTTAGTGCCAAAGGGGCACCTGATTGCATGGGCGTTCCCAGGATTTCTTCCGGGTGGGGGCAAAAGATTTTGGAAGTAAAGTCAAGCTTCTAAGCTGTCTTTAACGGCGCCAAATTGTTTATTATTTATTATCTAAAACTAATTATACTTATATTTATATATTTACAGGGGGAAATGGGGCGATTTTTCCGATTTTTAGTAAAAAAAATTGGTCCAATTTAGCCCCAATTTTGCTAAATATATATACGAATTTCAAGTTAATACAATCGTATGTCTGGCGTTGTCACATATATTATTGTTTACGCCTTGAAGATTGATTTAAAACAAAAAGTAAAAACAAAAATTTGTTTTTGATATTTTATGCGTTTCCCCTTATTAACTTTGTCCAGAGCCAGGGAGGAGCAACTGCCCCTCCTTGCCCCCCCATTGCGGACACCCATGCCTGATTGTGACACCGGCTACGTGCACAGATTCGAATTCTTTCATAAACAATAGGAGTTATTTGTCATTTCTATTTGTCTTTGTTTTTCATCATATGGCCGCTATTCCTCAGGAACATTCAAGATCTTATTCTTTGTCTGGTTTACAAAGAGCCTCTTCAATTTGACCTTGAAATTCGCTTTTTATAATTATGCAGATAACATAGCTAGAAAATGTCACTCTGACAGAGTTCACATGGTTTATAATCAGAAGCGAGATCTGAGTACATACCACAAATGAAATGTGGTGAAGAATGAATAGTAAATGGATGCGAATTCAATTGACACTTAAAATTTTGACATTCGTAGGGACAGGCTGGGTCTCGATGGGTTCGATGATAGAACTTACTTTTACTCTTTACCTTCGGAATATAATGTCCATATTAAAATGTTTCTCGTTTTCATACATGTTAGTGTCAGTTCATAAAGCATTTTCTCCTTCGAGAATCGTAATAGTAGCGAAACTTGGATTAGGTCATTTTATTGATATATTCGAGTTAAGACTGCCAACTTTTCAATTTTTGTTGTCACTCTCCTGTTTTATTTCAAAGTAAAACGAGAGACGTAATGTCCAGATCTTCCTTTTGTATACAATTTTTTTTTTAAATTTCTTTTTCAATTCGATTTCCTATACCATTTAGTAAGAAAATTATTCAGGAATCAAAATTGCACCTAATAATTAATCAACAAACTCGACTACAATGTTAATTCAATAAAATGGCTACGTCATGGCCAGTGTTGTAACGTTGCTTCCCGTCGATTGACGAAATTAAGCGACATTGGGTCTGGAGAGTAGTTGGATGGGAGACCATCCTCTGCGTCCGAATTATGTAGCGACCCGTGGTTCGATGCCACGTCTTCTCCGTCATATGATCATAGGTTGCGAAGGAGGTTAAACAATACCATCATTACATTACTTCGAGAGAATGTCGCTTCCTAAATCTCTGGTGTTTTTAAATTTAAAAGTTGGCAACCCTACTTCGAGTACTGCCGGACCATATGGTCTCTCAAAGAAACGGTTCGTCATATTCGCATTTCTTTCTTCTTCTTTTCTTCAGAACGTGGCAACTGCTATTTCTAGCATGGGAAAAATATAAATGTAAAAAGTATATATGTAAAAATATATATAAATGTAGAAAACAATTTTTCTAATTCCTTCCACCCAATTTTGCTTTCGCCATAAGTAAAGATTGATCTTTTTTCACTCACTATTTAAAACATTTGTTAGAAGAAACTTCAAGACTAAATCTGCTAAATCTGTAATGCATTAATTAACAATAACTACGAGATTATGTTAGAACAATCGCAAACTCTCTCCTTTTCGCTGTACAAATAAATTTAGAGTGTGAAATAGCTTATTGGAGACGTTTTCGACGAAGATTATCGGTTCTCTGAAGAAAATAGCTCGTTTTTCTGCTTCACTCATGAATGTCAACCTCTCGTATAAAGATGCGTGTTACCTTTTAATTGACCTGAGAGCCCAGTAAAGCCAAAAGTTTTAAGGGCTAAATTACTGCAAAATATAAATATTAATATTCCGAACGTTATTGTATATTCCATGTTAAAAGTAGTGTAATATTTATTCTCTTAATAAAGAATTTCTCTCTCTCTCTCTCTCTCTCTCTCTCTCTCTCTCTCTCTCTCTCAGTATAGTATAATTACAGTACAATGACGCACGTATGTAATTTTATGAATCATGTCCATACAAGTTAAAATTAGACTTCCTCTTTATACGATATATTAGTATATAAAACCTAAAAACTATGAGTGTCATGATGACCTTGTAAAGTATAATTAAAACAATTTTTTGGTTGGTTCGATCAGGTAAAACAACAACAACAACAACAAAACAACAATCACTCTACAATCACTCTATGCAAGATCACTCTCTACAATTTTAACAAAACTTTTGAAAACTCATTTTATGTATAAATTCCTCGCTAATTGCTCGCAAATGAATCAAACTTGATAGCATAACTAATAGCTACGTGACTCTAACTTCAAATTGCTGTTTCATTCTGATATTACGTCATAATTTAGATAACGTTTTTTACTAATGTCGCCTTCTAACGCGGATGAATCAATCTTAATTCTTTTCATGACTCTGTCTCATAAGGGCTTCCGTGTCTCAGAATTGCTTTACCAAATAAGGATTCATTCATAGCAATGATGTGTTTCACGTTATTTTATAGCGAAGTTAAACGTTTCTGTAGCAATATAGCTGCCTTTATCAAAAGTGTGTGTATATATATATATATATATATATATATATACTTTTTGTTATATGTAAAAAAATTAACCGAATTCGCTTTTTTTCATGCAAATTTTGAAGTTTAAAAAATTCTCAACCCATACTTACTAACTCTAATTTGTGGGACACACACACACACACATATATATATATATATATATTATTCATCGATACATTCACAGTTTAAGTGGAAGTATGAAGAGTTAAACACCTTTTTACAGAGAGTACCATTCTGCCCATACACCCATTTCAGGGTACGAACAGCTCGCAACAGCATTGCCAAACATATATATATATATATATATATATATATATACAGGGTGGCCCGAAAGTCTGGATCCATAGGAAAATATTTATTTTAATACATAAATTACAACAAATGGTAAATACTTAAAATGAATATCAACTTTAACTCGTAAATGCGTATCCGTGATACTGTACAGTGGTTCGTACTCCAGTATAAACAACAAATTATAACAAATGCTCAAAATTGGCGGCCTCTGACATCGAGACACTTAGGGATGGAATTTATGATTTTTAATAATTCTTCGAATTGACGTTCTCGAGATGCGTGTTTCATTTGATAATCTTCTTGTTGACTTTACTGGACTATTCGTTAAAGTTTCACATACCATTGCAGAGGTATTTTCATCAGTTGCAGTTTTTGGACGACCAGAACGCCGTTGATCATGTACACTTCCTGTTTCTTTGAAACGTTTAAACAACTTGCCAACAGTCCCATGAGTTACTGGATGCTTATCAGGATGATTTCTATTGAATTCGGTAGCAACTTCTCTGTGTGTAGCGCCCTGTCTTGCGTACATGAGCACAAGTTCTACCCGGTCTTCTGTTGTTAGATTCGAAGCCATTTCTGAGCTGAAATAAAAAAGTATTTGAGTATTTATACTGGAGTACGAACTACTGTACAGTATCACGGATACGCATTTAAGAGTTAAAGTTGATATTCATTTTAAGTATTTACCATTTGTTGTAATTTATGTATTAAAATAAATATTTTCCTATGGATCCAGACTTTCGGCCCACCCTGTATATATATATATATATATACAGGCCCTCTCAGAGGTCCAGAGAGGCCCGGGTCACTTCTAGCTTTTGAGGCCCATAGCTGAACCCAATTATTACTTTCACTGCAAAACATTATATTCAAACCTGAAAGTTTCTAAATTTGAGGCCACCCTTAAGCTTGAGGCCCAGGCCAAATGGCCCTCCTAGCACCCCTCTTATAGGCCTTATATAATATATATATATATATATATGCAAACTTGAGGTGATATAAATTTACCTGTGGCTGTAACTGTAAGAAGTCGGAGGGGAAATACAAACTTGCGTGCATCTTCCTCCTGATGAATCACGTACGCGGAACTATAAAGCTGAGAGTGTCTGTAATGCAAAGTAAGGACACAAGCACAGAAATTATGTGAATTTGGCCCGTAATTGAATTATGATAACTCGAAGCATTACTGTTTTCACCTGTAATGGAAAACGTACGGAATCCCGTTAGTACGTTGACCCTGTATGTATTGGTAATGATGCTGTGAGCTGCCCTTACCTTGGGCGGGGCGGTGCTTCGTGAAACAGTGAAGCCTTTGTTTTGTGTCTGCGAATTAATCTATAAATACACTGTGTCAAAAACGTTGATAATATATATATATATATATATGATAATTATCACTGTCATTTTTGAGACGAAAACACTGGAACAATCCACTTGAAATGATTCAAAAGTATTCCTTATGATTGCAGTATTTTCTGCTATGAAAAGAAATTATGCAAAAAAGCAAAAAAAATTCAGAATATTTTGGCAGCAAAAGAAAAAAATGAAATAGTTTTATTATTTAAATGTAAAGTCATTGGCCGAAGGTTTAATTAAATTTTGTCTTTGTACCTGTTTCGCTATGAAAGAAATTCCAAATATTCGCTCGACTCCTTTCATCAAAAAATAAATAAAAGTAAACTTCTCTAATTAATGAAACGTTTCTAAAAAAAACTGAAGAGGAATGTCTTATGCCTTATGAAATTTACCGTTGTTGTAGCGTCATAATTTGCGGAATTTAGAGAAAAAGAGAACAAATAGCAAATATTTACGAGTTGCTTATGAAAAAGTTTAAGCGTCCATTTAAGCCATATTATTTCTCTTAATTGATCAAGTGGTTCGAGAGTATCAAAATAAGTTTAGAGGATTCTCTCAGAGAAAAGGACAAACACCCAAATAAAAGTGCGTCTTTCGTTCGATGTGAAGTAGCAATTACATCAGTAAATGACTAAATGTTCAAACTACATCCCGTACATATGCTTATTTTTACATTTATATTGTCACGAAAACCAAATATGGACAATGGATGGAGCAAATTGGTACATCCTGTATCATATATATATATATTATATATATATATATATATGTGTGTGTGTGTGTGTGTGTGCATAAACCGGGGTTCAAACCCAAATAACATCCTATAATATAGTCAGAAACATTTGATAATTGTGCTAACTTTTCCCGTAGCCTAATATGGACTGGAAGACAAACTCCGCAGTGTGTACAATGATTAATATTGAAAACAAAATTATTTTGTCTGTCAATGACGTCACACTAAATATACGTCTTGCAAACCTTCTCCTTCGTGCACCGTGTACCATATCGAAATCATCTCCATTCATTTTCCTGTTCCTTATTTAGTAATTTTAGCCTCCCTAGTCTGTCCCCAGCTCAGAGAAAGGGCTACCAAGCAACTGAGGTCAAAACGTACTTCCATTTAAGGTATCGCTTCCTCGTTTCTTTTGCGAAAACCAACATGGAGTCCCCAATGCATTTCTATCACCCCTTCACGCGGCAGTCCCCCATCCTCCAACGCTGTTCTACAACCCCTTTGACCCATTCCCTTAGCGGGACCACGATTTCCCTGGCGTATCATAGAAATAAAGAAATAACGCTCTTTATTGATAAAATATACACTGCATTAACTTTAACACGGAACATATAATAAATTCATTGTTTTATTTAGTTTACAACAGTTTGGTCCTTAAACTTTTGGCTTTACTGATGAACTCTCAGATTAAATAAAAAAGAATACATATAATTTTATAGGGAATTAACATGAATGGTTGAGTAATATATAAAATATCCTAAGTATAAATTAGTCTAGAAAATACAAAGAATGAATAGAAGAAGACAATAAATGAACGAAATCCAGCGTTCAAATAAAAACTTGAACCACAAAATGCGTACAGAACAGAACTCTCCTTCGATTGAGAACTTAATTAAATCGTCGAAACCAAACACGATCCTAAGGGATGCGATGTTTCATTTCCAGATCGAGTCACCGAGGAGTATTCCCTCCATCCAAAAAATGACTCATCTTCACCCAACAGAACCGTTGCTCCATCTCTCCGTTTCCCGCTTTCCAGCACCCCAACCGAATAAGCCTTGTCACCTTAACTAATGATGTTCGCACACGTCTTGAAGTTGAAACGCACTAAAACAGAATCATGTACTGTATTACTGAAACGTCAATTCAGTTAATGAGTTTTGTTAACATTATCCTTTTTTGCGGGTGCCAGAACTTTAGAGAGATTGGAAGAAACGATTTAGTCATTTATATTCTGGCAAAGATTTCTGTACACAAACACGCGGACGGACTGTATATACATATTATTTGGTCTAAAATTTCCAGGAATAAAAAATCGTGAATCACGATAATATTGATGTTTTACTGAAAAATGTGATTTAACCCTTATAAGTGACACATTTTTTGATTCTGTTAATTGGTTTTATTCGTATATTTTATGTGCGTATCGTATTTTATATTGTAGAAAATTTACATTGTTTTTTTAATTATTTTGAATTCTGCACTAAAATTTCTTTTGTGTTCTCTTTGGCGAACGACAAATGCAAAGGAAGTTTAGGTGTCCTCACAATCGAGGCAACGTCATCTGATAATAATTAATTATTAGTCTAATAATTAGTTAGGTAATTAATACATCAAAATAGGTTATGATTTAATGGAAAAAGTATACGGTAATTTTTTTTATTAACCCAACCTATTATTTACACAATGAACGTAGCATGGTGAAATTTTGGATGAAGTGAGTTTATACCATGTATGACCATGAATCGCATTAGGTAGTGCAATTGGTCCCCGTTGTTTTGTAGGCACAATTGAAGGCGGGGCTTCATGTTGAAAAAGATGCGCCACAATACATCCACAAGAATTATCCAAATATGGGGATTTGGTGCTACACGTCTTCTACGATGAGAATTGTTGAAGCAAAGGGATTGCTATATTGCCATATTTGGCGAATTCTTAAATCAGCTGGATAACATTTAACTCTAGCACATTGCTATTTCCAGCAAAGCGTTGCAGGATTGTCACAGAGAAGCATGGTCTATAGTCATTCCTTCTTCGGTGACTGAATCACTCTCACCACCAGATTTTTGTCTTTGGGAACATTTGAAAGAGAAAGTTTATTGCAACAAATCTCACACTATGGTAAGTTTATTGTATAGACTATATAGCATTACGGCATATTCAGTGGATTGGAATAATAATAATAATGACGATGATGGTAACAAGAATTATTATTATGTCAATGTTGGATGTTTTGTTTGGTGAAATTAGGATAAATAAAAAATAACTTATTTTATAAATGCAAAAAATTTCACTTTTTTACGTGGTCAAAATATGATAATAAAAACCCACTCTAATAGACAGAGTTTATTTCCACAATAAATCGCACTTGTCCAAAATAACCACAGTGGTACTTTTGTCCGCTTTAGTAACAAATATTGCTTCATTCTTCCTGAGCTTGTTTAAAGCTAACCGAAATCTTTTGGGAATCGAGTCCATTGAGCTGGAAATAAACTGTCTATTAGAGTGGGTTTTTATTATCAAGCTTACTTTATGATGCGGATAAGGTGTCAATCAGCTCAGCAGTTATAGGTCCAGAGGGCTTATTGTGTGAAAAAAATATGCAGAACAGCGTGATGATACTGTGTGTAATGTAGATAAAACGGAAGATATGTCTATCCTAAACAGTTTCAAGAGCAAAGTACGCATGCCCTTAATTTAAATAGTGTCGCTATTAATCAGTAGAGAAATTTGTTTTCAAGTCATCTTATAATTTTTTCCTCGGGCGATGGTCCTCATATTAAGAAAGAATACCGTAACTTATGCATCAAATTAAATATGTTAGTAAGGAAACTAAGGAAATTCAGACACTGTACAACCGAAATAGTAATAATAATAATAAAAACCAGTTATATATTTCAAACGCTTTGTTCTATTGTCAATAACTGTGGGTGGGATAAAATAAGAACATGGTGAAAACGTTGAACCCATTTTACAATGCAACCTTCAGGATGTTACATAGCTGGTTGTTTCTTTTTTACATCCTTTTCGACCACAGGGCGCTGAGACGCGCGGTAAGGCCACCAACCGCAAGAAATAAGGAGAACTAGGTGCACCGAATGCATAATTACGTGCAGCGGGCTCGTCACTGCAACTTCTTCCCCACTTCTTAGACTGGTTTGGGAAAGTCCAGGGTTGTTATGTTATATGAGCGTCACCTCCACTGTAAAAGCGAGTGTGAATGTAATTGATACAGGTAAATTTGTGCTGCTTTGGGGAGAAAACACAAACTTACGGTGCATCTTGCTCCTGAAGAATCATGTACCTGAACTGATAATAACCGGAGGTGTCTCTAATACAAACTAACGAAATTTGCGCGAAAACGAATACGGAATGAACTACATATGAAAGCTTCGTCAGTACATTAACTCCATGTTTGCTTGGAAATGGTGCTGCAAGCTGCTCCTACCTTGAAATGGGAATATGGGTGGAATGATGCTCCGTGTGAAAAAAATTTTCAACTTTTTATCCTTCAACTTAAGCTATGAATGCATCGATTGATTAAAATAAATCTAACCCCATTTTCTCACACCGTGAAAAATCCAAGCACGTGTTTAGAGTCTAAATACTTATAACTAGGTTTCGAATGTTGGTGATTAAGTTTTAAATTATATTTCTAACACATATGTGGGTTTCAACGGAGCTATTGAAGAACAGGGACCCCAGCCTTCTTTAGTTAGCTTTATAAGGCTAACTAACGAAAATATCATGACCTAACCTAACCAATCATCAAGGCGTACAGTTAACCTAACGATTGGTTAGGTTAGGTCATGATATTTTCGTTAGTTAGCCTTATAAGCCTAACTAAAGAAGGCTGGGGTCTCTATTCTTCAATAGCTCCGTTTCAACTTTATATGACAAACAACAATCTAAACACATATAAATTCTAAATAGGATTTTTACAGTGTAGTTGGTCGATTTCCCAAATGTTTGTCATTCATACTGTACCAATGTTCCTGAAAGTAGTATAGACGAGCTCGTTACAACTTGACAAATCTTTTAGAGCAAGCTCCCGTTCAGTTTTGTTATTTACCTTCCAGAATTCCGACTAAATGTCTAGATAACATTTTTATTCAAACTAAATGTCACAGTCTTCTGTTTGGGTAATTAGGTTTGACTGTCATTCTTTATATTATAGTCTGTTAAAAGTTCATTTAAAATCTTTTCTGTATTTTTTTATTTTATTATCGTATAGTTAATCATATTATTTGTTTCTTTCAAACATTTCTCTAGTAATAATAATAATAATAATAATAATAATAATATAGAGGTCTACATACTGTCTACGTACAGAAATATTTTCTATACGGTATATATGTAATAATAATGATCGCTTGACCATGCACACAGTTTTCTCATATTTTTCATATTTTCTCATATTTCTCAGTTTTCTCATATTTTTCATATTTTCTCATATTTCTCAGTTTTCTCATATTTCTCA
This sequence comes from Bathynomus jamesi, assembly GCA_023014485.1. NCBI lineage: Eukaryota > Metazoa > Arthropoda > Malacostraca > Isopoda > Cirolanidae > Bathynomus > Bathynomus jamesi. Next base: position 409,460 of record JAJOZX010000123.1, on the reverse strand, counting down.
TATTTAAGCTGCGTTTTCTGTTTACAAAGAGAGACGGAGAGAGAAAAAATAAAAATACTCATATCACTGTATTAAGAAGCATTACCATATAAGGAAGTATTTCAATTCGCTGGTTAACGCCACAAGAAAAGATTTTAATATGACTTGTTAATGGGTATTTTTATTACCAGTTGAAAGCATTCCGTTTTCATTCATTTCTGTTTTACAAAATTTGCTTATAAAGCCAGTTAATAGCAAATAAAATTAAAAGTGCTAATACTTTACATTCATTTTATTTTGTATCATTGAAGGGGAGTGCCGACTAAGTAGTTCGCCATAATTCCGAATTAAATATTTTATATGTAAATTTATTAGGAGCAGCACTCTCAAAAACTTAGTTTTAATTAACGATTATCATTATATGATGTATACTTTTTTATAAAACCAAATACATTTAAAAATATTTTAAAAGATATTCTTTGCACGTCGGCACTTTGCGTAGGAATATATGACGTCAAATTTACGTGACGCCTTATGCTAGGATAGTAATTGCGATTGGGCTACAAATTACTTTTAAATAAAAATCGAGTGTTCTTTTATATTTTCTTCTTACGCAATTAACTAATTATAAGAAATATAGATCTATATTTTCAAATAAAGGTTAAATTGTATTTGATTTAAACAGATATTTATGATTATCTGTTTTATACACCGGCAAAACTATTGCAGTGGATATGATTTATCATCGTCTCATAAATATCTGTAAAAATGTTTTTTAAAAGATATCAAGACAATGTATCACTAGTACTTATAAGAATTATAAGAATTTGCAAAAGTAACAATCAATTAATGAGGTGTGTAAGATATTAGTTTTATTGGGCTACATTTTCAGTTGGATATTTGTAGCCCGAAATGGGATGTTTTCATGTCATGCCTGCCAGGCGTACAAAATTGGGGTTGATGAATGAATGTAAAAAAACCAATATGTGCCTATTTGTTTTAAGTAATTTCATAAATATAATATTGAGAGAAATAATGATAATTAATAATCAAGTGACTTGAAAGGATAGTAGATGGGTTTCTATTTAAGAGTATATGTTCCTTTAGAAACAATTTATGCTTGTAATGATGATCTAAGCATAAATTATCTGTCATGCAAACAGGAATTATGGGCAATGTATAGGATCTGTAGGCTAATTACTTCTGTTTAGTGATATTTTTTAAAAACATATTGGTTAAGAAAACTGGAAAGGATAAATTAATTTTATAAGGTTGTTTTTCACAAACTGAAGCATTGTTAATTTTGGCAAACAAAATAATGTTAGTTTTCATATTAAATTGTCCAAAACGATCATTAAATGATTTTTTAGTTCGATATTTAAAATTTTATCATAAATGTAAGGAAGGAATAATGCGTGGAGTTATGATAATTTTAAAGAATATAAAATTAATTTACATTTTAACTCTTGTTATTAGTTAATGATAAAGTGACCATAAACATATGAAACTTATTTCATATCATTTGAAAATTGAATTATGACAAACTATTTCCTTATTAGGTTTAAATTTTTCGTTTTGGTTTTTGCCTTCCCATTAAAATTATAGCTGAACTGTACGACATATAGAGGAAAATTTCTGGCAGCAAATGTCTAGTTCTCATATTTCTCTCGTGGTTATTGGGGGTGAAGAGTGGATGTACTAATTTATAATTATAATTTATTCAAATGGTGAGTTTATTTTGTTTTTTAATAAGTGAGTCTATATAAAGTGATTGGTGCTTATAAACTTGTTTTTGGTATGGTGGATGTAAAATAATTGCCGATTTTCATTGGGCAGAGCTATTCAAAAGGTTGAAGTAAACCTTGCCGCGCCCGGGCCTAGCATAGGCCTAGCTGCCTAGGCCTCGTAGTTAGGATCTAGGCTAATTGAAAAAGGTTAGACTAAGTGATCATCATATAGGCCTGAATGTAGGCCTTTGGTAAGTGGAAAGCTTTGGTTAAGGTAGTTTAGTAAGATATATATATATATATTATATATATATATATATTGCACATACACACGTATGTATATAGAACTTCCCGTGCGTCTTGCTAATCATAGCATACGTAGGTATTTAAGGCTGCCAAGGTATTTTTTAACTTCAATCGCTTAAAAATAACTTTAGTTAAGTTAGGCTGTAATTTAAGCTGGTGCCAACTTTTTTTTTTCTTTTCTGGGCTCAGATTTCTACTTTAGGCCTATATGAAATTTTATGGAATTAGATTTGCTTACAAATTGGTGTACTGCTTTGGTAGATTTTCAGCATGGGAAGGTATTAGGAGTAATGTTTTTGGAGTAAGTTAACTTAATTTCTAGGTTAGGAAAAATATTTATTAACTTTTGTGCTTTAATTTAGTATTAAAGGCTTAAATTTTGTAAGTGTAGGTAGGTTATATATATACATATGTATATATGTGTGTGTGTGTAAAGGTTTTAACTATTTCTAAAGTATACCTAGACATAATTCTTAGTTTGGTAGCCTAAAATTGTACATGCCAGAAAGTTCAGATGGTCTATAGGCCTTAATTACTAACTTAGTCTGATCAGTTTTAAACTAAATTTAACATGGAATTTGTGTTTATATTTTAATTTTGATTTGCTTAAAATTGTTCTGCAAATTTTACTTTTAAAAAATCTTAGAATAGACTCAAGGTATGAATACTTGCATTAAATCAATTCTTTCCATTCTCTTGAGAAAAATAACTTGCATATGCATTTATTTAACTATATATTGTAGTTACACTTTATCTTAATTTATAAACTAAAAGTTCATGAAATTATATTCTTAGAATTTTGGGTATTAGTATGTGTAGTTATTGCTTTTAAGGGTTACCTATATTGGTTCTAATCTATTTTAAGTTTTCTTGTCAAATTGATCAGAGGACAGTGACCCCTAATAATTTTTGAAACTTGGCACACTTGCAGAACTTGTAAAATATTTTAACTGTGTAAAGTGGCTCCTGAGAAAGGGCATTGAAGTTTGACTTGACAGCTAGTTTTAAATATCTGACCTCGCCTACTATTTTCATTTAACTTAGCTATGATTTTGCTAAAGATGATTGTTACACTATTTTGAAGTTTTTTAAAATAAAATTTAAACCATTTGACCATATCTTTCCTGATCACCATTAATGGTTATTGATTTTTTTCTTCAGACCTTGCTAATGTAAAGGCCTCTTAAATCTAAGGTACTAAAGTTTGTAATATATTTATCCCACAGGATTGTCTTGATTATTAAAATAGGTTTAGTACGAGTTGGGTTAAAAACAGGGATTTATAAAATTAGTTATACCTAATTGGCTATTTTAGAGATTTGTGGATACTGTATATAGTATTAGTATTAAGAACAAATTCTAATTCTTATGCAGAAGTACTAGCGAATTACTTCATTTGTGGTGCCTTTGCAACTTTATCAGTCCTTCATTTTAATATGTGAATATTGTTCTTGTCAATTGTTGGTTCACTTAAGGGTATCACTAGTAGATCTTCATTGCCTTTGTGGAAGTTAAAATGATAGTGCAGTAAGTGTAAAATCCTATAACTTTGAATATCCTAATCACCATTTTTTATACTTTGCCTAAGTAAGCAAAGTACTACTATTCAAAAAATATAGCTAGGTATTATGAAGTAGGAGAAAATGCAAAGTATGACCAATAGGATTATAATCATTCAAAAATTTAACTCTAAAGTGAAAGTATGAAAGGTTAGGCTTTAGCCTGTTCTGGAATGCTTTAATTTCAAACCTTCCCAATAGTAAGGAAAGCAAAGTAGATTGTTGAAGTACTATACAGGGTGTGTATATAAAGTCAGGATCTATTTTTGTGAAGTACTTGGCAATTCTATAGAATTTTATCATAAAATGATAGTGGTAACATTTATTAAATAATTAAGAGTAGGATTCGACGTGACACCCATCAGTATCCCTGCACAGCTCAAATTGTTCTGGAGTATTTGTAGAGTTATCTGCAGCAGTTCGTATATGTGTACGTAAGTTTTCAAGACTCGTAATCTTCATCTGATAAATGTGCAATTTGATAAAGCCCCATGCAAAGAAATCTAAAGGGGTTAAATCTGGTGATCTCGCTGGCTAAGGTCTGTTGCTTTTGCGTCCAATCCAGCAATTTGGAAAACGTCTATTTAGATAAATCCTGAATAATTTTGGTAGTGACAAGGAGCACTATGTTGATAGATGATGGTACTAACAATCCTATCCCCGTTGTCTATCAACATGGTGCTCCTTGTCACTATGCCAAATTTGTTCAGGATTATCTAAATGGATGTTTTCCAAATTGCTGGATTGGATACGGAAGCAACAGACCTTGGCCAGTGAGATCACCAGATTTAACCCCTTTAGATTTCTTTGCATGAGGCTTTATCAAATCGCACGTCTATCAGATGAAGATTACGAGTCTTGAAAACTTATGTATACGAACTGCTGCAGATAACATAACCCCACAAATGCTCCAGAATGTTTAGAAATGGTGGAATGATGAGCTATGCAGGGATACTGATGGGCATCATGTCAAATCCTACTCTTAATTATTTAATAAATGTTATCATTCAATCATTTTATGATTGAATTCCATATAATTTCAGTGCGCTTCACAAATAGATCCTGACTTTATGTACACCACTACACCCTCTATATAAAATCTGATTCAGATCCTAAACTAAAATATTAATGAAATAGCATTTACCTGGCTAACCTCTTCACAAAAATAATGGTGCCTAACAAAAACTATATCTACAGGGTGGGCCATAAGTTTCCATACATAGGAAAAATAAATATTTTTTTATGGACAACCATTTTTATTTATATAATATGCTCTACATGGTTGCCATTGTTTTGAAAAAACATTTCAATACGTGTTCCCCACTGTTGTTGAACACGCATTAGCACAGTTGACGTTATGCTTGCAATGGCGTTGGTGATACGTTCCTTTAGATGATTTATGTCTCGTATCTTTTCCTGATACACCATGGCCTTCAAGTGCCCCCAAAGATAGAAATCAAGGGGGGTGAGATCTGGGGATCTGGGAGGCCACTCCACAGGACCACACCGACCAATCCAAGCATCTAGAAACTACTGATCCAAATACCAACGCATGTGAAGACCATAATTTAAATTTTCCTATGTATGGAAACTTACGGCCCACCCTGTATAATATGATAGTAAATGATCATGAAGTCAAATAGAAATATAGTATGGTATTGTAGTTACTTTATGCACAGTATATAAATTAAGGTTGGCATTTTGCTACTTCAAAAGAAATTGCTTTATAAAAAATGGGCTTTAAAAAGTTTGCTGAATTGAATGCTAAACTGTTCTTGCTGGAACACACACACATTTTTTTATCAATGTAAAACTTGTTTCATGGAAGGTGTACACAACTTTAAAAGGATGAAGTATCTCTGAAGCATGTGCATGAACTTTATTGCAGTGCAATCTCCCAAGGTAAGTGTTTGGTCAAGAATGTAATGTAGTTAAGTCAGACCACTATGATGGGGTTGGTAGCATAATCAAAAGTGGCAGATCCTTACTCTAAAGCAGCAACCCTATTTGAATACTAAAAGATAAGCACACTGGACAAAAAATTAGTCACCCCTAATAGCACCGATAGTAGGAAGTTCAAGGTCACACAGAGGGTGCTGATGTAGCATTGGTAAGTGACAAGTAGCGGTGATGTAGCACACAGGATCAGATCTGTTTCATGAGGTGGTGAAGAACAAAGTGTGTGTTGGATATAGTCTGCAAAATGGGTCGTGAGGCAGATGTTACTCAGTGGCAAAAAGGAGCCATCGTGTTTGGCAGAGCCCACGGACACAAAATGTCTGAAGTAGCCCAGTTTGTTGGTGTCAACGCGTACTGTCCAGCGAGTTTACAAAGAGTGGTGTAGTTCGCAATCAACTGACAATTGACGACGTAACTGTGGCTGGAAAACTTCTCGACAATAGGGGCTGCTGCCCTGTTTCTCGTCTAGTAACTGCAAATTGTTTTCAAACCAGAGAACAATTGCTCCAAGAAACCAATGAGGTTCTCCAGCAACCAATTTCCAAACGGACATTGCGACGAGAACTGCATGCGATGGACATCTGGAGCAGGGTACCACGGAAGAGGCCGCTGTTAACAGCAAGTCGCAAATTGGCACGTTATAAATGGGCTCAGAGGCACAAAAACTGGACTGCGGCAGATTGGAAACGTGTAATTTCATCCGATGAGTCCCATTTTTGTTTGTTCTCCAATGATGGGAGGTGACGAGTACATCGCAGATCCAATGAAGCCTTTAATCCTGAATGTGTCAAAGGTGGTGTTCAGGCTGGAAACAGAAAGTGAAGTGCAGGAATAGACACCCATGGACTCTGGCGGAACTTCGGGACTGGCTGATGAATGAGTGGTAGCGAATTGATGTTCAGTACATGCATAACCTCGTAGAGTCTCTGCCTCACTGGATTCGTGTGGTTATCAAGGCCAGAGGTGCCGTCACACGTTATTAGGTACATTCTGAGAGGGGTGACTAATTTTTTGTCCGGTGTGCTTATTATCTGTACATTCATTAGTTTCAACTTTCTGAGCACTGAAGATTGCAAATAAGAGGCCTCTATCATCAATGATTTGAAAATGCTAAAGCCTTCTAGAAACTTTCATTACTTCCCAATTTCAAAGACCAAGTTTCTCTGTTCCTATACTTAGACATGAAAGTATAGACTATCGAGAAAGATGTTTAGCCAAAATGGATATCAAAGATTCAATAATTTGCAAGTGTTTTGAGTTTTGTTACAGGGTGGTAATGAAATTCTGCACCAATGGGAATACTTTTTCCCAGAAAATGGGATACTGAAGATCTGTGATACTAGTCAGTGGAGCCAACAAGTGACTGGAACAACATTCAAACTTAAAGGGAAACTTAAAACTAAAATTGAAGTAGATATTTTCTTGTATTTGTGTGAATGTCACTAATAAATTTAAGCTTTTTATTTTGTTCATATTGAGCATATTCTAAAAGTGCTAATTGTCTTAAAATTGTAAGACTGTCTATGGGCCAAGTATGCTAATAACTTCAATAATACCTACAGTACCTCAGGTTTAAGGAATGCCTTTGTTAAAAAAAAAAAAAAAAAAAAAAAAAAAACCTGATTTTTATGAAGGTTGGGTGGAAGGTCATTTGGTTGAATTTTTAAAGTATTTTTCAGTGTTTTCAATGACTTCAATATGATTACACTTGTGTTGAATTGGTTTGAAAGTATAGTGGGTCAAGTCATATTTGAAATGGGTTGTCAGGTTGAACTTGTGCCCTTTCTCAAGATACATTTGAGAAATCATTGCGTAGGACACCTGAAAGGTTGACTAAAATTTTCTCTAAGTATGCAGAGTTTCATTAACTAATTGGGTTAAACATCTTTAGTGATCTTATGTAGATTAGTTACACATTTATTTACCAGTATACAAATATAACTAGTTGAAGGTAGCTGGTATCTAAAATAATTTAAGTTACAATTAAGGAGAGTAACAAAATTGTAACTTCAAATAGCTAGATGGATTTTTATCTAAAAGCTCTTTGTTGGAGCATTTCTGAACTTGATAATTTTTGCGAATCTAAGGAAATTGCAGATAGTTTTGGGGTTTTTAAAGAAAAATTACTTGGGAAATGACTAGAAGATAGGGTTGGGTAGTAATCCTAGTATTGAAAAATATTTTATGAAAATTAGTTTCCATTTGCAATAAAGTGGTGCACCTATAGAAAAACTTCAATTACTTGTACTGTATAGCTATATATTAAGTTTAAATGTATAAAAATTGGGGATACACCATTTAATTGGTATGAGTATATAGTATTTACATTTTGCCTATTAATCAGTAAATTTAGTATTGGATGATACTTTACAATATTCTCTTAAGGGGAAAGATTATTTTAGGAATTAAATAATTTAATCTACTACATTATTAGAAAAATAATTATCCCTAAAATTATTTCCTTTCTAAACTCTATATATACCAGTTTGTTACAAGCCTGGACCAAGTAAAAACTTCAAGTACTAAGTAAAAGTTGTGTGTTGGATATTTAAGAGTATTTGGTATAGGGTTACCAGATGTCCACAAAAATGCTAGACACCAGCAGTAAGGTAGGTTGATTTTCTGCATTTTTTTAGATATTGACTTTGGACTAGTGGAGATAGTCAGGGCTTAATATGATAATTGACAAAAAATTTCAGATCCCTAGCTTTAACCATTTTTTGAGGAAACTGTTTCAAAAATTGTCAAAAAATCATACTGAAAAATACCACATTTTCATAATTTTTGGCTAAAAAAAAAATCATGCTATTTTCATAAATCTTTAGAAAAACATGTACGGTATAGTCAAATAGACACATTTAGATCCCAAGATCATCATAATTTTCACTGTAAGAGCCCTTAGAAGCAAAGGAAGGCCTCATCTGGCAGCTTAGGGCTTTGGCCAGAATGTGTTTGTGCCTTGATTAGAGTCCATAAACAGTATGGGAAGCCTCGGATGTCAGCTTCATGGCCCTTTCAACACTGAGAATGTGCAGGCAGCTCCAGCTTGGTGCCATTCAGCAATGCTTCTTGAAGCTCCTGGTCAGAAAAGTCTTCTGTGAGCAGGTTCACATATGCCACTTTGAGAAAGGTTGATTAGTTCTGACCAGTGGGTAGCTTCAATGTTGTTGGCTGTGATCTTCAGACTTTTCTTGGCTGGCTTCCCACTTCTGAAAGAATAATTAGTTTTTTATTCTAGTTTAAGATTTAATCCCTATTAGTCTCAGAATTGCTAATTTAATTTAACTTAAAAACAAACAAACCAGAGTTCTATAAATCCCTATAATTTAATTCTTTTTCAAAGAAGGGAAGATTATTTCCATTATCAGAGGAGAGGGGGGGAATTGGGCTAAAAAAATTTGATTGGGGATTTATAGAACTTGGGCCTTTTTTTATTAAATAAATCCCCATAATCAAATTTTTTTCATTTTTTTAAATTAATAAGTGCTTACCTGATGGACAGAATTTTCTTGAGCAGCTTCTCTCACTTCCAAGTCATCAGACTTAATCATGGAGTACAGCACATTCTCAGGCAGCAAGGCAAAAGCATTGTATTTCAGGTTCTTGAAAGTAACCCCCTGGATTTCTTCAGACTGCTGCTTGATCCTCTGAATCATGTTGAAGATGTACAGCTTCTGATTGTGGAACTTGCTGTCCCTTTTGATCTCAAACTGACTGCATACACTTCCACAATGAACTTGATGGCCTGGTAAAGCTTATCCTGTAGTTCTGGAGGGTAAGCACCTCTGGTCCACAGACACATCAATCCAATTGCCAAAGTCAACCATCTTGCATGGTTTAATGGTCCAATTTTCTAGGCAGCAAATCTTGGGTTGACTTTGCCCCTAGAAATTCCAAGCACATACTCCAAAAGAAGCCTCTGGTTGCTACTGAGATCATTCCATGTCTCCTCGGCAAATTCCATGTCATCCAGGGGGCCACTGAGTTTGGTGAATTCCATTTGTGGCAGATCTTGGTAGTCAATTTCAGTTTTCCCAGTGGACCAGTGAAAGCAGTAGGACTTTTGGTACTGCCCTCAAGATGCTTGAAAACAGCTCTGAAAGGAAGCTCATTCTGATGGAGTGAACAGCTAATGGTGTGCAGTTTCCGCTCAATTGCACTAAGTTAGGCCAGTTAAAAGTTAAAAAAAATAATAGTATTACCACCTTACTGGGAGGACAAGTGCAGATTGTGCTATTTGACAATTTTCTTTCTTGCACTTCACAGCATTATCACAGGGATGAACAGGTAGCTTACAGGTGCAAGCAGAAATGTCAGTTTATCCAGCTTTTCCTCTAGATTCTGCTCCTGGACTGTAGAAAGATTTCCTGTTTCTCTTGCTTTCTTGAAGCACACTTTATCCACCAATTTCACTACATAATATTCCTCATACAGGGGCAGCTGTAGGTTCACTGCTTGCCAGATCTCAATCACATCCTTTGCTATCATTTTAGCAATGTCTTTCAAGTCTGGGTGGCTGTTTTGGAGGAAATAACTGTACTGAATAATTTGGTGGAGGGTAGGAGGCTGTTTTATCCAAAGGGGAAGGCTGGCCATCGAGTTTTTTGGCACTATCACTTCGAGTTAACACTGCAGACTTCCATTTTTACCTATTTTTATGAAATAAATGAAAATAAACAATTAAATGAGTGCATCATAAAATAACCTAATTTAATATACATTTTACAGGTAAATATCATTAAAAAATACAAAATAATATACTAATAAACATTTATAATGCATTTACAATAAGTTTCAAGCATCACTTTGTTAAAGCCAAATTTTAATTAATTATTTTGATGAAATAAGGTTAGATATTTTATTTACATTGTGTGAATGCCACACGTGTAATTTTATGCGTAAAATTTGACAATTTTACAACTTAAAAATAATTAACAATCCTCAAAAAATAATTTTCACAAATATGAGTTGGTGCAACATTTTTTATACATTAATACCTATCTATCTAGACTAGTCCAAGATCAGTTCCAAAATCAACCTACCTTAACCAGCAGCTGGGGGTCAGGGGTAGGGTGTAAAATGAAGTTTTCTTCATTACTCGCAAATTGGTTCATTGGATGCTTTATAAAATCAGTTAATTATATGGATAAATAACTAACTAGAAAATATATTGCAACTGATTTACAAAACTTATTCAAACAAAATTAATATGGACAATTCCATCCAGTACAGCACTGAAACTATCCAATTCTTATCAGATTTGCAATAGAAATGTATGTAAAATAATTATTGAATTTAAAAAACAATTATGGATAACCAAAAAAAAAAACCTGATCTATTAAAGCTACACCTATTAAGATGAAACTAAAATGCAGACATAGTTGATTTACTTTTACGTGTCTGGTATTCTTTAGTTTTTTTAACTGGACAGAGCCCAAATTCCAGACTTGTTCAATACTGAACACCTGGCAAGAAGTAGGCCCTAGGTATTGGGGGCACCCTACTTCTATTAAATAGACCAACAGGATACAGTGTAGGTTTAATAATTCCTTTAACCCTTTAATGCCCAGTGTGTTAAATTTTCATCGTTAACTTTGGAAGCAATTTTAGACCTTATTTATAAGGTTATAAGGACGATTTTTGCATCAACTGGTTCCACCTACTTTTTGACTTAATTTGGGTATGAAAGGGTTAAAGGTTTTTATATTTAAAATAAAGGTATATAGGTAAAATAATTCAAATGTTGGATATTTTTTATTTTTACACGTAGAAATGAAGATTAAAATTATTAATTGTAGGCCCAAACCCAAGAGGGGCAGCCATCCATTTTTTTTGATTGATTTTGTGAAGCTATTATAGCATTTATGCCAAAAAATGAACAAATGTGATTGCATTTCATCTGGTTCAAATGAGAACCCTGCTTTTACTTATTAGTAAAGGTGAAGTTGAATTAATTTTTTGTACTACATTTAAAAAAAAAAAAAAAACCTGGTGCAGTTGAAAGGTAGTTTGGCCCAAATGTGATGGTAGAAATTTAAAATCAAAACTATTCAAAGAATAGGCTATTACTACAACTTTTACTTCTGTTATGCTGTTGGGAGGCTGGAAGTTTTAAGGTAAATTAATGTGATTAAAAAAGTGAAATGGCAAGTAATGGTAGTGTTATAGTAAACAAAAGGTAAAAATTTACAATAACTGGTGAAAGTTCTGAAAAAAAATAAAAATTTTAACTTCAATAATTTCTTAACGATTTTCTACTTTTTGGACCAAAGTTAAAAAAAAAAATGATCAAAACCGTAAAATTTTATTTTAAAATTAAATTTTATTGAAATAAAATATGATCTTTAAAAAAAAAAAAAAAAAAGTTCGCTTTTTTTTTTTCCTTTTTTTATTGAAATTTAAAAAGTTACAGCCATTTCAATTTTAAATTTTGCATAGCATTTGTTTTATACCAACTTTAAATAAAAGGATTGTTATAGTATGAAGCAAATGATTAATGAAAGAAATTAGATGACTAAATTATGAAATTAAGGGTTTAATAAGATTAAAGGGAATTTAGATTAGATATGATTTATGGAGCCACATTTTGTATAATTCAAATAAGGACTCTTGCCGTACTTTAGTAATAGTGGCAGTGAACTTTTATGAGTGGTTGGCAACGTTTGACCCACAGGTCAATTGTGTTATATATATTACATATATTTTAGTGTCCCAAAAATAGTTTTGATTTAAATTTTGAACATTGACCCATTATCAAATTGACCATTTCAAAAAAGGTTGCCTACCACTGTTGTACATTAGAAGCAAATGAACTATTTTAATGACATGCAAAATATATTTTGATAGCATGATATTTATGGAAATTGCATTCCATACACTGCTCACTTGAAAAGTTAATTTCCTGCCTTTTGAATGCATTTTGCTAAGAGTTAAATTGTGGCACAAAATTTCCAACTCTACCAAGGTTCACTACATCCCCCCCCCCCCCCCCCCCAAACTGTAGTTGTCATGTGGCTCACTATTTTAGAAAACTATTTTATAACACTTTCAACTACATAAAATAAGGTTTGATTTTAATACTTTTGAAATGTCAGTACCTCCATTAAATTTTGAAGTAAATTCTGTAATCAGAGTTAGGCCCACTGGTTAATTCCTAGTCTGGATCCAGAATGGTTTATCATATCTTGAAATGTAGTAAAGTAGGGTTCCTCCTTTGGCAAAATTGGATTGACTGACCACTGGAAAGTAGCGCACATTGGATATAAAGAACATCTGACTCCAGGTTGAGGGCTTGTACTTGACATATCAAGATTTATTTATTATAAATGGATGAAAGTTGTACAAAGTATTAGAAGTGCTGTTAGGCAAATGTCTCAAATAGTACACAATGGGTGAATAATAGCATATTGTACTTTACAGTACCACAGTTCTTGTGTAGAATCTTGTGGAAAATGACCTGTATTATGCATGTTGGTCACAAACTCAATCATTTGGTTCAAGGCTGCACTGAATGTTATGACCATGCACCAAATTTTGAAAATGATGGGGACTAAAGGGTTCTGTAGTAGATAGAAAAGCTTTTGCTATTTTAAATTTTGATTCCTGTGCCATCTTGTGAAGATATAAAATGGGAACCTGTTGGTAAATTTGACTTTATATAATTAGTTTTCCTCTTATTTAAAATTAGTTGTAATAAGCTTTTATTACTATGAATTGTAAAATTAAAATCTGTTCTTGTGCCTCTTTCCATAACTTTAACTTGTGCAAAATATTCTCAATTAAGAAAGTACAGGGTGATTCAAAATGTGAATTTGTTTGGGAAAGAATTAGATGTCATCCAATAAATACCACCAGATATGCCTTAGGGCCCTGGAAAGCTACACGTGACCACTTTTTTGCATGCATAGATATCCATGGATGGAAAGTACACTATGAAGCACTGTTTGCATCGCAAAAAAGCTTACAAATTGAACAAAAAATAAAACCTATAAGTGTGAAAGGGTTTTTGAATCACCCTGTATTTTGAATGTAAAATCTAAATTTTTAGTAGTTTACTCCTGTTCCTTTCAAGTGTTCCACATCATGATTCCTCACTTCAAACTTGTCATCCCTCCTTTAAATATAGAAATTTATACCTTAAAAGTTTGACTCCTTTCAAATGGTTAAAATTCACTAAAACTTGTGTAGTAATATTTCCAACCCTCTTCTACATTAAGTTAGGATCAACGAGGGACAGGGTATGCCATATTTCACAATCCCAGCCATACTGCAAGTTGTACTAAAAAACCTATTGGTGTAACTTCATAAATTGAAACTAATGCATTAATGTTCTAAGATATTATCAATGGTGGTTTTCTTAATCATTTGATCCCTTTTGAGGTTTATTTTACTAGAATTAAATCTTATTTCATTTGTTTTGATATATATTAAAAATTAATAAATTGCTTTAATATTCAATAGTAAGAATTATTGATAAAGTATGGCAAAAGGGTTTTGTATTGTTGGATTACTACTTGGTTTATATTTTGAATATACCTTTTAAGCAACATTGAAAATAGTAAAATGGGTTCTTGAAACTAGTGTGGTAGTTTTCTCATAACTGGTGTGGTGCGGGTCAAAATGACCCACTTCAAAAATTTTTTGTAGGTTGTGATAGAATTGAAAAAATAATTTTTTTTTGCAATAACTATACATATCTATGCATGGTAAAATAACTAACTTACAAAAGGCAGCTACTAGGAACTACAGCCATCTAGTGGAGAAAATACAAAACTTACAGCAGAAAGTTTGTTCCCACCGGCATTTTGACCCGCACCACACTAGTTAAGGGTTAGTTAATCCAGAACTCTAATCATTATTTGAACCAAATTAACTGTGGTGGATCCTAACCTAATATGCATAATTTATTCCATTCAGCCTAGGCTATTATTAGTGTAATGAAGACTTGGTTGGGTTGTTGGTTCTTGTACTAAAATTTTGTATAATGGACATTTCCAGCTGTAAATTACTCAGTGGTATCTGCACTAGGTCTATAGATAGACCTAGTTAGTTGCAAAAGGATTTGATTATAAAGATGTACTAGTATACTGTGATGTATGGTACTATAGTATTATGCACAAGGATAGCCTTAAAATATTATACTGATAGTCTATTGCAGGGGTTCCAAAATTGGTGTTCTGTGGAACACTTGTATACCATGAGAAGTGTTCTGCGGAACACAATTTGGGAACCCCTGGTCTATTGAATTTCATTAAATTACTGTATGCTATAAAGTTTAAGTAGCTTTCATAGCCTGTTCTCTTAATATAAAATCTTTATATTTATAAAAACATTAGTTTAACAAAACTAGGATTTTTAATTGACATTTGCAAGTATATCACACTTTAAAAATATGAAGACTCGTAATAAGGTTTGCTGCTATTATTAAAGGAACTAATTTATTAGTTCTTTAAGTAAATAGGCTTGCTTGCTCACTTGGTATAATTTAAATTTCCTTAATTTAAAGTTTAAAAATGTCAGCAATTGGCATATTTCTGAAAGTAAATTTTCTGTACTTGTTCTGCCTCACTTTCATTGTAAAACTCTTGTATTGCATAACTTGTAATTTGAAGTTATTAATGTGTTTAGGTATTTAAGAGGTTACTCTACCCTACACCAAGGATTAGTACTGAAAATTAGTTGTTAATGGTGGTGCATTTGACTTAAAAATTCTGCACAAAATATGGTTAGTGAATGAAATAAAATTTGTCCAACATTACTTGTAGTAACTGTCTTTACTAGAAATGGGACAGGTTTTTTGTCGGCAATGTCAAATTCATTATGTAGGATTGATGTATGATCATTGGCAACTTACCCTAGCTTACGTAGTCAAGTAATTTTTACACACTTATAGGGGTGGGGAGGGAGTTTAAGTAGGCTCATTAGATTAGATTCCTCTATTCTATTAGTGGTTTGTATTAAAGTTAGGGATGGCTTTCACTTGAAAGAATGCTAGTTTGTTTTCCTGGAGATGTAAAAATTTTTTGAAAAAAAAAATTACTAGGTCTTGGTAATATTTTGATATTTGTGGCTAACAATTTCAAACTCAACTCCCAGTCCTGACTGATTTAAGCTAGTTTTTTTGGAAGTTTTAAGCAGTGGTGGCTCGTTGGTAGGCACTGTGGAACTGCAGCACCCCTAAATTTTTTTTTAAAATTGAAATAATCACTAACAATATAAGGATGAGCTCACTAAACTTTTTCAATAACTTTTGAAACTTTATTCATTTCAGTAATTACTTCAACCCATTCTTAGAGACAGCACCCCTAGAATTTTGTCACGAGCTGCCACTGGTTTTAAGCAAACTTTGTTTTAACTTTTTAAAGAATTTTATAGCACTTGGTTCTCATGCCAGTAAGTGTACTGTAAACTTACCATTTAGCTCATTTAAATACCTACACTAAGGGGTGCCACTTAAAGCCATTGAAAATAAGCTGTATATAGGTTGGGTGTGACCAAAAATTAGTTGACTGAAAATGACCCAACTTTAATTTACAGGAAATCATGAATATAAAGCTAAAGACCTAACAAGATTATGCAAGTTTTGCCACAGTATGAGTATGGTTATGTAGTAATATACTGAGGTTCAATTTTGGCTGCTAAATTCTTAGTGGGTTAAGGATTCTCTTCTGACTTGTATAGTTCAGTGCCTATACATAGGCTTGCTTAGGTGGATTCCTGTATGCGAATCATTTTCTAGTTTTGAACCACTTGTAAATTAAATGTAACATCATTGAATGTAAAATGATAGAGCATTTATTTTTGATAGTTGAAAGTTATTATTACTTGATTGGTGAACTTAAAAATGTCTTAAATAGCAAAGGGAGTTGGTGATATTAATAACTTCATTTTTCAGTTTAAAATTTCAAACCTTGTATAGGATCTAATTAAACTAGTCAAATTCACTGGCTTTGTTTCAAGGAGAGTGTTAGTTAACTAGACTTCAAGAACAGACACTTTCAGACCTTTTTTCTTTACAAATTTTAGTCCTGAAAATGACCATATTAAGAAGCAAATTAAAAGAATTGGCTGTTATGGTAGTTTGAATGACAGGCTTATCTTACCCAGGCTGATGCTAATAGGATTGTGGAAAATCTAATTTTAGTTTCATGTATTGTATAGCTTTGATTTACACGAGAAATTTCAAATTTTTTAACTTGGGTAGAAAATGATGAGTAAAGCCAGCAGTACCTGAAAATTTAGTAGACTGAATAGAAAATCTTTGTTAGCTTACAAAGACTTAACTTTTTAGAACATTAAGATGGTCCAGCTTTTAGATAGACCTGAAAGCTTTGTAGTTTTCCTTATTGTAGCTTCTATGCTCACTTATATTTCCTTATTGTAGCTTCTATGCTCATTTATATTAAGTTTATGAAAACTTTAAGTTAAATTTTTTATTAGCAAAGCCTACTTATATCTAGGCTTGAGACAATGCTTGTACAAAATTTCATGCATGTGTCTGATGTTGAGAGAGCCAATCAAGCAAAATGTAAATGGGTTATAGGCTTCTTTTCACTTAATATTTAAATTTCCATACAGAAAAACAAAAGCTTTATCTGAGCATGGACAGATGAGGTAGGCTTTGATATTAGGTCCAGCTGGCTTCATGGGCTGTATGCTGTGATTTAAACTTAAAATGGAAGCTTGCTCCAGTGGAACCCTTTTTATAGGGTACCATGGTTTTGGGTAGTTTCATTTCAGTTAGCTACTATTTGGGGGGCTTGTAAGGTTAGTTTAAATTTACCTTAATCCAGTAGGGTACCCTAAATGGATTTATTTTGGTCCATAGTCAGTTTATTTTTTAATCTTAACAGGTGTTTTCTAATTTTAATTTGAAAAGTTTGTGTAACCTAATGTGAATTTAATAATTCTTGTCTCGAACATGTTAAAGGTTGGCAAAATCCTAACCCACTTGGGCTTTTTTAGTTTGTTTTTTTTTGACTTTTTCAATGGCCAAAATAGTATAATAGCTAAATAACAAAGCTTATTAAACTATTTACCACAATTTGTATTTTCATTGGGCAGTTTGGTATGTTTTGCTTAAATAAAATGCTCAAATGATTGTAAAGTTTCAGTCAAGTTGTGAATGTGGAATCTTAGATTTTATATTTCAGTAATGATTACTGTGCAAGAATTAACTTTATTATTTTCTGAAAACCTACTGGGGGCAACTGGGTTGGGTCCAATTGGGCCAACCCTGGTTAAAACCCTATGCTACGAAGTTGCTCCTTAAAATGCTTCCATTAATGGCTACTAATTAGAAAGCCTTAAAGCTCTAAGAATGAATTTGAATTGAACCCCATTTTAAAAATGTAAAGGGCACATTCCCATTCAATGAATTTGACCCTTCATGAATTTAAATTTTCCAGGTCACTATAAAAGCAATTTGAGAATCTTGGGTTAAACTCTCTCTAATTTTCTTAAGCCTAAGAAAGTTCTTGCATTCTGTATAACTTATGGTAACTTGCATAAGTGTACATACTGTTATGGATTGTGCTAGTTTCACTGAAATCATACACAATGATTTGGACTGTCATCCAGTGTATTTAAATTGCTAGTTCGTAAACAATTGATTAGAGTTAAAATTAATGTTGGGGAAATGCATGGTAATGTGATAAGATGGGTTTTTTAAGTACTCTAAAAAATGTCCTTGTCACACTACCATATATTTCCCACTCAATTTCCTTTGTTCACTTCAAAATGGTGGCTGTTAGTCAATAGCTTTTGATTAGATCCCGGATGATGGCAGTAGCAAGAAGTCTTTAATAGTTATTTAATTAGAATACTATTTTCATACTTGATTAAAATGCCATTTTAGTGAGATTTAAGTTTTAATTTTCTATCCCTAAAGGCTTCTGGTGTTCAAGTTGCGGATGCATGCCAAGAGGCATTCCTAGATATAAAGAAGAGCAAGAAATACAGATACATTATTTTTCACATTAAAGATGAAAAAATAATAGATATTGAAAAGGTAAAGTAATTGTGAATTTAAGTTTACACATTGGTTGCATAAGGTGGTTTAGTTTGTGTAATTAGATCAAATTGGTTATATTAGGATCTTTTTCCTGTAGTTATCTGGTCCTGTGTATCCCTAGCAAGGATCATTTTCCAATAGCTAATTACAAATGCTGTTCTATATCGAGTTGCGAGAGGAAGACTTTTAATCACTGGAAATATAACTTAGTGGATGACACTAATTGGGTAAGGCTGGGCTTTAAACGTGTCCTAAATATTACTCTGAAGCTTGTGCCTCGTGTTGTAATGGATTAATTATTTTTAGTATGGCGATAGAGAAGCATCGTACGACGATTATCTGAATGACCTCGCAAGCGCAGGCCCAGACGAATGCAGATATGGACTTTATGACTTCGAATATGACCACCAGTGTCAAGGAACTTCTGATGTGAGTACTTTTAATTGTAGCAGAATTTAACTTATATATCGGACTTGCTATACTCGTTAGTATTGGATTGCCATTGTACCCTTAACTTGCGTCGAATTTTTGCTTTGCCTCCTTTTTTTTAGACCAAAAAGCAGAAACTGTTTTTGATGTCATGGTGTCCAGACACTGCTAAAATTAAGAAAAAAATGGTCTATTCATCAAGCTTCGACGCCCTGAAAGGAGCCTTCATAGGGATTGGAAAATATATTCAGGTAAGAAATAACTTAGACCCAGTAATACCAGGAAATGGATTAAACTATTTTGAGTTATGTTACATTGTTCTATTTGGAACAAGTTAGAGCAGTTTTTAACTATATTCTTAACTTAAAAATAAATTTTCTTTCAGGCTACTGACATGGCAGAAGCCTCTTACGAATGCGTTCTTGAGAAACTTCGTGCCACTGATCGATCGTAATTAGGATTGGTTCTGTGGCTCCTTTTTTGTAACCCCTTGATTCATTTTCCTATATTTATCCTTGTTTTGTCATCAATCAATCTTGAATATATTATTCCAAGCATTATCTTAACCTTAATATGAAACGGCTGCTGAAGTGGAGCTATTTTCAAAGTTCATTTTGTAAAAATTATTTTCACCCAAATATTTCTAACGACCTGAGCTATTAGTCAAGCGAGGTTGTTGCTCTGCTTTATTAAAAGTGAAACATTTTTACAGGTAGAGGAAATTGACTTGCACTGTAATTTAGCATTTTAAAATTAAGATTGGTTTCTATGACAGAACAGATTCTGGCAGGCCTTTATGGCTCTGAGCTTTCAAGGAGTTTAAAAAAAAAAAACTTCAAAAGTTTGCAATTGGAGCACAATATTCTTGAATGCCTAAAAGCTTTTCACTTGAATTTAGCCCACTTTAGTCACTTGGTTTTCTCCCTAAGATCATTGCCATGAACTGCCAGATAATGGCTCACTTAAGGGTTTAGAGTATTATTACCCGAGATCTTCCATTTAATTTCATAACATCTGCTAATTATAAATATTGATTGATAAATGTAGTTGGTAAGTTCCATGTTGCGATATTTAAGCTATTTTGATATTGGTGACAATTTATTTTGATATTCATAAAGCTCAAAATTAAATTTCTTATTAATTTCATGAGAGGGTTTTGTATTGATTTCACCGTAGGATTATTATTAATTGTGAGGTCTTAAAATAAATTTCTTTACAACATTCGTATTTTTAATTCTGTACTCAATGCTGATATTTGTAGACCTAAATTTTATTTAATTTAGATACTATACTTTTGGGAATTTTCAATTTAAAGTCCATATAAAGTAAGATGACATTTCTTCACTTGAAGAAAACTGCATTTCACCATTGTTCATAATTTTGTAGTTCTCCATTTCCATCTAACTCTACAGTGGCTTCATAAATTATTTAATCCAATTCAAAAAGGGTCCATAATCCATGCAAATACTGACTTGTAATTTATTTCTGTAGTTTGGATAGTGTAATTGTTTCGACTAAACTAATTTGGGTTTAAGGTACTACAAAGCTTAACTAATTTCAGTGCAACAGTTGGGAAAAGTCCCCCCCCCCTTTGGAGTATTTGTGTAATAGGTGATGCTTTATTTTATAATGGTCTGTCACTTGCTATCATGAAACTTTTTACCTTGGTCTTTCCTGTACCTTGCGCAGTACATAACGGGTGTCTCAGAAGTCACTATCTATTTTGAAAAATAATGGGAATTACGAAAAACTGGTTTAAGACATGAAAAATATATTTATTTCAAAGTAAGTGCCACAAAGAATTAGTGCTATTTATTTGTCTCCACATGGCGACCATCAGTGTCTACAGAGCTCAAAGCGATAAGTTATTTCCCGGAACACACTTTCCAGCATTTGAGGTTATTTTCTGAACTGCATCGGTAATACGATTTCGAAGTTCGGTTACATCACTAATTCTTCTACCAGTGTACACCTTAGACTTAATGAAACCCCAGGCGAAAAAATCTAATGGTGTTAAATCGGGTGAACGTGCTGCCCATGGTTGTGTTCCTCCACGACCAATCCAGCGACCCGGGAAGCGTCTGTCAAGATAATCACGTACAATTATTGCATAATGGCACGGTGCTCCATCCTGCTGAAAAACTGTCAAGAATGCCATCTGCAAGAAGTTGAGGTTCGAGGAATTGTTCAAGCATGTCAAGATAAATTTATAAATTACACAAAATTCTAAAACCAATTAACTTTTTTTAAATACACAAATTTGCACCAAGTACATATCTATGCCAGCATAGCATTTAAAAAAAAAAATCTGTCACCGAAATAGATAGACTTTTGAGACACTAAAGTTCCGCGTGTAGCAAGTTAAGACGACCCCCCCCCCCCCCCCCCCCCAAAGATCCACACCCCACACGGCTAACCCAAGAACGACAAACTAGTTAGTTTAAGAATGGAAAGGGTTACCGCCTTCAAGAACCGCGTGGGGACGGACAAGTCAGGATAGTTTCATTCGACTCGATTCCCAAGAAACCGCTGTCATGCATGCACTTGACATCCTAGTTTGTGAAATGAAGGGTTTATTTTCTTTGAGGTAGAGTAATTTAAGTTTGTGACCACAGATGCACCTATTGGTATCTGTAAGCTAACTATCGAACGATACAGATACTTTGCAATATTAATTTTAGGAGTAGAGGCTATTCAAAATAACCTGATAAATTAATTTAATTAGTTTTTCAAACACACTTTAAAATTCTCTTCTATAAAAATTTTCTTCCGAATTTGGTCTAAACAAAACTTTAATAAGAGTACTAAATGGGAAAAGTTAATTGCTTTCAATGCTCTGGTGTTATCTATTTCTTACCTTTCACCAAACATTGATGGAAGGGGCTGCACACTGCACAGGAACTTTTTGATCATTTCAATGAGGCCTATTTACCCATTCTAAAATTGAGAATTTTTACTTTAACCACCTTCGATATACTGCATTTTAATTCAAAATATTCCACGCACTTTAAATTAAAGTTAATGTATCTGTACTGGCGCATCTTTGACCAACTTTTTTTAATAAAATTGAATAAATTTTATTAATAAAATGAATACAGTGCTCTTACAGTTTACAATGACTTAGTGACGCTGGACTAATTTAATTTAGCCCTTAAACTTTATTTAGGCTTTACCGGGCTCTTTCTAAAAAACTGATCATTAGGGTGGATCGATTTTACATTTTTTTCGATTTCCATATTCTAATAGACAAAAACTTGCGCATACATGAGAAAATAGCCTCTGCAAAATCTTAGCTTAATAGGTAATCATCTTCTGCCCCCGGCAGAGCGATGAAAATCTCATTTTAGTAGTCAAAAACGTATTTTTAAACCCTAGCCGTCATAAAATTATTTCATGCCTAAGCAACGATATAAATGCATTATTTAAGACAGAGCCGATCTGAAAATATGTATATTATACATATTTTCAGATCGGCTGTCTTAAATAATTCATTTATATATTTCCCACAGCATTTATATCGTTGCTTAGGCATGAAATAATACACACGCCAAATTTTATGACTAGGCTAGGGTTTAAAAATACGTTTTTGACTACTAAAATATGATTTTCATCGCTCTGCCGGGGGCAGATGATGATTACCTATTAAGCTAAGATTTTGCAGGGGCTATTTTCTCATGCATGCGCAAGTTTTTGTCTATTAGAATATGGAAATCGAAAAAAAAAGTAAAATCAATCCACCCTACTGATCATTGATTTAATAACTCAAGGCAGAGGGGAAGGAAAAAGAAATTAATGCTGGATTTGAAGGCAGGCAGGAGCTACCACGAGATGCAAACGATAGCTCAGGATGTGACACGAGAGTTGGACCTGCCTTATAGGTAGAACTCGATGGATGGATCAATGATGGTGTTAATCTCAAATTAGCATTATCGATATAACGAATGCAGGGTTATTGTTGAAGGTATTTCTTTGCGTGGTATTGGTATAATTATTATACATGCCAGAGAACTGAACAATCGCAAGTAATGTCTTTAATCCTAGATTACACAAGAGGAATAAACAATAGTGTACATTAATACTAGATTTTTATTAGTATGCCATTATTAATCGGGACTTCAACTTTGCTTTAAACTAATTTACATCAATTTTTTTTATCTGCATTTAAATCATTCCGTAGTTTCAACTCAATGAAAATGTCCATCTCAAATTACCCAATCTAAATTGAGGTATAACATGCTTTGATCTATTTTTGGTCCGATATGAGGATTTCTTGTAAGAATGTTCACCCATTGCAATTTTTTTTTTCTTACACGGGTAAATAAAGAAATGTGCCAGTTTGATTATATAGAGCTTTAGTAGTTTCAGCTCCTTAATGCACTAGTTTTTCCCTTAATGATACTGAAGCGTGTTCAAGTAAACATTCGAAGGAAATAGCCATAATAAGCCTAACCATTTCTGAGTTTGACTCTCGATGATATGTATCCGGATCCAGGACAGAGTCCGTAGAATTTGAGCGCAGCTGTTGTAATTCCTGTATCGTGTACAGTCGATTCGAAGTCCTGTCCAGATTTCTTAGGGCGAATATCGGTAAGAAATTGTTTCTCAAGACTAGTAGATTATACTGCGAAAACTAAGGACTAGATTTACTGTCGATAGAGAAGTTTGAAGGTATAATCTGAACTTTGGCTTAGTCGTAGTAGCAATTATGGTCGCCAGAACGTAAAGGAAGTGTACATTATACACTAAAGCTACGCTTCGAAGAAAAAAAAATTACATTCACAATCGACTAAACTCCCACTTACAAATCCATTTTTAAAGGACTGAGCACACTAGGTACATGGAATATACTCGTCAGTTTCGGAGAAATTTACCTAGAATACTACCTTGTGGTAGTACTTGGTTTGAAAGTTTGATATGTGGCATAAATATCTTGGCGATTACTCTAGGTTGCTGTTACGTGGTTTGCAGACATTTTAGGGATGCAGTAAAGTTTTCCCCTATTTGAAATGTTGCCGTGACATTTCCTCAACCTGCGGAAAGAACGTAATGCGTTGATACTTTATTTAGGAGAGCCTTGCTATAACTTTTTTTCAGGATAGGGATGGTTTTTCGTAGTACTTCAGATATAATGGAAGTGACCTACATCCTTACATGGGATCCGAAGCACGGGTCGCTACATTATTTGGACGCACTATGGTCACCCACCTAACTACTACCCAGATCGAAAGTCACTTTACTGATCTAGCGGGGAAACTACGTTAACCCGAGCGATAGCGTTACTACACACGCGATGTAGCTAGAATGAGAGTGGAATTTATCCATATTTTATGGGCCTTATGAAAGGCTAGGACACTTCTTGGCATGAGGGCAAAAGTTTGTATCTTGGCAGGATCGGAATTTTCAGAAATTTACCTGCCTCGGACGTGCTCATTTTATTAAGATTTTAAAAATCAACCGAACGTTTACATTACCCTTTTCTGACGATCAGTAAAGCGACATTGGGTCTGGGTAGTAGTTCGATGGGAACAGTCCTCTGCGTCCAGATTACGTAGACCGGTGGTTAGGATTCGACGTGAAGCCTTAGATCTGTCCTATATATTGTGGAGTAAGTTAAACCACCCAATCATTAGTCACAATAGGGGCCGTGTCTGGATGTCTTGCCTCTAGTTCTGGAGGGAAGACACGTGGCATAAACCCCTTACCAGTGATGGACTAGACATTTTTCTGGTCTGTCTCGGCCATGGTCTGAACTACATCACTACCCCTTACATTTATGCGACTGCAAAAGCCTCGGATGGAATGTTAAGATAATTTTGCTCATCACGTGGCCAATCTTGACTTCCTCCAATGGGCACGAAACCAGTTTAGCCAGAACCCAAATTGCCTCCATCGTTCTTACAAGATCGTAGTGCTGAAAAGTATGATTGCAAACAGGATTCCCGAAATCCTTTTATCCATTGTCCATAGACCACAATGGTGTTTAGTGGACGTATGTCGAAGTACAGAACAAGCCTCTAAAGCAGAGCTTTCCAAACTGTGTCGCGACAGTGTTTTTTGTATTTTGAAAATTTTGATTTTTCTATCAACAAAATCGGCTACAAGATAAACCACCTACTGAAAAATTACTTGATAACAAAAATTAATTAAATGTGTCGTGAAAAATTTTTAGTGTCGCCAACATGAAAAGTTTGGAAAGCTCTGCTCTAAAGGGTCATGGGTCTGAGTGAAATCTGTTCATATTCTTGCTTGGCCTTATAAACTTAAGAGCTTTCACCTTGACACCTCCATTATAGCTTTTGTGCAAATGTTGGTTTGTGAAGAATAGACTTTTGCCATGTTTACTATTATGCTTGTTCGTGGATTAGATAACCTAGTGAAGGGAGAATTCTCAGAAGGGCCAGAACCCCCAACCTCCGACCTGTCTTGTCACTTCTAAGAAAACTGCTACCTAGTAAGATACGGGCGATGGCGAAAAAGATCATTTATTCTAAAATCTAAAATTAGTTTAGTTCTCAAACTAAATTTAGCTTTAATTATTTCCATGTCAGGTTGAGATACCTTAAGAGTGCAAAATTTTGAGATTACCTAATTCTCTGACAACGGTCAGATGTTAAATGCACCATTGTCATGACCAGTGTTGGGATAATTACTGGGGGGGGGGGGGGGTATTGCCCCCTCTATTTCCGTTGCGTTCACCACTCGATCCAAGACCATCTTTTATTTAGAGTAATGGCTAATTCTCGTCTAATATGGTAAACGACATTCAGCCGCCCCCAAGTCTACCAGATAGAGAAAATGTATTACAACTGTTTTAAGAGGCGTTTGAATTCTGCCAGCACATGCACCGCTAATCCCACTTTATTACTTAGTACAAATCTTTTTAAGCAAGTTAAAATTCACTTAAGAAAAACTTATGATACTTAGAGCCTGAAAATAAAGCTTGGTTAACTGGCAACTACAACAGAGATTTTAACTTAGTAACTATCTCAACACTGATCACGACCTCAAGACTTCCTAATTTCATTCATTGACTAGCTACTAATTGTAGTTAAACCGGTGGATAGCTGGAGATTTTTTCTTACGCTTGTCTGTAATGTTAAACCGTAAAAATATACTTACCGACTGCACCTGTGGGACGACCTCAAAGTGTCCTGTAGAGTAGAATATGAACTCTCGGGCTACAAAAATAACCTTTATTCCTTCGTTTCTACAAATTGTTGATAAATATTTCCTTGGTGTTAATTCTCCTCTCGAAATTCACACCACATACTACCCTTGAGAAATCTATATTTAAAATTTCCTTCGAAGTTAACTACACCAAATTTCTCACCATCTTAATCCAAATTATTTGACCAATGGATGAAAACAATCGGCTAAGAAACTGCTTAAATCCTGCGGAGGCCACAAAGGTGGTCATGTTTTTGAAGAGAAGCGGAAAAAGTCGGTCAAACATTTCGGATGAGCTCTGAAGGGTTAAAATGACAAAGGATAGTGAAAATCGAATAATAAACAAACCTTCAATCATAGAAAAGGCAATAAAAACAAGACCACCTGGAATGACCTTAAGTCACAAAGCACCGAGTAGAACGAAAAACTTTAAAGTGAACAAACTTATCTTCAAATTTAACAAATCAAACAACTTTGAGTTAGTTCTTGTACATTAGTTTTCAGTTAGAACCTGAAAAAAATTAATTTAATTCCTAAAAAGATGGAGTAATAAGTCGTGTCACCGCATGCATTAACTGCTAAAGAAGTTTTACTGTTGCTCGAAAACAAAAATCTATGAAGAGTTGGAAAAACATTCTTAATTTGAGCACTAATTGATTCTGTAATACAAGAAAGGAAACCACTATCTGGTACAGGACTTGGAAAGGCAATCAAATGATCACAAACTTTACATGCTGAAAAACCTCCATAGACAAAATTTTTGTTTTAACCCTTACTTAACTTTAAATATACGCGTGTGTGTGTATATATATATATATATGATATATAAAAATAGACTATGGAAGAAATTTCAAAATAGCACCAAAGGATCTCTCGGAACCACAAACAAAAATATCATTATATACAGTAAATATAAAAATTCATTAAAATAAATTGGTAACAGTCTCTAACAAAAAAGAAAAATAGATTCTTAAAAAAAAAAAACATAACTATTTGGTTCGTTATGGAATAACTTAAGGTTTTCATTAACAAATAACAATGTAACGTGAAATTGAAATTACAAAATAAAAAAGTCAACTTAAAGACTTCACCCAAAGAATGAAGTAGACAATGTGAAGTAAAAAAATGAAAGTAACCCCAAAATCAGAGCGAAACTGTACACAGAAGGTATGGTTTTGATTGCTCTGACAATTAACTCTAGGAGGGAATTGTTCTTGGCATAAATGGAGGAAGGGAGGATTCCCTTAGTGTTCATAACCCCTTGAGAAGGGGAACATTCGTGTGTGGGGAGTTCAGAAAGGGGTTTGGGACCCCACTCGGCTGCGAAGGACTGAAGGAACTGCTTCTAGTATGAGCCCTTGTCTTTAGTGCCTTTTTTCGGATGCCAATCCGTGAAACGCTTGAGAGCTTTCTCCCACACTTCCATCTGAGAAATGAGTGCCTCTCTCTTGTCTGGCTGGGGATGGAAGGTCTTCTCAACCTCGCGCAAACATTCCACCTCGGACTTCTTCTTCCACACACCTACGTCGGCGAAGTGATAAAATTAAACCTTTACAAGATTAAATCATAAATGATTTACGAAGGAACATATACTTAAGTACAGTGCCACATTCCGAGTTCTGTAACGCCAGAAGGTTAGAGGTAAAAAGTGATCGAATCATATTTATTATGATAAATCCCTAATTTACATTGTTGATAGTTTTACTTAGTGCTTATCTTTGACTCTACTTTAGTAAATAACATTCAAATTCTTGTCACTTGAAAATTTAATGCACTGTCAATTCAGTTACTTCATGATTAATGGTAATTATATACAGAACTGTAAAGGAGAGGATACGTAATTCAAGTACAACTTCACTCACTTGATCTACTGGGAATGAGGGTGCCAATCCCAGTCTTAGAAATCTATTGTTACCTTTCATGCAAAGAATAAGACAAAGTAATTATTATTTTTTATTAGCGAATCGCTTCCAGTCCACTCTATTGCCCAATAATTGCGGGTTAACTCACTGCTTATCCAAACAACTGCCAGTTATGATCAATCGTTTCCGAAATTATTCTTCAGTTGCATTCGGTTTAAGGCTAAATGTAACATAAACTCAATCTTTCTCACTCACTCACACACACAGTCCATTGGGTGGGGATACAGGTATCACCACTAGGAATATGGTACCACCCAAATTTCAGGGAGTAGGTGTTGCCTTTCATGAAAAGGTAGTATGTCAGGAGAGATCAAAGTCTCCATTTACACACACCACGAACTCTTTTATTCACACATTTACTAATTACATCCTTCCATGTTTTATGCGGTCCCC
Source organism: Bathynomus jamesi (assembly GCA_023014485.1). NCBI lineage: Eukaryota > Metazoa > Arthropoda > Malacostraca > Isopoda > Cirolanidae > Bathynomus > Bathynomus jamesi. The sequence continues at coordinate 381,007 of JAJOZX010000123.1, read as the reverse complement.
CTCTACTTACACCTTTACAGTTCTACAATTATTCATGCTCTCCGCAAGACCATACCAATATATACTGTCCGCGATGACGTCTCAAATGCAGTTTTCACTACATTTTCGAATATCCTTATTTCTCATACGGTTAATCCGTCATACACCAATCCTACTTCTTGAATTATTTATCTCAATTGCTTTCATTTTTTGGTGGTGAACCATCATGCCAAACAAGCATTTTACATCTAGACATCAGCGTTGACATCTCCTGATACATCTACACTGAAGCACTTCCTTCCTGCAAAGGTCTTTATCGAGCCCATGAGTTGCTTGCCCTTCTTCACTCGTTCAATTCCCACTGCATTTGTACCTGTTTTGTCAGTCAAGGACCCCAGATAATTTCTTTCACAACCTCTAAACTATTTCCGCTCACCACAATGTTCCATGCCGAGTCCTTTTTCCTCAACGATAAGACCCATACTTTTATTTATATTCATTTATAACAACCTTTCACATACGTCAACTAAACTTGTCACTGTTCTACTTAATTCATTCTCAGATTCATCCTGAAAAACCCTCATCAACATACACAAAATATGAGAACCACGACGCTTTCGCTTCCAAATTCAGGTTTCTCTCTCTCTAGTAGCATACCTGATCCTTGCTTTCATCTCACGCGCCATCCCAGCCATACGTGAATTAAATTGCTATGGAAACATCACATCTTTCTTGTACTCCCAAAATTAACTTTGAACCAGTCACTCAACTCACCCCAACTCTTCTTACACAAGCAGTACTACCCACATGAAAATTTCAGTGCATTTAATAATTTACCATCGGCACCATACATCTAAGCTTGTTACAAGGCACATCTCCATTTTATACGATTTCTCCCAATCCATAAATCAAATACCACAAAACCGTTTTTTCTTATCACTTATTTTCCAAATTAGCTGTCTCATTGCAAACATTTTATCAATGCATCGTCTTCCTTTTCTAAAGCCGCCTTACGCATCTCACTTCAACGGATCAGTAATCTTTTCTACACCGTTTGTCAACGTTCTTCCTTATCCTTTGCAGCTACACTTAAGACTTGTACCTTATAATTTTACATTCACTTCTTTCACCTTTTATTTTTATATAGCGATATAATTACAAATTTCACCTAATCACCTGAGAGACACCCGCTTTCCCACGCTTCTTGATATCTTCCATAGCACCATTCTACCTCCATTCAATCATTTCACTACATATCTCATTAATTCCTACCGACTTTCTTCAGCTTCACACACTTTTGGCTTCACTGATTTATCCATGGCACGCCAAAATTCCATGCGACTGCGGGTTTAGAATTCACTACATAGTAAGAACTCCATTTAAATCTCCGATATAACCACAGCCAAACAAACATGATTCCGACCATATAACGACTTATTCCATGGCTCATTTTCCTCACCATATTTCCACCTACAGAATGTACAGTTGCCCGCATATGTAATGTTCCTCGTCTCACAGGCGAATCCGTACATGTGGCAACGCCACAGTGTTAGTCAAGGTACCCCAACTCGGGGAAGGTGGGGTGGACGGGGGACAACCGAGTCCAACAACATATAACACAGACAATACTGTATATTTAAAGGACAATTGAATGTGCAGTCATTGACATACAGGTAATTACAATGTAATGTCTGTGTTCATAAAGATAAACAATTAATATTCCGTGTAGTTTACCAGTCTTTTACAGTAATAAGGTTCCATTATTATTACTGCAAATCTATATGAACAATTACAACAAGAGAACTTTTTATATACTAGTGAATGTGAAATGTTCGCATACAGAAAATTTTAGCGTTTTATGCGAAAATATCCAGCAAGTGAAAATTTGACAATTTAAACTAATCTTTGGAAGATAGCAAGAAAATAAAACTTAGCTCATTAAAATACTTTATTTGAAAAATAAATTCGGTACTTTTTTTTTTGTGTGGATGATATACCGCTGATTCGTGGATGTGAAGTGGCACATATCTCAGCGAAGCAGTTGGTAGGGGGTGTTACTATGGTGGGGGTAGTGAACTCAGAGAGTGAGGGGGGTTCAGTTACTGAGTAGGGGGAAGGGAAGGTATAGTCCTAAATGCGGTGAAGTAGATGCGAGCGAGTCAGGAAGGAGAATATTGCTTCTGTTGAAGATTGGGATCCTTCGGCAAGTATGGACTGGAGACGCTTGGGTGCGGACAAGAGGAGGAAGCACCTATGGCGGAGAGCAGAGAAATTTGGACATTCGACTAGGAGGTGGGCGATAGTGATGGAAGTACGGCAGGTGGGGGAGAGCGGGGCTGGTAATTTGGCCATGAGGTGCCCATGTGTTAGGCGCGCGTGTCCTATGCGGGACCGATGAAACGAGGAGGCCCAATATCCCAATTTTGGTTTTATCCGGTGAAGCTTGTTAGCTATGGCTTGGTCCCACTCCCATTACCAGAGGGAACGGAAGTGGGATCGGAGAATCGGGAAGAAGTCAGTGAAAGGGAGGGGTCGGGAGGAGTCTGGTAGCAGGCAAGCAGCCTTCGCCGCGCGGTCCGCCTCCTCGTTGCCCTGGATTCCGACATGTGCCGGGACCCAGCAGAAGGCAACCGTCTTGTGTCTGAAGTCGTCAGGGAGTGGAAATTCTGTTGGATAGTGCAGACGAGCGAGTGGGAGGGGTTGAATCTTTCGAGGGAAAGAAGTGCGCTTTGGGAGTCGGAATATATTACAAAATCTCTGACCGGGTGGGTGCGCACAATATCGAGGGCCTCTAAAGATGGCGAAGAATTCTGCTGAGACCACAGAGGCCTCGCGGGGCAGGCGGATGCTTCGGGAAAGTGGCTGGGGTAGTGTTATCGCTGAGGCGGCCATACCAGCCTCCGAGCGGGAACCGTCTGTGTAGATGGAGACAGTGCCCGAGTGCCGAGTTATATGTTTCCGGAAAAATGACTTATATGCTGTGGTAGTAGTAGTAGTGGTCTTTGGCAAGGCACACAAGCCCCTGCAGAACGAGATTTGGTTGAGGAGCCAAAGGGGATAGGTGTGGTATGCGGTGGGCATGACTGAGGGAGGGGACATGTTGGAGAGGGCCAGGAAGGAGCGGAGCGCTTCGGTGAAGTGCCAGCTCCGTCCCTGTGGAGGAAGTTCGGAAACTGCCGCGCACGGGAGCGAGGAGGGTAGCCTCTGTGCGCGGAGGTAAGTTCTCATGAGTAACAGATCCTGTCGGAGGGTGAGAGGGAGGTAGTTACATTCCACTCGGAGGCAGGAGAGGAACGGAAGGCACCGGTGGAGAGGCGGAGGCCCCTGTTGAGAACCGGGTCCAGAATACGGAGGCGAGCGCTGGAGGCGGAGCCATATATCACGCTTCCTAATCCAGCTTCGACTGGACCATGGCAGTGTAGAGGCGAAGCAGAGCGCGTCGGTCGCCGCTCCACGTGGAGTGTGAGAGATGATCCAGGAAAGCGAGGGGACGCTGGAAGGAGTTCTTTAGGTGTCTGAGGTGGGGAGCCTAACTGAGCCGTTGGTCCAACATCATGCCCAAGAACAGCGTAGAAGGCACCACCTCGAGAGGTTCGCCGTATAGCGTGACAGAGCGGGGCGGGGAAAACTGGGTCTTCTCCTTTTAAAGAGCATGCACTTGGTCTTGGAGGTGAACAGGCGGAATCCAACCGACGTCGCCCATCTTTTCATCCGATGGACGGCGAGCTGGATTTGCTGTTGAACGACGGCCGGTTCCCGCCCTGCGAAATAGATCGCGAGATCAACCGCATAGATGGAAGAACGGACAGTGGGTGGGAGGCTTTTTGATACTGTGTTCATAACTATTGAGAAGCACAACACACCAAGGATGCTTCCTTGCGGGACCCCATCCTCCTGTACGAAAGAGTCCGAAAGGACTGGGCACATCCGCACTTTGAAGGGCCGGGAGGATAGGAAGCCCCTGATGAAGGTCGGTAGGGCTCCGACAAGACCCAAACTTTGGAGCTGTTTGAAGATTAAAGAGGTGGGCGACAGTGATGGAAGCCTTCGTAGGTATCGTTGTTGTTGTTGTTGTTGTTTAGCCGATCAGCCCACCCTGATCGAGCAAGCCGGCGGCACGCAGGTAACTGATCTGTGGGGCGTGGTATGGAATGGAGTATTTGGTTATAATGTCTCTCTGGTGTTACCTTAATGGTGCGAGGTGTCGGTGCATGATTGTACATGTAGTGGCAAGGGTGTTGTGGGTTAGTTGTCGCTGCTGCCATGAATTGTGTTCTCCTCATGTCTAAATGTTCCCTAACTTTCAATATTTTTGTTTCTGTGTGTAGGTGTTCTATTGGTGGTGTTTGAGTGCATCCTGTAATGATACGAAGTGCGTTGTTTTGTATTGTCTGTAAGGTGTTTGTGTGTGTGTTTGAGATAATGGGTGCCCAGTATGAGCTAGCACAGTCCATAACTGAGCGAATATATTGTTTGCATACGAGTGATGTTGTTTCCTGCTGGTGTTCAAAGTTTGTGCCTGTTAGTACCCTAAGCGTATTAAGTCTTGACGTACATTTGTTTTTAATGTCCTGAATGTGGTTTGCAAAAGATAATGATGTGTTGTATGTGACCCCAAGTATTTTGGTCCTGTGAGTAATGTTGTAAAATTCTCGGGAATAATCTTTAGGTCTTTAGGAGAATATTCCCCGAACCGAGAATTTTTGAGAATTTTCTTTTTTAGAACATCTGAGGGGATTTTTCAACTATTCCGATACAACTTAACTTTAGTTCCTGTCAAAATGGAGAAATTCTAAGTCAGAAGTGAATGATAGGATGAGTGAAGAAATAAATTAACTAATGCAAAAAATTTGTTGAATCATTGTATAAAGACTATTTCAATTCAAAGTAGAGTATTTACCAGGGATGGCAGTGATTAAATCAAAATGATTTAATCACCTGATTAAATCAATTGATTTTTTTTAATTTTTTTGATTTTTTCAAAATTATATAGAAATTAATAAAATATATCAGACAAAACACTTTAGAAACAAATAAAAATATCCCTTGTAATAATTAAGTGTTCAATTTCAGTATAATAGCTTTTTCATGAAAACATCATTTTTTTTTTTCAAAATTATATAGAAATTAATAAAATATATCTCGCAAGACACTTTGGAAATAAAAAAATATCCTTTGTAATTGTTTGTTCAATTTCAGTTTTTCAGTGTCAACTTTTTTATGAAAAAATCATGATTTTTTTTTTTAATAATTTGATTTTTTCAAAATTATATATAGAAATTAATAAAATATATCACAGAACAGTTTAGAAAGAAAAAATATCCCTTGTAATGAAGTATTCAATTTCAGTTTTTCAGTATAATAGCTAATAAATAAAAACAAAATTATTTTTATGAAAAAATCATTTTTTTTATTTATTTTTTTTTTTTAAATTATATGGAAATTAATAAAATATATCATACAAAAACAGTTTAGAAACAAATAAAAAATATCCCTTGTAGTTAAGTGTTCAATTTCAGTTTTTCAGTATAATAGCTTTTTTTTTATTTATTTGATTTTTTCAAAACTATATAGAAATTAATTATTGGTTACCCTGGTATTTACTCTCATTACTCTAAAAAGCTGCAAAACAATCTAAAAATGTTTTAAAACTAAGAAAAAAGAAAATTCTCGAATATTCTCAGCAAATATTATTTTGGAGAATATTCTCAGAATATTCTCGCCTCACATCACTACCTGTGAGTATGTGGAATAATGTTGTTGTTTAGTGTAAGCTGTGGAGTTATCTGGTGTTCTTTTGTATTGCTTGTAAGCAAGGTGATGGTTGATTTTGTGGGCGCTACTTTGAGTCTATTGTGTGTGCCAGTCTTGTATACTGTTTAATAGTGTTTATGTATGTTTGTAGGTTGTTTGTAACGGTGTCGAATCAGGAGCGGCTCGCAGGTAGGCACTGTGGAACTGCAGCACCCCCATGATCTTATGATCTTTATATTTAAATATTTAAAATAGCCTCTCTGATTGTTTTTTTTTCAATGAACTTTGAGTTTTTAAATCAGATTATATCCTTTTTTCCTTAAACTATTTCAATGCCGAACGAATGAATCAAGAAAGTAGCTTCAGCCTTCCCGTGGAACTGCGTACTTAACAGTTCCAGATTTTGTTCGAAACGCTTGAAACCTCGGTGGCGGACGTACGAAGAGCGAGTCAGAATCGCGGGTTTAAGAGGATCCAAAGCACTGTGGACAGAGCAGTGCCGATTTGTTTGTTTGACGTGGTAGTTGTGTTGCTGTATCGTTTGCTAATTCGAAATTTAATTTCCGAATTGCATTTATCAATGATTCGTTATCATTTATTTTTTGTCGTGAGATTGGTTAATTATATATATATTTTTTTTTTGTATTGGGGCGTTTACCGCCACTTCCCGCTATATGGTAGCGGATATCATGGCGAGGCGGAATACGAGAAAGAGAAACGGAGACGGAGAAAAGGCACTAGAAAAGGGAGAACAGCGGACTACAGGTGAGAAGTCACCTAAAGCTCAGATAGGATGCGAGATTGGGAGAGGAAGAGGAAAAGACGGTCAAGCGAGAAGAGAGGGCTCTCAGCGAGCATAAGGCGTAAACGTTCGGGGAGGGGGAAATCAGAAAGGAACGGGAAGGCGCGACGACGTACTGACGACAGGGTGGGGCATTCCACAAGGATGTGAGAGACGGTGAGGGGCGACTGGCAGGAGGAGCAACGAGGAGCCTCCTGCCGGAACATAAGATAGCCGTGCGTGAGGCGCGTATGGCCGATGCGAAGCCGCGCAAGTTAATTATATAATAATTGGATTATTTACAATATATAGCTTTCATTTCTTAGAATATTTTTTCGCTCAGAATAAAAACAGAAGAATGGAATTTGTTTATAAATAAAATTTTTGGCAAATTTGAAATTACCCGTTAAGCGTAAGTACCCTATAATTCATTTTATGATACTATTTTACTTATTTTTATGACTGAGTAGTGAGTAGTTATCTATTTATCTATTCGCCTTTCTCTCTCTCTCATATATAATATATATAATCGACACAATTGTTCGCAATTTCTGAGGCAGCACCCCCATAACAAAGTCACGAGCCGCCACTGGTGTCGATATTGTTGTGGGTGGATGTTCGAGTGATGTCATCTGCATATGATGATAAGGTAAGCTTGTTATCTATGGGTGTTGGAATGTCATGCATGCATAAGTTGAACAGTGTTGGTGAGAGAACAGAGCCTTGAGGGTCCCCGTTCGGAAAAAGCTTGTTTTTGGATGACTTGCCATTAAATAGTTAGATAGTTGCTCAGCCATCTTTCAGTGTTATTGTGCATGTTTGTGTTGAGTATTTTGTTTATGAGGGAAGCGTGGGATAACATCAAATGCTTTACTAATGTCTATTGTTGCTAATAGTGTACGTTGAGCTGGTCGTCTGGAGTTGATGCCATCCATGATGTGCTGCGTGAGGTTAGTGAGTAATGTCGTGGTTGAGTGGTGAGGTCTGAATCCATGTTGAGTAGGCGATAGTGGTATATGTGGGTTGGTGATTTGTAAGATTAGTCTTTCTGTTACTTTGGAAGGTGTGCATAGTAAAGTAATGGGTCTATAGGAAGCTGGGTCTGTTGGATTTTTGTTTGGTTTGAGTAGTGTAATAACTTTACCTTGTTTCCATATGTCAGGAATAATAGTGTTGGTATGAATACTTACTGTCGAAGGCGTTCTGTATTTCTCGGTTGAGAAGCAGGAGGGGATCAGTAGTGGAGTGGAATTGTCTGAAGCCGGACTGGGTAGACGGAAAGGAGTCACTATTTTCCAGGAAAAAGGAGTCCCGTAGCGATCATTTTTTCGAATATCTTTCAGGCGCATGTTAGGGCGATCGGTCTATAGTTTTTGGGGTCGAGGGGGTCTTTGCCAGGTTTGGGAATCGGGATTACATGGGCCTCCCTCCACCGGGAGGGGAAGGCGCCTTCTATCCAAATACGATTGTAGAGGTCCAGTAGGAAAATCTTCATGGTAGGGTGGATGTGCTGGATCATGATGTAAGGGATGCCATCCGGGCCATGGGAAGGAGACTGTCGAGAGGCTAGTGCCACCTGTAGCTCACGCATAGTGAACAATCGATTGTATAAGCTGTCTAGATACAATGAGGAGGGGTTAGTTTTACTGGTGGAAATGAAGGAACCGTCCGAGGCGGAGACGGTGGCGAAGGTGAAGCTAATAGGTTTGCTACTGACTTGGGTTCGTAGAGGAGTCCGTTGTTAGTCCAAAGGACTGGTGGTCGGGAAGGGGTATGTCGCCCCTCTACACCCCGTACCTTCTTTCAGATGGTAGCCGAAGGTGTGGAAGAAATTATCCCAGACACAAAGGCACGCCAAGAAGCTCGGCGGGCGATGGCGATGGGTGGAAAGTCGCGTGCGGTAGAAGCGTCGGGTAGCCCTCTTCTTGGCGCGTATGGCCTCTGTGCATTCTGGGGTCCACCATGGTTCTCGCCGGGCGCGGGGGTAGGCGGAGGATCGGGGGATGCTGGTGCATGCAGCCCCGATGACGGTTGCTTCAAAGTGGGCGATACATTCGTCGGAGGATGGGAAGTGGGTAGTTGTATGAGGTTTAGAGGTTGTTTTGGAAGAGGGACCAGTTGGCTCTGGCTACGATCCATCTCTCCGGTACCCGAACGGTTTGGTCGGGCCCGATTAGTGTAAGTTGGACGGGGAGATGGTCACTGCCATAGTCGTCTCGAAGGACCTGCCATCTGAAATCCAGGAGAGCATCCGTCGAGACGAATGACAGGTCGGAGTCGGAGTATGGCTGGTAGCGTGGTACAGAGTAGGAGATCCATCATTGAGGCACTCGAAGGAGAGCTGGGTCATGAGGACAATCAGGGTCGGGGCCATATAGGTGGAGATTGTATCGACCCATAGGGGTGGCGGCTGTTGAAATCGCCCAGGAGTAGGAAGGGCCTGGGGAGTAGTTTATCACTTCCACCAGGTCGTCGCGGGAGACTTGGGTGTGGGGAGGGAGGTACATGGAACAGACTGTGTATTGTCTGTCCAGGAAAAGCCTGACAGCAGTCACCTGTAGCGGGGACCGGATAGAGAGCTTGTGGAAGAGGACTGTGCGGTGAACGAAGATGGCCGCTCCCCTTCGAGTGCAGGTCGGAGACGGGGAGGTGATGCATGAATATTCAGTCGGGCAGGGCGTAGATCTGGTCCCCAGAATCAGTTCCTGGAGGCAAACACACACCGGGGTGGGTAGAGTCAATCATGGAGTTGAGGCCTTCATAGTTTGCAAAGATTCCTCTGCAATTCCACTGTATTATAGATGTTTTCGGAGGATCCATTATTTGTCGGGGGGGGGGGGGGGGGAGTGGAGTTGCTGGGGAATTCGAGTTGGAAGGGAGATCAGGTTCATGAAGGCGAAGGGTAAGTCTGGGGAGTGGCAGATTACCTGCCGTTCACCAGAGAGGGAATCGGTTGGCCAGTCGATTCCGGCGGAGGCTGCGGGGCCGAGTCGGCCGAACAGGACCTAACTCGTGGGTCACGGCAGGTAGGGGGGTGTTGTGAACTCAGTGGGTGAAGTTTCCAGGCAGGATTCTGTGCTCGGGCCAGGATGGGGTGCTCTATTACTTATAGTGGCAGTTCCCAACCTGCCCGGGGTCTCACGGGGGACACCGGAAGGACTGGGAAAGTGGGAGAGGAGACAAGGTCAGAGCGGTTGGCAAGGGGTGGCAGGGAGGATGAAGTCAATAGATGCGATAGGGGTGCAAGGGGGCGAATCTTTGTTTTCTCGTGGAAGGGTAGTAAAGATGGCGTCAGGGGGTAAGGGTAAATCCATGAGACCCGGGGGCGCGGCCGAGCTCACCTCGGTCATACCATTAGGCGCCAATGCCGCGTCCACCGGATCTTTGGGGAGAGGTTGTTGTTTACATTTGGTCTCATCCTGGACGGCGGGTCATGTAGGTCAGCTACTACTGTCAGAAGCTGTGGGGCTGGATAGGAGGGGCTTCTACGGTTGGGTGAGAGGGACGTCCTAGACGAAATTGGGGTTGAAGGGGCCCGGGCCTTCTTCTTAGATCTGGGGGAAGGAGAGGCATGTTGTATGGCTGGAGAGTCTGGTGACTCACTCCGGTGTCTCCGCCTCGTTGGTTTATTCCGGGCGTAGGGTCAGGTATATGTGCAGAGTGTCGGGAGGGTGAGGTCGAGGTTCGGGGGAAGGGAGACGGGGCCCGAGTGCCTTGGTTCCAGAGTCCTGGAATGTCTTTGGCCGAGGGTGGTTTGGAGAAGAGGGATGCGGGTAGGCGAGGGCTCCAATCAAGGGGGAGGGGCGAGAAACTGCGGCCGAAGAGGGTTTGGGCGGCGGACCTGGGCGGCTTGCCGATGAGATAGAGCCGATGGCAGTTACGTAGGAAACCCCCGGCCTCACCTCCCAACTCCGCACCCTGTTTCCTCGGAGGCTGAGGAAATCCGCCACTTGTGAGGACCGGCCCGGACCTCCTCCTCGAACCTGAAGAAAATATAGTCTCGGGACGGGGCTGGGTGTGCGCGCCGCCGCAGTTGGAGCACTGAGGCGGGTTGGGACACTTGTCTGGCGTTGAGCTGACGTGCTCGAACTTGTTACACTTGAAGCGTCGGGTCGGGAACATATGGGCGTACAGAGAATTCGCATGACGCGCGGTCTCCCATGCCTCACACAATGCGGCCGGGAGGGACTAAAGTGTTAAAGGTGAGTAGCAGGCGTGGGGTGGAGAAGGTGCCTCCCTGTCGAGATGTGAAGCGATAAATCTTGGTGATACCCATGAGGGTGCCAGATCCTCTTGGAGCTCGTTCACTGGGATCGACGATAGGCGGGTGGCGTAAATAGTGCCCTGACTCTGGTTCAGACGAGGGTGAGGGGAGACGGACACCGAGCATCCAAGGACCTCAGTGAGGAAGAGTAGGGCTTTCGTCTCCGCAGCTGAACGTGATTTTATGAGGAGGGAACCACCTCTCTGTGGTCGTACATCGTAGCGACTGGAGTCGCTGCGTGCTCGGATCGTTTGAAACGTCCGTTCGGAGTTGGTCGTGAGGGACCCAGAGGTAGGCCAGATCACTAGGGATTTGTGGATGCTGGGGAGGGATATGGAAGCTATAGATTCGAGGTGGACTGGGACATCCAACGGTCTATAGGACGGACGTGAGCGCCCACTTCCCCGTCCGCCGCGGGACACTCTCCGTGGGGAGACAGGTTGACGGCTGGCGAGGGGGGCATACGGGGAAAGGAAGAGGCCTCGTTTTGGGGGCAAGTCTTTGGTGGAGCTTGTTGACTTGCACGAAGGTTGCTGGGGGGGGGGGGGTATCCAAAGGCATGTTCAAGGTACAGGCTGGGGTCGTTAACGGAAGTGTGTGTGTGTTCCACCGCCTGAGGAGGGACGACCCCCTCAAGACGTGTTCTTACAGTGGTAGAGGACTCGGGGGCCTGGTTGCCCACCACCCGAGTTCTAGGACAAATAGTAGTAGTATCCATATGCTAATAGTTAGGGAAAAAGGGCCCATGACCAAGGACGCGAGAAACTGCCTACCAGTGAGAAAGGAAGGCCGAGCGCAAACCGCAAGGGGCGGGGTACCTCGTCCCCAGGGGACACGCCGTCGGTTTAAAAACTGGGCCCCGTGATGCGAAAGTTTGCCCCCAAACGGCGCAAAGACCCCAGCCCCCCAATCTCACCGGCCCGGACACCCAACCATCCAGCACAGTGACGCCTTAAGGGCGTCACCTCCGGAGGACAGCTCTGGAGACCCGTACTGGGAGGCAAAGACGTTAGTGGCTCTTAGCCTGGTCTCCTCAGTAGCCTCTCCGGCATGGGTGACCCTTGGTCAACACGGGAGCCCATCCACCACAAGGTGGCCACAGGTGGGGAAATTCAATATATTGTAATAAAACATTGCAAAGTAAAAGCAGTAAAAACATTTTAAATTAAACTCTATTATTACTGTATAACAAGAATGTCATGAATGCCGCTAATTTCCCAACCCTTCCGAATGGTCTCCCTCATTTTGTGTAGATTATCCCATGCAGAGAGAATCCATTTAGCATGAATCGGTTTCAGTGTGGAGAGCTTCAAATCTATCTTACTAAGATTCATTTACGTTGAGTGCTGCTGAAACTTTAGCCGCATACCAAGAGGTAAAACTTGCCTTGATATACGACCTCAACCTCGACTAATCAGTCCAGAATAAATGTCGTCATTCATGACGTAACTTTAATCGCAACTGTTGATGGCGAAATTATAATGCCACAAACTCGTCCAAGGATATGAAAGAGCGAAAATTTGCTGCCGCGAAATTAACCTGGTTTAACACTATATATTTTTACCTATAAACTCGTACAATATTATGAAATGACGTTGATGGACCAAACCGAGGTGTGACATCATTACTGGCATGATCTATGTTCATACCATATTTCCACACTGTATGACGAACACCGACTTTAAAACTGAATCCAGCTCAAAATAAAATTGCGCAGCGAGGCCGGGTAATTGGTATGCGGGAAGCAGGCCTCTCTGTAGCTGACATATAGCGGTCAAAATAGTCCAAAATTAGCCGTAACCTAGAAAAAATTGGTATAGGTTTTTTGGTACCAAAAGCAGCAGAATTTTGTCCTCTATAACATATCCAAAATCCGCAAACATCCGCCTTGCGGGAAAAATGTTCATGTGCAAATTAGTTAATTAACATATTATAGCCTTTTGGAGTGAGAAAGTTCTATATACATGTTTGTAAAATCACATATTTACCATAAATCATTGTGAAATTATTTTATGAAAAATAAATCATCCTGTTCTTTATTTTGTGCAGTTATTCTTAGATAATTTAGTAATTTGACAAGCTAATTAGCTAATTGTTGATATATATTGTGTATGTTGGTGAATTAGATATCTGGCATCATGGACTTGGCGTCCACGTGTTTATTGCCTGATATAATATATATCTCATTTTCTCGGTATGTTTCGTTCTCTCGAGTTATGTTACCCGTGTTGATTTAGTTATTTGTAAATACGGATATCTTGCATAATTATGGTTCATCCGGAAGTTTGTAAACACTAATTAACCTTTTTTTCTCTACTTTCAAATGATGATAGAAAGCATGATGTCTGAAACACTTATACAAAGTCAAGAAAGAGTGTGTGTGATTTGCCAAACAGGATTCGATGACAGCATTCCTGAGAGATGTATTTTACTCACGGAGAAGGGGTTACAGACATTGGAACGATTTAGTGTTCAACGAGAGGATACGGAAACTTGGGAACGCATAAGAAAGTGTAGAGTTTCAACTTTAAGAGTTGCTGTACACCAGACATGTCGAAGAAACTACACAGATCCAAAACGGTTAAAACGAGGTTCCTCATGTAATCCTCCTCTTCTAAAGAAACTGAGACCTTCATTTTCTGGTGCCAGTAATACGTTCCAGAGGAAAAGTGCATGTTTTATATATGGAGTACATTGTTCAATCGATTTAAAACATCCTGAGAGAAATATAGTATATGCAGTAAGAACCTTGCCATTCCGAGATTCGATAATCGCTGCACGTGATAAAAGAAATGATCAATGGAGTAGTGAAATAAAACGGAGTTGTCAATTGCATAGATCTTGTGGCAGAGGAAGCCATGTATCATGAGTCATGCTACAGGCGATTAATGTTAGGCAAGCCAATATGTTCGTCATCAACAGCACATTACATCAATAGCTGGTCGCCATGTGGACAGTGATATGATAATTCATTTCAATAGATTGTGTGACTGGTTGGAGAACGAGCTTACCCCTATCCCAACAGCTCTATTCAAAGATTCGAAAATGCGCAAACCAAACAAAGCTGATCTTGCTGAACATCTAACATGCAACCTATCACAACCACCAGTGTCACCAACTGAGACATCCTACGTCCTTGATGGAGGATAGTCTCAGGATAGTAACGTAATAGAAATCCCTGATTTTCGTAGGGCCAATTTCGATAGTTTTGCGGATAACTTATTTATGGGTAATGACACAAATTTGCATTGGGAGGCGTTTAAAGAAAGTTTTATGAATATCGAAAGGGAGTTTATTCCTCGTAGGCCCAAGTGGTGAACTAGGGAAATAGGCGAGTTCATAAACGAGCGTAACAGAGCGTATAGACTTAATAAGCGCAATGGCACAGCAGCTAACTTTAATAGATATATCGAGTTTAGATGTCAGGTTAAAAGATCAGTTAGGAATGCTAAGCGTAATTTAGAGATACTTATAGCTGTGGATAGTAAACATAATCCAAAAAAGTTTTCCGAATACGTCAATAATCGTAAGCCGATAAAAGATAACATAGGTCCTCTAGTGCAGTGCTTCTCAACCTGTGTGATGGTACGCACAAGTGCGGACGAGAAAAGATTTGGTGCGTACGGGAAACATAGTGCGAACCGAGTGCGAACAAGATGGCTAGCTGCAAACGACACCATCATCTGGCGTCATTTGCAGCGCCATCTGCAGTTGTGCATATTTTTTTTTAAAAAGTGGAAGTTGCGAGTCAATCACCGAGACTTTTCGGACTTTGTTGAGTTCGCTGGGCACATGAAGACGTGCCTGTGGGAAGATATTCAACCAGATCTGGAAGACAAGATGGCGCAGCTCATCACGAAATACTCGTCAACGCTGCAAGACAACATGGAGTTGTATTTTCCCGATGAGGAACTGAAGTCACTGGAGGACTCTTGGCTGTGGGTTCTCAACCCTTTTAGACCAGTGCCTGTGCCCAACGGCGAAGATGAGTCCTTACAAATGCTCAAAAATGACTATCTCCAGAAGGTCCAATTTGAAGCGGGATAACACGAGAAATTCTGGGTCGAACTTCTTAGCAGTTCAGATTATGGAAATTTGGCTAAGAAAGCCGTCGGAATGCTGGTCAGGATGCCGACGACATACCTTTCAGAGCAAGGGTTTTCCGCATTGGTTGATATCAAAACTAAGAAGAGAAATTGCTTAGTAAACATTGATGTCCTCATGCGAGGAGCGCTGGAGACCCAATCGAGCCGAACTACTCGGCAATAGCAACAAAAATTCAACAGCAACATAGTCATTAATTTTATATAGTAATTATTTATCCCGAAATTATGCAATACATTTGGTTAAATGAAACACATTGAATAAAACTTATTTGTATTAAATAAAAATACCATGTTGAAGTTTCTCAAAATTTACGTATATATACCCACCACACTCATTATTATGTTATATAATTATAATATATTATGTCGTGCGCCCCGTGAACCCCCCGGCAGCTGTGGGTGGTGCGAACCAGATTCCGGGGTCTCGATCTTTGAGCGAACAAGCATAAAAAAGGCTGAGAAGCACTGCTCTAGTGGACGTTAACGGCGCTTTGGCTTCCGACGCTCAGGCGATGGCCGGTATTTTCAATAACTTTTTTGCGACAGTTTTTACCGTAGAAGACTAAATAATGTCCCCGACGTGGACGATATCGTTCCATTTAGTAGCGAGACTATTTTGGATGAAATTACTGTTTACAAGGGTGAGATTGTGCATTATATCGATAGGCTAAAAGTTAGCACGGCTCCAGGCCCTGACGCGCTTTATCCCAGACATTTGAAAGATTTGAAAGACGTTACCGTAGGCCCTTTAACGAAGATTTTTAATCAGTCACTCGAAACGGGGATTATTCCTGAAGACTTCAAATTAGCTAACGTCACACACATTTTTAAAAAAGGCGACCGCACAGTAGCTAGCAATTATAGGCCCATTAGCTTAACGTCAATTGTCGGTAAACTTTTGGAATCCGTAGTTAGGGATCGTATCGTCGATCACTTAGAAAGTCGAGATTTGATTAATAGTAGTCAGTATGGGTTTCGACGCGAGAGATCTTGGTTAACTAATTTGTTAGAATTTTATAACGAAATAGTGCGTGAATACAATAGGCATAGAGCGGCTGACGTTATTTATTTAGATTTTAAAAAGGCGTTCGATACAGTTTCGCATAGAAGATTAATTGCGAAGGTTAAAGCGCACGGTATACGCGGTCAGGTAGCTAACTGATTAGAGGAATGGCTTCATGCTAGGAGACGGAGGGTCGTTGTTAATGGTAGTGAATCGGGGTGGTTGGATGTAGGTAGCGGTGTCCCACAGGGTTCAGTGTTAGGCCCATTGCTATTCGTAATTTACATTAACGACATAGATGTAGGATTGACTAGTAACGTGTCAAAATTCGCGGACGATACTAAAATAGGCGGTAAGGTTGTTAACGAGAACGATAGAAATAGGCTCCAAGACGATGCAAATAGGATTATGGAGTGGACGGATAAGTGGCAGATGCAATTTAACGTAGACAAATGTAAAGTTTTGCATATAGGTTCTCGTAACAATAATTACACGTACAGGATGGATGATAGAGTTAGCGAGCGTTGACGAGGAAGTAGATTTAGGCGTACGCGTATCTAAGCATTTAAAAGTTAGGAACCAGTGCCTGGAGTCTTGCGCAAAAGCTAATAGGATGTTAGGCTTCATAGCGCGTAATTTCGAATTTAAATCGAAGATTATTATATTGCCCCTTTACAAGTCCCTAGTCAGGCCTCATTTAGAATATGCCGTTCAGTTTTGGTGCTCGTATTTGCGTGAGGATATTGATAAGTTAGAAAGGGTTGCGCGTCGTGCCACGAAACTAATTCCGTCATTGCGCAACAAGCCTTATGAGGATAGAATTAGAGAGTTAGACTTGCATTCACTCGAAACTACGAGATTAAGGGGGGAGCTGATTGAAGTTTTCAAAATCGTTAATAACATCGATAACGTAAATTTTGACAAACTGTTCACTTTCGATAATAGCAATACTCATAATAACGGATTTAAGTTGCGTGGCAGACGTTTCATTACTAATATCGCTAAAAACTTCTTTACGTTTAGCTTAATTGATAAATGGAATAATCTTCCCGCACCCGTCGTGAACTCTACCAGCGTTAATATGTTTAAGAACTGTTTAGATAGGTATTATAAAAATATTAACGTTGCTTAATATAATAATAAAACAATTAGTAACAGGAGCTCTGGGGGTGATGTCGGGGATGAGTCTGTTGACGATTAATGCCAGCTTGTGACATGCCAGCGTGTGATATGCCAGCTAAAAAAAAAAAAAAAAAAATTAGACTAACTACTACATGTAGCTCGTAGCGTTAACTAACCCACTTTTTGTTAGACTCTCTATACTTTTTTTTTTCTTATCCTCTCCTTACTTGCATGTTTGTAGTTTGCATGGTATGATAGTGTTTGTGTTAAGACTGTGTTGCATGGTTTGTAAGCATTCTTATTTTACTTCTTTTCGTCTTTCATCCCTTTCCTATTCTCTCCGACTATTTTTCTGACTTGTCGGCAGTGGCCGACGGATGATGAGTCTTTTTTTCTCTTTTTCTGACTGAATGTTAACCTACGAGTGATAGGTGTTGCTACTTAACCCCTTATTCTCTTCTCTTAACCCCCTACTCTTTCCTTTCTTTCTGACTAACCTTAGAGTGGATCTTAGGGTCTTTGTTAGCCCTAGCTTCAGTAGATCTGTAGATCAATAGCTGGTCGCAATGTGGACAGTGATATGATAATTCACTTCAATAGATTGTGTGACTGGTTGGAGAACGAGCTTACCCCTATCCCAACAGCTCTATTCAAAGATTTGAAAATGTGCAAACCAAACAAAGCTGATCTTGCTGAAAATCTAACGTGCAATCTACCACAACCAGTGTCACCAACTGAGACATCCTACGTCCTTGATGGAGGAGCACTACTCCATAAAGTGAGATGGCAGTCAAAATCGACATACTTCAATGTACTTCACCAGTATGTCACATATGTAAGATCAAAATATGGTGGCAACTGTACAATTGTGTTTGATGGATACAAAAACGGACCATCAACAAAAGACCACGAACACTCCCGGAGATTTGGGAAGGCAGCATCTGATGTAAAAATTGTAGAAAGTAGCACTGCACACAGTGATCAGCAGCACTTTCTCGCGAATGATAGAAATAATCTAATTTATCTCATTACTATGTCACGAACTTGAATCAGATGGACATGGTGTAGAGACGGCCAAAGAAGATGCTGATACGTTAGTTGTAAAACATGCATTGAATCGAGCTGCTGTTGGAACCGTGACAGTAATTGCTGATGACACCGATATCCTGGTGCTCCTAGTCTATCATTTTAAACCGGAAATGCATGATATATATATATATATATATATATATATATATATATATATATATATATATATATATATATATATATATATATATACAGGGCGTCCCAAAAAAATGTATACACACTTTAAATAATTATAAAGGCAGTGTTTATTAAAATGTAATAGAATCTACAGACATTATTTAATTGTTTTGTCAACGCCTGTTTTCAAACTGACGTCCGTTCTGGTCCAGGCACTGCTGATAACGCGAAGCAATGGAATCGCAAACATCACGAAACATTTCGTTTGGTATTTGTGTGCATTCTCGTTCAATGGCTGCTCTCAATTCAGCGACTGTTGCAGGTTTTATAGCGTAGACTTTGTCTTTTAAGTATCCCCATAAAAAAAAGTCTAGTGGTATGAGGTCTGGTGAACGCGGAGGGTATTCTACGAAACCCCTTCGTCCAATCCACATCCACATCGTGCCAAGTACCACTCGCAATACTCCACTCTTCGGTCCGGATCATCATCATCATCTTCATTAATAGCATGGACTAATCTTGGAATGTAATTTTTCCATTGACAGCGCTTCAAAATGCGTTGGACAGACGATTCTGAAATTCCTACCTCACGACTCGCTTGCCGCACAGATTTTCTTGGACTTTGGTGATACGTTTCCAGTACTCTTTCTTGCTTTGTGGGGCTTGTCGATGTCCGTGGTCTTCCGGAACGCTTCTTGTGGACATTCTGAACAGTTCCATCGGCTTCAAACTTATCTCTAATTCGAGTGATGGTAAGTCGCGTTGGTGGATCTGTTTGAAACTCCCTCCTAAACTGTCTTTGCACTTCAACTGCGTTTTCACACTTCTAGTAGCATTTTAGAATGAATTTCCTTTGTTCAAAGCTTAGTCTGACTGCCATTATTAATTCTAATGGGTTTAACTTGGAAAGAAAGAAACATCAATTGAGCTATCAGCTGTTAAAGTGTGTATACATTTTTTTGGGACGCCCTGTATATATATATATATATATATATATATATATATATATATATTAATATATATATATATATATATATATATGATACACACAGACCGTGCATGGAACAAGGAACTCTTCTGGGATAATTAAATCCACTATAGTCCGAATAAGTAATGGTAAATGACAAATACCATAGTTTTTCTTTTTCATGATGCAAGCCCGACGTGGGCAACGGGTGTCTCGCAAAGAGGTCCCATAAATATAGCTTCCCTCACCAGCTATCTGCAAAGCAGACAGGATCCAGCTTTGGGACATGGATCTAGAGTTTAAAGCAGCCTAGCCCCACTACATTTAGAACCTCAATATAAGTAAAAGACTCGTTGCATTCACGTCGGATTGAATAAATCAAAGAAAAAGGGGTCTGTGTGTATCATATAAAAAACTCAGGGAACCATTCTGAGTTCATTCCCATCATAAAACGGACATGTTATGTGCCTTGAAAAGTGGACGCTCAATTCTGCCAGTTGAGGTTTAAGTTTTGGTTTTGGCTAAAAATATAATAGTTACCCCTTTTTCTTTGATTTATTCAATCCGACGTGAATGCAACGAGTCTTTTACTTATATCGAGGTTCTAAATGTAGTGGGGCTAGGCTGCTTTAAACCCTAGATCCATGTCCCAAAGCTGGATCCTGTCTGCTTTGCAGATAGCTGGTGAGGGAAGCTATATTTATGGGACCTCTTTGCGAGAGACCCGTTGCCCACGTCGGGCTTGCATCATGAAAAAGAAAAACTATGGTGTTTGTCATTTACCATTACTTATTCGGACTATAGTGGATTTAATTATCCCAGAAGAGTTCCTTGTTCCATGCACAGTCTGTGTGTATCATAAAAAACTCAGGGAACCATTCTGAGTTCATTCCTATATATATATATATATATATATATATATATATATATCCCCGCAAGGGGGTTCTAAGCTCGTGCTCTTGAGTGCTCTTTGTGCTCGTTTGTACGTGCTTGTTCCTGGAGGTTTCACGTGCGCCCTCCCGGCCCTAGCACCCAAGGATGATGGGGCTCGACCCTGCAGTCCTTGGTCTTTTTCCACTTCGACTGTCCCCTCCACCCTTTCTTTTTCCTGTCTTTCCTCTCACTTTTTCTTTGTTTTTCCGCTGAGATATGCCCTTTAAATAGAGGCGAATCGGTTCTTCCTGAACTAAAAAAAAAAATATATATATATATATATATATATATATATATATATATATATATATATATATATATATATATATATATATATATATATATATATAATCAGAAGGTAGGAAAGGTCAGCGAAAAGGGCTCAAGCTGTGTAACATACGGGACCTAATTAGAGTCATGGGAAACTTTGTTCGTGAGAATATTTTATTCATCCATGCATGGGGTGGCTGCGATACCACGTCTGCCACACATGGCCATGGAAAGACCGCCATCATCAAAAAGCTTAAACTGTCTGAGTATGCTATGAATTTGAGCATGATTATTGGGGATAGTGAATCAACACAAGAACAAGTGTCTAATGCTGGTTTGAGAGTTTGTGTGATGATGTACGGTGGGAAGCCAACAGACAGGCTAAACCAGATGAGATACAACTATTTCATGAAGTATTCAGCTGGCGGGTCTAAGTTTGTGCCAGAGAAGCTTCCACCAACAGAAAGTGCTGCAATTCAGCATTCACTAAGAGTGCATTTTCAGATATTACAGTGGAAGAGATTCATGAATAACAATTTCTGCTCGACAGAATGGGGATGGAAGCTCGAAGATGAGGCTCTGGTACCCGTTATGACCGACAAAGAACCAGGTCCACCTGATATTCTAAACGTAGTTCGTTGCAAATGTAAATCGACAAGTAAGAACCAGTGTTCTTCAAATGAATGTTCCTGCCAAAAGAATGGTTTAAAATGTGTTGCGGCTTGTGCAAATTGCCACGGCATGGATTGTTATAATTCTGTGGAAATGGTGTTAGTAGACAATGACGACGAGCATGAAAATATGTTGTACTTTTGAAATGATATATGTTCTTCACCTGTGCCGTGCTAATTTATATTAATATATTTTAATATATACACACACACACATATATATATATATATATATATACATATATATATATATGTTAAACACAGACCGTGCATGGCACAAGGAACTCTTCTGGGAAAATTAAATCCACTATAGTCCGAATAAGTAATGGTAAATGACAAATACCATAGTTTTTTTCCTTTTTCATGATTTTAGCCCGACATGGGCAACGGGTCTCTCGCAAAGAGATCCCATAAATATAGCTTCCCTCACCAGCTATCTGCAAAGCAGACAGGATCCAGCTTTGGGACGTGGATCTAGGGTTTAAAGCAAACCTAGATCCCTACACTCAGAACCTCTATATAAGTAAAAGACTCGTTGCATTCACGTCGTGTTGAATAAATCAAAGAAAAAGGGGGTAACTATTGTATTTTTAGCCAAAAAAACCAAAACTTAAACCTCAACCGGGACATTGAGCGTCCACTTTTCAAGGCACGAAACACGTCCGTTTAGTATACACAAACTCAGAATGGTTCCCTGAGAACAATATATTCGGACTATAGTGGATTTAATTTTCCCAGAAGAGTTCCTTGTGCCATGCACGGTCTGTGTTTAACATATATTGTTCTCAGGGAACCATTCTGAGTTTGTGTATACTAAACGGACGTGTTTCGTGCCTTGAAAAGTGGACGCTCAATGTCCCGGTTGAGGTTTAAGTTTTGGTTTTTTTGGCTAAAAATACAATAGTTACCCCCTTTTTCTTTGATTTATTCAACACGACGTGAATGCAACGAGTCTTTTACTTATATAGAGGTTCTGAGTGTAGGGATCTAGGTTTGCTTTAAACCCTAGATCCACGTCCCAAAGCTGGATCCTGTCTGCTTTGCAGATAGCTGGTGAGGGAAGCTATATTTATGGGATCTCTTTGCGAGAGACCCGTTGCCCATGTCGGGCTAAAATCATGAAAAAGGAAAAAAACTATGGTATTTGTCATTTACCATTACTTATTCGGACTATAGTGGATTTAATTTTCCCAGAAGAGTTCCTTGTGCCATGCACGGTCTGTGTTTAACATATATTGTTCTCAGGGAACCATTCTGAGTTTGTGTATATATATATATATATAATTTATATATAAATATATCTTTAATATATATACAGTCGGTGACAGAAGTCTTGTCGTAAATCTCTGCATACCATATCTATTCTGGGCGACAAGGCGTCTGTCACCGACTGTATATATAAATTTATATAAAAAAAATTCCCCAAGGCGGATGTTTGCGGATTTTGGATATATTAGAGGAAAAATTTCCGCTTCTTCTGGTACCAGCGAGGCCACCAGCTTGACCTCCGTGTGAAGAGAGACCAACGCACGAAACAACATAAGGTAAGGTAAGGTACCAATAAACTTTCTATACTAATTTTTTCTAGGTTCAATCCTATTTTGACTGGTCTGACAGCCATGGAACTGGGAATTTCGAAGCCTACTGTTCGACGCTGGGTGCAGAGGTGGCAGGAGACTGGGAATCTGCTAGATCGTCCTAAGTGTGGGGCACCAAGACCACCAGAAGAAGACCAGAGAATAATCAACGAAGTACAGAACAATCCTATCAAGAACGCAGTCGCCATCCGGGGGAGACTACATACGGGCGTGTCAGTGGACACCGTAAGGAGATGGTTGCATGAAGCAGGATATCACCACCATACTCCTGCCAAAAAAAAAGAGAGGATCGAGGAACGACATCGTCAGGCCAGGCTCTCGTTTGCTCGCCAGCATATAAATGATGATATCGCATTCTGGAGCAGTTATCTTCTCTGACGAGAAAACGTTTGCGTCTACCACTCACGGTCGTCTTCGGTGTTGGCGACAGGACAACACGAGATATGCCCGCCAAAATATTTACGAAGTGGCACGGAGTGGGCACGTGACGGCGAATGTGTGGGGATGGATACACCTGCAAGGACTAGGAGAGCTGACTGAGACCCACGGGAGATTTACGGCAGATCAATATATAGAGATCATGGAGGTGATGATGCTGCCTTCTGTACGCGCGTATGCCTTGCCCTACCCTGAGCAGATTATCTTTATGCAGGTATGTTGTACTTGTGTTATAGAATATTGTACTATTACTAGAGTAAGATTTATGTATTACACACACTTCTATGTCCGGTTTCCACATTTACATGGGACGAATAATGGTCATAAAATTGTTCTTTAACTCTTTCAGTAGTATGACAACACTTTAGAATTTTATTCTGGATAACTGCAGACTCGATTATTTGTATAACGGCGCACAATTACATTTAGCTGAGAGAAGCCCCTAATACATAGGGGTTAAAACCTATCTCGAATAGTGGGTTACTGATGAAGCATATGGATGAGATATAATTCTACTTTTAATATTTAATATCCATTTGCAGAACAACTCTTCCATCCACACCGCCAGGATTGTTAGGTGGTGGTTCGAGAAGCAGCGAAATCTAGAACTACTGGACTGGCCTAGTAAGGGGTGTGACCTCAACCCCATTGAGAACGTGTGGAGGAATGTGGTGAACTTGTGGGAGCCTGAGCAGGAGCGGACCAGCCGCCGGATCACACTATGGCTGAGTGGGAGATGTTCTGAAGGAACCCACACATCATACATAACCATGCTGCATCTATGCCACACAGATTACAAGATGTAATAGATATATGCGAGACTGGTGGGTGGGGGAATGGGAATGAGGGAGGGAGTGGAGGATGGTTGTGTAATGTCTATTTTTGGTTCAAATTCACTAGTATATAAAAAGTTGTATTGTGGTATCTGTTCATGGAACTTTATTACTGTATAAGACTAGTAAACATGGAGTTCAACACTGTTCACGATCATATTAATCGTTTATCTTTATGAACACAGACATTACATTATAATTACGGGCCGTTCAAAAATTACGTAACGCTATTTTTGCTAAAACTTGACACCCAAGATCCCCCAGGAACGTTCTGTAACGCTAGACCAGGCACCCTCTAAGATGTTATGTAACACTTCCCCCACCCGACACGTTACAGGGAGAGGGGTCAAGTTTTAGCAAAAATAGCGTTACGTAATTTTTGAACGGCGCCTTACCTGTATGTCAATGTTATATGTTGTTGGACTCGGTTGTTCCCCCTCCACCCAACCTTCGCCCAGTTGGGGTACCTTGACTATCGCTGCGGCGTTGCCATATGTACGGAGTCACCTGTGAGGCGAGGAACATTACATATGTGGACAACTGTACATTCACTGTTAACTCCATTAAGACCAAATTCAACAAACATTTCTAACACATTCACCTACCATCATGCAAACTGTTGATAATAAAGTTATACTCTTCAAATCTCATGTTTCAACATTAAACGCATCTACAAGTGCTCCGCAAACATTTCCCCAGTACGATGTTGGCAAATAGAGTGCCCCGCTCCAATCTCCAACTGTGATGTGACCTTACCAGCTCCTAGGCCCGCCAGGAAGCAGCACCCAAGGGAAGACGTCTCGATGTCACTCGGTCGTTCCAACATCTTTCCGGTGAGAGTAGAAATCATTTGCATGAGGAAGTCGTTCTGAGAGACTCCTCCGTCGATTCTGATTGGCGAAGAGGACTTGCTTTATATTGACCCATGAATAAAGTATAAAAAAGGGGTGAAGAATAAGAGGGCGAGGAGGATTATAAACAAGGTATAAAGGGCAATACGGGAGATACGATGGGAGGGTGTAAGGATAGGAGATAAGGGTAGGAAAGAGAGAGAGAGTTTTGAAGCAGATGTACAAACCACGGTCGTATATCCACATTATCCACATTCGAAGTCGAAAATGCGACATTTCCGTTTGTGATATTACAAACCACCAGAAACGACGAAATGACGTGAAGCGATTTCATATGAAGAATCCAAGCATTGTGAACAGACATGAAACAAAAATAAATTCAGTTAAACGGTACATGAAGAAAAGCATTGGTGATAAGCATTTACTCCCACAGACAGTAATCGAAAAGGAAGCATCCAAGTGGTACACGAATCCGCGTTTCAGTCACGGTTAAATCCCCAAAAAGTTTGTTCAAGCAAGTTCAGTGTTTACACTGCTTTACAACCGTCCCTTCATACGCCTTTATGAACATGTAATTGTTTTTCCCTCTCCAATCATCTAAGCAGTTGTTTACGTCTGATCCCAATCTGTATTTTGATATGTGCTAACTGACTCGGTAATAATTCAATTTCAGCTTACAAATTAATCTATTCCCCAAGTTCTTTTTTTTATGAGCTAACCAACACTTGTGCCCACAATCAAAAAATGTTACCTTGGTGAAAAGAAGTTTAAGCGATCAGTCGGATAAAAACTTGAATCATGGCAGCTCCAATTAAGATTCTTTTTTTTATATCCCTGGGGATAAAAATTTAAAGAATCTTCCCGCGCGGTACCAGCGTGTCGTAAAAGGACTCAAAATAAGGGACGGGTGCTGGGGGCTGAAAACCCCTCCCACCTGCATGTAACTTTCCACAAACAGGAAGGGGCATAGCAGGGGGTTTCTCGCGATGGCTCAGGCTGGGGTTTCTGAATGTGCGTGGATGTGGTCAGGATTGGTGCTCTGTTTCGTGAGAGGCCTGGAGGTTCTGGCCTTAGTGAAACAAGGCTGAAGGGTAAGGGTGTGGAGTGGTTTGGGAATGTTCGGGGGGTAAAGTCTGGGGTTGAGGAGAGGGTACGGGCAAGGGAGGGGATTGCGCTTCCGATACGTAATGGGTTATGGGAATGTGTGAAAGTGTGTTAGGAAACGAGTTTAAGGCTGATGTAGGTTAGAATGAAGTGGGCCAAGAGAGATGGGTGATTGTTAGTACGTATGGACTTGGGCGTGAGAAGAGTGAAGAGATACGGAATACGTTCTGGGACCAACTGGGCTAGTGTTTGGGTAGTTTTGAATGCGAGAGTGGGGATTAGGATGTTTCACTCGTACAGAGGAAAATATCAAAAGGTCAATATTTTTCTCCACTTTGCTTGTGCTTTTATTCCTTTTCATGAAGAAAGATGTGCACCAATTTTGAAAACGATTAAGTGATATTTAGGGGTTGCACACATTTGAACCTTTTATAATAAACAATTTTCTTCAGTGTTACGAAAGAATTCTCCCTTGGAAGCACAAAAAATAAAAAACTCTAGTATTAAAATCAGAAAATCCGAATCAATTTTTGAATTGGTACAAGGACGTTCCCGCCTTGGTTCTTTTCGGCACCTCCTTTCGATGATGTTCAACAATCCGCAACAAGAATTGTTTTTGCTTCTCGTCCTTGACTGATTCATTGAATTGCTTGATTAATGCAATTCCCCTCTCCGCTGTGTTGTTTACGACTTTCAGCGCGTTGACTGACTCTCTCAAGCCGTCATTTTTGGTGTACTCCTCTACGTTGTCGACATCCCCGACGCCGAAGTTGTCGAAGAATGTCTTCGTCCTTTGAGTGACGAAGATGCTCAGATCCTTGCCTTCAAGTCAGGTTTTTCCACTCGAGTCGTTTGAGTTCCTTCCTCGACGCAGGTTTGTTCAAGGCCTGGAACATTTTTTCTTTCTCATTTGGCGATATCCGTTCATCAAGGAAAGCCAAGCCGACTAGAGTCTCCAAGAGATACCATGGATGCCTTTTGGCAACTCTCAAGGCAGCCTGGCCCAGGTCCTTGTTCGGATATGAAATCAACAGTTGAATCATGTCTAGATCATTTTTCGGGGCCCACCTACTGACCACTGCTTCGTGCCAGAACCGGACATAAATGAAACGCGTAAAAAGGGCCACGTCGTGCAATCCCTTTATCTCTCGGTCGGTGAGTTCCAGTTGCTCCCGGAACAAAACCATTTTCAGCACATAGATAGCTTTCGCCATCTACCTGGCTTGATGATGGGCTCCTGGAGTCCTGAAGGAGAACTCAGCTCCACCCTAGCCTCCAAGGAAAAGGAGCGACAGCTTGAGGAGTTCCTTATAATCTTCTCTCGGGTGACATGAACTTACTTTCAATGACTCCACGAAGATAACTCACCGTCCTGATTCGTTCATTTACCAAGTATCTAGTGGCTGGCTCTTCTTCATCGATCATGGTTTTGAAACAATTTTTGTTAATAAAGTCCCAACGCTGCTGAAATCGTCGAAACAACAGGATTTCAGGACCACTTGTTGGCCTCAGGGACTTATGAAAGACCTCCTTCAAAATGAGCTCACAAATGTGGTGACGGCAAGGCAACCACAAGACCGACCGACCAAGGAATTGTTCAATCCTCATACATGTCCCTTGCAGAAGTCCAGTATTGGACGCCGTAGTGTCAAACGAGAGGCCAATGATGCGGTCCTGAATTCCAAATCGTTGCAGCTCCTGGATGACGGCTCGAGCCATTTGTTCACCAGTACCATCCTGGGCAACAGGCACTCTAAGATGATGCTCGAACTCCTTCCCTGTTACCACAACAGCTACTCTGTCTTCCAAGCTTCTAGAGTTTTCGCCAGCAGCTTGCTGTCCCAGTGCAGAACTAAGAGAGGTGGATCTTTGAAGATCGACTCCAAGTTGTTTGGCCATTTTCTCTCGATACTTGGCACGTGCTCGATGAACAGTTGATGGCGAAATAATAATCTGCGATACATCTTGTCCGAGACTTTTAGCAGTTGCAATGAAGGAAGTGCTTGCTTGTCGAATAGAGAGTTGTTCTCTATCCCAAGTAGCCACGAGTGTTGGATCAAGTGTGTTCTTGGAACGACGAGGTGACTTAAGAGGCCAATGGAGCAGCAAAATCTTCATCATCATCTGTTGTCGCCGTTGAGCTAGATGATGTGCTATCCAGCTTCATTTTCTTGGAGATCTTTTCAGCTTCTTCAGCATGCTTTCGTTCTCGAAGTTCAAGTTTCTTAGCTGTTTCTTCTTTCCGTTTGACAGCCATAGTGTGTTTCCGATCCACCCCACCTCTGTCTTCACGGGGATATTCGCCTTCTTCCAAACTTCTTGAAGCTTGATACTCGTAGACTTGATGGCAAGGGGGATTATTTCCTTCAGCTCCAGGTGATGGTACATAAAGCAGAGGAGGACTTGCTCCCGGGACGGCAATCTTGCTCCTAAGAGCTCTTCGACTGGAGTCTTTTCAATCAACCAGATCACCTTTCTTTCCATTTTCAACACTTCTTGCACCCGTGAAAGAAAAGAAAACATTACAATATGTTGGAAGTTGGGACGTTCTCGAGATTTGGTTACAAAGGGCTAAGGTATCGGAGGTGACATAAATGTGCAACCTCTAAATGGTGTTCAATTTGCCTCAAATTTGATACATATGCTTTACAGATCATAAGGTGTACGGGGAAGAGCAGTGTAGTGAAATTCACAACTTGATAAAAGTGGAACACC
The DNA here is from genome assembly GCA_023014485.1 of Bathynomus jamesi. Classification (NCBI taxonomy): domain Eukaryota; kingdom Metazoa; phylum Arthropoda; class Malacostraca; order Isopoda; family Cirolanidae; genus Bathynomus; species Bathynomus jamesi. The sequence continues at coordinate 352,412 of JAJOZX010000123.1, read as the reverse complement.
CTAGTAGGGGGATGTACCAGTTGAAGGTATAGTTGGAGCGTATGGGGTGCCTGGTTAGTTGAGTTGTGTGCTGAAAGAGAGTTGATGATTGCGAATACATGGTTTCGTAAAAGAGATGTAGATAAGTGGTGAGTGGTGTCCGAGGTGATAGGGCACTAATGGATTGTGTTTATGATATCTGCTACGGGAGATAGTTGGATGTGAATGTGTTGAGAGGAATGGCAGGTGGAATGTCTGACCACTTCTTGGTGGAGGCGAAAGTGAAGGTTTGCGGTGGGCGTGGAGTAAGAGGTAGTGAAAGCGAGTGAACTGAGGAAAAGGGATTGTGAACGGATGTATCAGGAGACTGAATGAGGAATGGTGCAGGGTGAGAGAGAGTAAAACAAGGGGTGTGGAAGAGGAGTGGCAGATATTTAGTGAAGCGGTGCTGAAATGTGCGGGATACAGAAGATTGGGGTTGGACATAAACGACGGGGTAGTGAATGGTGGAATGTGGAGGCTGAAATGATGGTGAAGCAAAAAAGGGAAGTATATGCTCGGTACCTGCAGAACAGAAGTGTGGGTGACTGGGAAGAGTACAAGAGGAAGAGGCAAGAAGTAGAGAGAAAAGTGCGAGAGGTGAGAGAGAGCAAATGAGATGGTGTATGAAAGAGGCAGAAAATTTCTGGGAGAACATCATGATGTTTTGGAGAGAAGTGAATAGTGTGAGGAAAGTGAGAGGGCAGATGAGCAGGACTGTGAAAAAAGTCGATGGGGAAGTGATACAGATAGAGAAGATGTGAAGACAAGGTGGAGCGAGTATTTTGAGGGACTATTGAACGTGTCGGAAGGTAGGGAAGCAGATGTGGTATGTCTGGCAGAGAGGGGCTCAGAGTATGAGTTGCGGCGAATAGATTGGTCCGTAAGGAAGTAGTGGTGGAGGCCCTAGGCAGGATGAAAGGTGGAAAAGCGGTAGGAGTGGATGTGATCGCTGTAGAGCTCCTGAAAAAAGGCGGTGAATGTAGTGTTAATTGGTTAGTGCGTCTGTTTAATATGTGTATAGTCAGAGGCGAGCTGCTGCAGGACTGGCAGAGTGCATGTATCGTCCCTGTGTATAAAGGCAGGAGGGGGGGGGGACAAAAATGTATGCTCGAATTATAGAGGAATTAGTCTGTTGAGTGCGCCAGGTAAGGTGTATGGGAGAATTGGGGAGGAGCAAGGGGGTTTTAGAAGAGGTAGGGTTTTTTAGAAGAGGTAGTTTTTTTTAGAAGAGGTAGTTTTTTTTTAGAAGAGGTAGTTTTTTTTTAGAAGAGGTAGTTTTTTTTTAGAAGAGGTAGTTTTTTTTTAGAAGAGGTAGTTTTTTTTTAGAAGAGGTAGGTTTTTTTTAGAAGAGGTAGGGTTTTTTAGAAGAGGTAGGGTTTTTTAGAAGAGGTAGGGTTTTTTAGAAGAGGTAGGGTTTTTTAGAAGAGGTAGGGTTTTTTAGAAGAGGTAGGGGTTTTTAGAAGAGGTAGGGGGTTTTAGAAGAGGTAGAGGGTGTGTGAACAAGGTGTTTGGGTTGAAGATGCGGTGTGAAAAATACTTGGAGAAAGAAAGGTATTTGTATGTGGCGTTCATGGGTCTTGAAAAAGCGTATAATAGGGTTGACAGAAAGGCATTGTGGCAAGTGCTGCAGCTGTATGGGATGCATGTGTGCGTGTGGAAAGAGGAGGGAGAGTGGTTTCCTGTGAAAGTGGGTCTACGGCAGGGTTGTGTGGTCTCCATGGTTGTTTAATGTGTTTATAGACAGGGTGGTGAAAAAGGTGAATGCAAGGGTCATGGAGAGGGGAGCGGGGGTTGAAGCATGTTGCGGGGAAGGTTCTTGGGAAGTGAATTAGTTGTTGTATGCGGATGATATGGCTCTGGTAGTGGACTCGAGACAAAAGCTAGAGAGATTGGTAACTGAATTCGGGAGGGTGTGTGCAAGAAAAAAACAGAGTAAAGGCGAATAAAAGTAAGGTTCGTGAGCGACTGAGTGTAAGTTTGTATGGTGAGGAAATGGAAAGTACTTACGGGTGGATGTGGTGAGGAATGGGACTATGGAGGCGGAGGTGAGTCACAGGGTGGAAGAAGGGGGCAAAAGTACTGGGTACCCTAAGAAGTATTTGGAAGGAGAGATCAGTATCTATGGGTGCAAAGATGGGTATGCATGAAGGTAGAGTAGTGTCAACAATGTTGTATAGATACGAGGCTTGGGTGGCGAATGCGAAAGAAAGGAAAAGGGTGGATGTACTGGGAAATGAAATGCTTGAGGACATCTGTGGGGTGAGGCGGATTGAACGTGTGAGAAACAGTTATCCGTGAGATGTGTGGAAGTCGAAGGAGTCTTGGGGAAAGAGCAGATGAGGGGGTTAAAATGGTTTGGGCATATGGAGAGGATGAGTGAGGAGAGGATGGTAAAGAGGGTTTATGTGTCGGAGGCGTAGGGGGAAAGGAGGAGGAGGAGGAGGAGGAGGAGGAGGAGGAGGAGGAGGAGGAGGAGACCGAGGGGAGATGATGGGGGGATGGGGTGAAGGAAGCTTTGGGTCAGTGGGGCCTGGACGTCTGAGAGAATGAAAGACGCGCGCTGGATAGAAAAAAGTGGAGCGATGTGGTGTATGGGGTACGACAGGTTGGCAATGTGCTGCTTCAGGGTGTATGAAGAGGTCTGGGTAAACCGTGTAGTAGTTTGCGGGGCTGGGCCGTGGATAATGTTGCCCTGAGACGGGGGCATTATTGTCATGACAGTTGATGAAGTGAATGTGAGCGATTGAGGCGCTTCCTGCCTGTTCCTGACGCGACGTCACTGCGATGGGAGAGGCATTTGGGTATAAAAAAATTGAATACATAATGTGTCCGTTTTTATTTAATTACCCGCATTAAAATCGCAAACACAATTACACTTTACAATTTATGTTAAGACATTCCATCAACATGAAACACAAATCTAAGAAACAGTCCCTAAACTCTCGCCATAATATTTGAGTCTATACGAACACGAATGGGTAACCATGGCGATTCTTTACGATTAGGTAAATTACCCCAAAAGCATAAATGTGACATTTAATACCACAATCAAACTCAAGTGACTGTAAAGACTAAGACCAAAAGAACCGAAATGAGTGACATCCGATGGGCAGCGAGTTGAGGACAAAAACTAAAGGTTTTGAACCCCATCTCCCGTTTCAGTTGTACAGAACAACTTAGAGTAAATAACTAAACCTTTTTAAGGATGGTATTCCAATGTCTGTAAAACTCAACAGAACTTTTGAAAGAGTCGTCTATCGGCAAAAATATTAAAATTCTTTTCGGTAGGTGATCTATGTACACAAGTCACTTTATAACACGTTGCGTGAGCGAGCCCCGAGACATTACTGAAGTAGAACTGCTCACTCAGCACGTTACAAAATAATCTATGTACAGCGATTATTTCTGCGGAAATTTTTTTTTAATGTTTTTGCAGACAGACCATTCAATCCTCTCTTACAGAATGAAGGGGAGATTACAAATGAGCTTGAAATATTTAATGTTATATATATATATATATATATATATATATATATATATATATATATATTACACACACTACTTCCATTACTTTGGAAAAACCAGCTTCTTTCAGAAACAGAATTTAGTTGTAGTACAGAATTTGTATATAATATTACAAATGACTTCATGGTTGACTATTAAACGTTATGGTTAATCGTTAAACACTACAAGCACAAATGGTTCAATGAGCATATAAATTTATTAATTGACACAATCAAATATCCTTTCAGATAATATTTCTTAATTCAGTGGACAGTGTTTGCTTCGCTTAATTAACTGTAATTTTTTTTTAACATCTAATTTTTATATTTCGTACATTCATCTCTGAGAATTAAAAATCAAATTCAAAGTTACAGGGATGTACAGAGACTCAATTAGGGCTGGGACCGGACAGGGTTACTGGAGCGTAATCCGCCGGATTGGTTCTTCCAGACTGGATCTGGACTGGATTTTTTACCAATTCCGGCAATCAGGTACTAAAAAAATTGCGAAGTTGAGTATTCCGACTCTAGAACTGTCATCCAAAACCTGTATTAAATTGAGTAGGGAGACTGAATTTTCATTTGAGCAATAATTTATCATCAATGTATACATAATTATCATTGGTGTTGTTACTACCCTAGAAAAGCTAACACTGCTATACATTATACCACTTAAGATCAGATCTTTGAGAAAATTACCAGTAGATGAAAAAATTTACTATTATTTATTGTTATTTAGCGAGTGAATTACTGACAGCATTAACAATGATCTGAAACACTTACACTGCATCAATGAACTTAAAGTACCTTGTGTAAAATGGATGCGAGTGAATCTCAGAATTCTAGCTGAAAAAGTATTTATTAATTATACCGATGTATACTTCGTGGCTTTTGTCTACCTATACGAATTTTTATATTAAAAAGTTTATATACACTACATTCCAAATTATTAAGCAGATTGCATTTTCTGCAATGCTTTCAAAAGTTTTTCACTGATTTCAATGAAATTTATAGCAAATAATTACTATATATAGCAGCACTGATGGTATTCATTTCGATAAAATATTTTGATAATTAAAATAATTCTCTCTTTTTATTGAAAAATATGTAAAATATGATGTTCCGAATTATTAAGCAAGTATTCTATTTACGGATCTAAATGGTGAAAATGGGTAAGAAGAAGGATTTAACACTAACTGAGAAAAGAAAAATAGTCAAGTTACTCGCTGAAAATATAAAATCTATTGAAGTTGCGAAGCAGTTTAGCAGAGCTTATCGAACTGTAAACAAGTTTGTAGGGGAGGGTATGAAATTGAGGCAGCGAAGTGATAAAGGAGCTATAAGAAAAGTGACAAGACGGCAGATATCTGTAATCAAGCGCAAATTGCAAAGCATCCATTGTCCTCAAGTAAAGAGGTTTTTGAGCAGGCTGGCATACATAATGTACCAAGAACATCTCGATGTGGAATCCTCCAAACAATTGGTAAGACGTGTAAACCTACGATTCAGTGACCATTAACACCCAGGTACAAGAAGCAGCGTGTTGAATGGGCGCGTCAGTACGTGAAAACAGATTTTAATACTGTATTGTTAATCGATGAATGAAGAGCAACCCTTGAGGGATCTGATGGTTGGTCAAGAAGATGGATTGCTGAGAGCCAATTTCTACCATCGAGGTTAAGACGCCAACAGGGTGGAGATAGTCATGTTTTGAGCAGGATTGGTAGGCAATGAAGTAACCATCCCATACAGAGTGCCTGATGGTGTAAAAATGAATTCCCCAGTCTTACACAAACTTTTTAAAAGAAAACCTCATTCCATGGTAGAGATTGACCCCTAGCAATCCATCTTCTTGACCAACCATCAGATCCCTCAAGGGTTGCTCTTCATTCATTGGTTAACAATACAGTATTAAAATCTGTTTTCATGCACTGACGTGCCCATTCAACACGCTGCTTCTTGTACCTGGGTGTTAATGGTCACTGAATCGTAGGTTTACACGTCTTGCCAATTGTTTGGAGGATTCCACATCGAGATGTTCTTGGTACATTATGTATGCCAGCCTGCTCAAAAACCTCTTTACTTGAGGACAATGGATGCTTTGCAATTTGCGCTTGATTACACATATCTGCCGCCTTGTCACTTTTCTTATAGCTCCTTTATCACTTCGCTGCCTCAGTTTCGTACCCTCTGCTACAAACTTGTTTACAGTTCGATAAGCCCTGCCAAACTGGTTCGCAATTTCAATAGATTTTATATTTTCAGTGAGTAACTTAACTATTTTTCTTTTCTCAGTTAGTGTTAAATCCTTCTTCTTACCCATTTTCACCATTTAGATCTGTAAATAGAATATTTGCTTAATAATTCGGAACATCATATTTTATATATTTTTCAATAGAGAGAGATTTTAATTATCAAAATATTTTATCAAAATGAATACCATCAGTGCTGCTATATATAGTAATTATTTGCTATAAATTTCATTGAAATCAGTGAAAAACACTTGAAAACATTGGAGAAAATGCAATCTGCTTAATAATTTGGAATGTAGTATATATATGATGAAAATAACCACGAAGGAAAAAGAAAACAGAATGGTGCTCAAGCGCTTTCGTCAAATGACATCCTCAGGAACACTAAATAAATAAGTTTGAGACAATATGTAGGTCACCAAAAAATAAAAATAAAAATTGTAGGAGCATACAAATTTAAAAGGAAAAGCTACCAGAGTTTTAGCACTTTGCCCCTCTTGTCTAAATCCATTCTGAATGAATTCAAAACAACAGGATCAAGCGAAAAAAAGCCCTGGCTAATATTAAAATTATTTGCAAGTTGAATACTGTAATGGCAGACTCAAGAATATTTCAATTAACAATGTTGCTTGAGTGAAACAAAATTGAAGCATTATTCCAACCAATACGGTGGGATAACTCTGACAAATGGACAATTTTAACATTAGCGAGGGCCTTTTTTCGCTTGATCCTGTTGTTCTGAATTCGTTCAGAATGGAGGGGCAAAGTGCCAAAACTCTGGTAGCATTTCCTTATAAATTTGTATGCTCCTCCTACAATTTTTATTTTTCTATTTTTTTTTTTTTGTGACCTATATATAGTCTCAAACTTATTATTTATTTCAGTGTTCCTGAGGATGTCATTAGATGAAAGCGCTTGAGCATCATTCTGTTTTTCCTTTTTCCTTCGTGGTTATTTTCTATATATATATATACACACACACACACACATATATATATATATATATATATAATACACAGATTGTGCATGGAACAAGGAACTCTTCTAGGAAAATTAAATCCACTATAGTCCGAATAAATAATGGTAAATGACAAACACTACAGTTTTTTCTTTTCATGATGTTGGCCCGACGTGGGCAAAGAGGTCCCAAAAATATAGCTTCCCTCACCAGCTATCTGCAAAGCAGATAGGATCCAGCTTTGGGACAGGATCTAGGGTTTAAAGCAGCCTAGCCCCGCTACATTTAGAACCTCAATATAAGCAAAAGACTCGCTGCCTTCACGTCAGATTGAATACATCAAAGAAAAAGGGGTAACTATTATATTTTTATCCAAAAACCAAAACTTAAACCTCAACTGGCAGAATTGAGCGTGCACTTGAAAAGTGGATGCTCAATATAATAGTTACCCCCTTTTTCCTTTTCCTAGAAGAGTTCCTTGTTCCATGCACGATCTGTGTGTATCATAAAAAACCTCCATTCTGAGTTCATTCCCATATATATATATATATATATACACGGTGAACCAAAAGTAGGTGGACAGTAGGTTGAATACGGTTTGTGTTATATTATATTATAACTATGGTGTTCATTATAACTATGGTGTTTGTGTTATATTATATTAAATATTATAACTAAATTTATTTAAATTTTATTTTGTATTATAGTATACAAAAAAATTAAATATGTATTCTCAAAATAAACGTTATCATTTACTGTCCACCTACATTTGGTTCACCCTATATATATAGTGTATATGCCTGTGTGTGTTGAGAGGGGGTAAAATATTTATAAAATGCCAGAACTGGACCAGACCGGAAATCCGGATATTATGCCTACTGGAATCACCGGACCGAACCAAACCTGATTTATACTACCAGATCCCAGCCCTAGGCTCAATTTTGAAATTCCATGAAAAACTAAAGGTTAAACTTAATATAATACCTGGTGTTGATTTATGACGAAGACAGGAGGAGGAGGAGGAGGAGGAGGAGGAGGAGGAGGAGGAGGAGGAGGAGGAGGAGGAGGGTCATCATTAAGACTATTTCTAAAAATCTTTTACACTTGTCTACAGGAATAAGTAAACCCACCTGATAGTAAGGAAATCATAGTTCGCTTCCTTCTTCATTGTTCGATAAATCTGATACACTCTGAATGCGAGGGACTCGAGCATCGCTCTGACAAGATGTTCAGTCCGTGTGTTGATCGTAAGGCCAAGAAAGCCACCGGTGGCTTGGGCATCATTGATGGGCGCCTGCAAATGAATCCAACCCTCAATTTATCTCCACAAAGGATAAGTGCTGACATACAATTGGCTATAAAGTTGCATGAAATTTAGGAAAGCGTCTAAATCAGTGATCCTAGTAAAATGTTTGAAAAAGAGCATAAAATATGAGAAACACACGCAAACATCAATGCTGAAGGTGGTAATAACATTATAGAGGTGCTAAATGCAAAAAACTTCACTTTTTTCTACGTGAAGGTCAAAATATGATAATTAAAACCCACTCTAATAGACAGAGTTTATTTCCACAACAGTTTTGATGCCCACTGGCATCCTCTTCGGGTGGATACAGAAAAACCCACCTGAAGAGGATGCCAGTGGGCATCGAAACTGTTGTGGAAATAAACTGTCGATTGGAGTGGGTTTTAATTATCATATTATAGAAGTGCATTCTTTTGAAACAAAATTTTCAAAGTTCGTACCTCAACTATTTTCTTTTCTTCTCTACCTCTTTTCCATCAAGGTTTTCAGTGACTTTCCCTTCCAATACCACTTGAACAACACAACTCCATCGCATTACTGATCTCCTTGAAAATTCCTCCTTCTATTCAATCAACTGTCCTAAGCCTTAATTTTCATCCCTTCTTCAATAAATTCGCCACATGTAGACTCGTGATCAACTGGGGTTTTATCTTTCTTGAACCAGTTATTCTCTCCAGCCAGCTATCCGATCAATTCCTACTTGGGTACTGCTCTCCATTCACTTTTAATCAGATAGCGACTTCATATTTATTGAAAGTTAGATTGAAATCATTTCATGTACATTCATCCACGTTGTGTAGTATTTAACTCCCTAAAATTTCTCTCAAAGGCACTCTTTTCCCGACATTTCAAATCATGCCCCTTGAATCACGAATGACTAAAAACTGCTTCACTATTCCTCTCTCTCTCTCTCTCTCACGAGGCATTTCCTTCACTAGGCACGCCTTACACTTTACATGTACCCTCTATTCCTCAGATACACTTTCGTACGAACTTAATTCAAATTCGTCCTTTTAACTTTAGTCTTAAAATCTTCTTTCTATTCAACCACAAATAAATCAACTTCCTTTAAAAACAATAATTATATAGATTATCAGGTGTTCACTTAAGACACGCACAACTTTACTATTTCACGTCTTTCTACTCAAGTAACAAAAGTGGCCAATATGTGGCCAATTTTGATTCCATAGTCCGACACTGGATCAATGTCCATTCTTGTACATCTTTTCAGTTACTAGTATAATATGTAAACTAAACACTGACACCTCTTTCCACAAGTTTCTTTAATTCTAGTCACCACATCACACAAGCCCGAGAACTATACTTTTATTTTCAAGATTGTTCCAGCAATTCTATGAAAAACCATATACACCTGTCATACAGTTTACAACAAAGTTATTTTAACTCCATCCCTAAACAAGCCTAGAAATACGGTATCGTACCCCTATGTTATAATTTAATACAAAATATTAATTTATTTATCGCTGTGGATAGGGGATTTAAAGAGTTCTTACCACGTGGTTGCAGCGTGTGGTAAAAGGAGACTAAAAATAAGATACGGATGCAGGGGGATGGAAACCCCTCCCACCTGCATGTAACTTTCCACAAACAGGAATGGTCAGAGAAGGAGTGTGATTGAGGAGTGTTCCTGACACGACCTCACTGCGGTGGGAGTGCGCGTTTGGGTATATAAATTTTTTTTTTTATTGTATTGTATAACTACAAACTACTTCGGGTTTTGGGATGAAGCCCATTGGGAATTGGGAAAATTACCATACATGGAACTAAAGAAGAAAATAGTATGTAGGCAGTGGGCCTACGTATCAGAGACCAGACCATAAGGCCTACACTAACAAACAAGACGTAAGAAAATGTATTTCTTCGTAGCAAACTTTCTGTCACACTGACTCATCAAAACCATTTCGAGATGAGAAGTAACAAAAACACAATTATACATCTGGTGATTTTCCGTCTGCAAACGTAAATAAAAGGAACAATCCAAGGGAAATTTTACCTCAGGGATCATGCTAGTGGGAAGCATTGCTTTAGGCAAGGAAGATTTCTTATCTTTCTATAAGTTCAGAGTGAATAAATTGACAAAACAATATAATAGGCCTATCCCAGTGAAACAATTGGGCAGAGAGAGTTGCCTTTATTAACCGATTACAAAACAGATGCCTGCTTAGCCTAATAACCTACTTCAACAAATGAGAAAGTCGGTAACCAAAAAGGATCGCAAAACCTAAGTTTACCCTACGCCAAGGACAAAACAAAACAAAAAGGTACGTAGCCTATAAGTGCTCACGCTCTCTCTCTCTCTCTTTACCATTGGTTATGCTAAATACCAAAGGCAAACTTAATAATTAACTAAAAACTACTTAAGGTTTCTTGTACACCTATACATACACACATTTTCATAGCAAAAAACATAGGGGTTTTGCCATCGACTTAAGACATCAAATCTGCCGGGAATTTTCATCGGATCACCAGGTTAATACATAATCACTATAAGCCTAAACAGTTTTTCAAAAATTCTTTCCTGGATGCCATATGACTCGCATAATTTAATCATACTGGACTCAACATTGCTTCACAGGAAACTAAGAATACTTCTGATGCTTCGAATCCATTGTCAAAGATAATGAGTCAACAAAAACAGCACTCGTATGATGGTAATGATTAGTTCATTTCTATGCCTACAAACATTTAAGGTGTTGCTTTGGTCTGGTGGACAACTTTTCTGAAAAACTTTTCCCTACCAAACCAAAATTCGTTTAAAGCATTCTTGATTTCTGAATATTTTCACTATTTCAAAAGGTTAAAATCTCTCGGCTCAAAGTTTGTGTGAAGATAAGCAAGCAATGTTAAGAATAGAGAGCTAAATTTTTCCCCTTAAATAATAATCTTTTGTAAGCAGCATTTAGTTAGTTAAATTCTATCAGAGGAGCCAAACAAACCTAATCAGCGAAATTCTCTTATGACATTAAGAAAACATTGAACATTGAAAAAAAAAAAAAAAAAGTGAGATGAAGTTGTAATATTTTAAAGAAAGAATTTGAAAATAATAATAAAACAGAGTGGAAAATGAAAATTCATTTACCTAAGATCTTATTTTTCCTAACTGACCTGCAATCCTTGAAAAGACGGAATGAAATAGACTCCGTTTGTATCATTTACAGACTCTGCCATGATGCTTGTATCAGAATGACAACTGTAAAACCCTTTAAGGAAAATAAACAGTTAAATAAGGAAGTATCTATACAAGTATATTCTCAAAACCATAATTAAATTTAAGGTACATTTCATACAATTTAACAGGTAGCAAAAGATAGTGACACAAACATCAAATGAAGATTTCTGGAGGATTTCCCTCTCAAATGAAACAAATGAGTAATGTATATTAATGTTGTACTACTAGCACTACAACTACAAGTTATTAACATTAGTTTAGTACTTCAGATTTTATTATTACAAAAAAGTGTTATAGTTCTGTTTATTAAGGAAGCCAAACGGGACAAAAAAATGTTAAAAAAACAAAAACGTTTAATAATGGGGGAGACTTGTTGGTCTGCAAAATAAATGCACACAATAAAACTAGGAATTACAACTTTGTAATTTACCCATCCTTCAGAGCTAATTATTCATTCAGACTTGATGACGTTTGTCAAACTCTAACCAATTGGTTCTGCCATTATCTGGAATGTGAACACAGTATCAAAAACACCACTTTTCATTCTTTATACAGTGGACAGTGGACACCGCTCCTTAACTTCAGAGCAACTTCAGTCTGCGGACCAAGGACAAGCAATACAACGAAACATACACACAGAATCACTATCAGAAATAAAGTGCCAAGACCACCATTCCAATGATCAGAAATCCAGTGTTATCTTTCAGAAGAATCGAACCATTTGCTTACATTTCAGGGTTGGCAAAAACCCACTTTTTTTTAAGCCTAACCCACCTGGATTTTTCCAAATGGTGATTGTGTACTCGCAGAAGTCAACAGCTGTTGGCTGCAGCCGAGAGGTCAGCCAGAGCACATGACAAAAACAAGACCATACTTAGTGTTGGTGTGAAGTGTAAATTTTCTGAATGTCATCCGTTTTCTTAGTAACAGAATTTTATGTAATTATGTACGCGTCTTTTTCAGATACAGTATACAGTGTTTACAAAATTAACACCTCAATGATTATGAATAGTTTTTACATACATTTTTGGATATATTATATATAGACTAGAAATGCCACACACTCAAGAATCAGGATGTAAATCAGGATATGAATGGAATGATGTTTTGAATATTGAAGGGATGAGTAAAGTGAAGTGCAAACACTGCACTAGTGAAATTAGCAGTAAAATTGAGTGAATAAAAGCGCATTTAAAATATAAATGTCCAGAATGATTAATATATCTAAGAAATATGAAAAGTTGATCTCATGAGTGGGGCAGACATATTATTGTATCATAGTTAAGACTCAAAATAAAATATTAATTTTTGGTTATCACTAACTTACCAAAGACTTAAGCTACCTATTTCTTTAATGTTTTGATCTCTCTACTATTTCAAATTATTCTATCTGATTTTGCTAGAGCATTTAAAAGAAATTTCACCTATTGTGTTTAGCTTTAACAAAATAAAAGGCTTTGTTTCACAGGAATTTGTTTCATTATTTGTGAGATTAAATAAAGGTTTGAAGGCTATTTATATTATATACTACCAATTTCTCTTCTACAATAAGATTCTGTCAATCTTACCATAGGTATTACAGTAAAGGTTTAGAGTTAACGTTGTGCTTACAGTAGAACTGTACATTGTTAGGATGTGGGTGAACTATAGAGTAATTTTGAAAAAAACCCATGAGTGGGATTTTGTGCCCGAAAGAGTCTGAGGGTATTAGTAGAAGAAGAAGCAGTTTCAGAGATTTCTTTGGAAGAATTTAGAACTCAGTGTAAAGAATTTTTAGTCAAAACAACAGAACAGTCTCCACTTAAATATCCACTGGTCAGTCATTTAAAATGTTTTGATCCAAACAAAATGATCTCCAGCCTGAATGATTGCACAAATAAATTTAAAAAGGTGCTCGACTTATTAATGGCTAATAAGTGGCATAGCGGTACATTATGCGATCAAATCTTAATAGAATTTAAAAGATTTCTGATAGACATGAAATGGGAAAACCTTACTGAATTTCAAAGTTTTCGTCCTAATTTGGACAGACTTGATACTTTTATGTTTCAATATATGAGCAATGCTAAATATAGAAATTTGCTTAGTATTTTTAAAATGATATGCTGCTTATCGCATGGACAAGCTTCAGTAGAGAGGGGCTACTCTGTAAACAAATCCGTACTGGTGGAAAACCTCCAAGAAAAATCTTTTGTAGCCCTGAGGATGGTTTATGATGCCGTATCAAATTGGAAGTATCCTCTTTATGATATTAAGTTAACTCAATCCATGAAGCGTCATATTATGTTTGCCAGGAAGAGGTATGGTGTTTATTTAGAAGACAATAAAATAATAGAAAATGAAACTAATAAAGAGAAAAAGAGAAAAGCTGATCTAGCTGAAATTAATGAACTGTGCAGTAAAGAAAAGAAGATCAAACAAACTGCACATGACTTGGAGAAGGAAGCTGATCAACTCACTAAGGCGGCGGAAATAAAACAAGATTTCACATTGCTTTCATCATCAAATGCTTTAAGATTGAAAGCATCAGACAAGAAAAAAGAAGCAAAAGAAATTGGAGAAAAAATTCAATCCCTAAAAGAAAAACAGAATAATCAGTGATTCGTGTTGAACCTACAGTGTGCCAAAAAGAAAATAAAAGAAATTTTAAAATATGAAGAACAATTTACAATAACGTGTCACAAACAAAGTAAAAATAACCACACTTATCAATTTTTTTTAGAAAAAAGTTGAAACAAATTGCTGAAATAAGAAATATGGTTAATGACGACGACTTTACATTAGGTAGTACCTTGTGTACAGTGTGTGCAATTTTATTTTTATTTCAATGTGTGCAATTTTATTTTTATTACAATATATGCAATTTTATTTTAACGTAGGTATTTGGTAAAAATAAGGGATTTTGGTGTGCTCACCTATGTATGATTTGGTAAAAATAAGGGATTTTGTGCACTCACCTATGTATGTGCAATTATTAATTTTGCTATATACTTTTAATTTGTAATTACATATTCATTTAATTGCTATTTTATTTATTTTTATTCATCAATCAGCGACGAACAATTATATTCCTTTACCAGAACTGGGGTGGCTGGAGAGAGCACAAAATTGCAAGTTATTTGAAGTATGGAGGAAGATAAGCTCTGTAACAGCAACCATTTTCACTCAAGGAAAGGATTTTCTTGCATTATGCATCTATATAAATTATAAATTCATGAATTCTTTATGAAATTTTTTTTTAAAAATGTGACAAAAAGTCTTGGAAAATTTTAAAAATGTCCTGAAAAAGTCCTGAATTTTTTTTCTTAAATATCTGTGGGAACCCTGCAAATCAATCTCTACATTCATCTTAATTCCCTTAAAATGAATTTTACATCTAAACTAATTGCATTTCCTTCATCATTCCTTAATGCAGTCATGTTTTTCTTCCTCCCATTCACTAAATCCGAACACATCAGACATTTTCTTTACTAGACATACACACTTTGTAAGGGTTGAACAATCTGACTTTTCCTTAGAAATTTTTTTATCTCAGGTATGCATGGTAATTTCTTGTGGCCGAAGGAAATATTTCTGGCAGTGCAACATTATGGAAGCTTTTGACTTTCCCTCTTAATTCTCCCCCACCCTCAACAACAAGGTAATAGTGAAGCAAAATTAAGTTTCAATGTGTTCAAAAATAGCATTAATGATCAACCACTATCAGTGTCAATCACCTAATTTGGGAATTCCTCACACTATGTTGAAATAACACTGACCAAACTCTTTTGTTGGTTACCGGAATCAAAGTCTAACAACTCTGTAATCCTCTGTTGGCACTGAAGTTAGAGAGGATTGTTCTTTTCCTTTCAATTGGTGGTTGGTTCTGTGTGAAAAACTGTGCCAATATCTGGGTTATGATAGTAACAAGTCTGCAATTTTATTGGACATCCAATAGGCTTTAATTACAACATTTCAAACCCAACTTCCCTTTTGATCATATGTTGTACACACGCTCGCACAGCCACACACATTACGAAATGGACTTTGATGAACAGATTTTGTGACCTCTCAAAACAAAGAGGAGGACTGTAAGAACTACTTTGAATCAAATTTAGTTTCTAAAGCCATTACTTGGAATCTTACCCATGTCTTTTCCCCACTGAATAATAGTTCCATTGTCATTTGAAGATCCTTCCGCCATGTACACGATGCCATCTTTGTCTTCCCATCCCACCACAGGGTAAATCCCTACAAATAAAGAATTATTAAAGACGACACACTTTATTAGTTTAACATCCGAAACCCCTATTTCCCCCACATGGAGTAGGGTGTGTGTGTGTGTGTGTGTGTGTGTGTGTGTGTGTGTGTAACTCTCTCTAGAGTCATCTGAGCCTGGTCAATCAATGATTGATTGATGGCCAACCCAACTTCACTCACGATGACGAAAGTGGGAATCAAACCCGGATATTTGCACCCTAAGTCCAATTTTCAACCCACTGAGCCATGCAAGTTTGTTATTATCACTATTATTATTAATTAAAAAAGTTAAAGAAACATCCAGCTTCTGTTCATTAATGTAGAGTACTTAATTTGTCCATAGTGGCATTCAGTGTTTTAAGGAAATATCTATCAACATCCAGTTTGCAAAACCTCCATGAAAACTGCATTAACCACTTCACTTCCTCGCACAATGTGTGTGATATATTTACAATGTTTTTAGGATGAACAAAGTACGTCAAAGTAGTAAAGTGGTTAAACCTTCCAGAAAATTCTGTGTAAAACCCATAAATTCAACAAGACTCCCAAACTAACCATTGATTGAGGTGTGAGGTTTCTTGCCAGTATTCAAATCAAAAAACGCCCCAGTGCCTAGAGTAATTTTCACGTCTCCTTGATTGAATCCACATCCACCAAACATGGCAGCTCCTTGATCAGAAATCTGGAAAAAAACTTCAATGCAGTTTCATTACCTGCCATAATGAAGCGTATCAAAACCTCAAATTACAACAAAAACCTATCTTTAGCTTTAAAACACTTTAGATTTCTACACAAATTAACATGCAGTTTAATCTAAGAATTGTGCAAAAATATTTGGATAAGCTTTCTCCCTAATCCAAAATTGTATGCGGAAAAAACAAAAATATTGTAGTAGTAGTCCATAACATGAGCAGAACGTTTAAACATTCATGACAGTGGCGCACACAGAATTTTCTCCCTGAAGAAAGGGGGGAAAAACCCTCATTCTTGGACTAAGAATAATTCTTCCAACCATGTTAAACCAGTAGCATCATAAAAGGAGGCATGTCAATAGTAATAAATTAAATAAGTCTATTAAACACAGCTATGGAAAACCTATAACACACCTACAACATGGTATCGTATATGGTACCTTTATTTCTTTATTAAATACAAATTATTAATTTATTGAATTAAATAACTGCAAAAATTGCCTTGGGATTAGCGACATAGCCTATTGGGAATGGAAATAACTGCTATACAATAGAATCCAATATGTAGGTATTGGGTCCACATAAAAACAACAACATTATTTCTTATCAAAATTTTCCATCGCTGACCTATGAAAATTACTTCAAGAGAAGAAATAATGAAAACACAAAAATTAGACGTCTGGGGACTTTGTAAAGTCAATGAAAATTGAAGACAAAAGAAATTTATATTAGCTCATCTCAGGGCTGTCTAGATACAAGTGAAACTTTAGGCAAGGGAGACATGATTAATCTTCCTATAAGTTCTGAGTGAATACCTCATAATATAAAACTAATAACTCAAAAAGGATAGGCCTATTCCTTCAGGTATTTAAGTGTAGTGAATGCCTATATTAATTAAACTGAATAAACTCGTTGCGTAACCCCATCACCTACATCAAAAGAGAGGCGCGATAGACAGCCACGCTAGCCCTGTTCAAAAATCAACTTTTTCTTATTTTCATAGGTTTCTGTACTTTTTCCCATGCTTTTTGACCTGAAAAGGCCGAAAATCACAACCATTTTGACCTAGGTTGTTGGGAAGCATTGCCGCATGGAGCTTTAAGTTTTCTGCCTTGAAATCGCCCAAAAGCACCAGTTCCGGGGTCCCTTGAATCATGTTTTGCACTATAACTTTTTATCTAAACAAGATAGAGCAACAAAATAGGCACCAAATTAAAGTTTTTAATCCTCTTTCTAACTTATACAATTATGATAGTCTTGGAACAAGAAATGGCACATTGGTACATACAAAGATTTCAGAAATATCACAAAATTCGTTTTCTCACACTCAAGGCAGACAAGACGCCTTATTCATGACACAAATTTGAGATTAACATTTTGTCAAGTCTAATCGATCAAGACGTGAAAGCATTACATGATGATTAATTTCATAATGACATTTACACAGTCAGTTGTTGAGAGTTTGTTTCTTGAAGCTGTCAAAGCGGCATTTGTTGAACTCCACAGCTTGAAGGAGATAGTCCCTTTGCTTGGCATCTGTTGTTATGACATTTGGAAAGTCGCTCATCATCTTGACACCACGTTCAGCAATGTCATTCACCACTTTCAGATTCTTAACATAGTCCAACGCTTTTCTGTAGTCCTCATTCTGTGGCCAAGACGTGACAGGTTCCAGAAGCCACTCGGATCCAATGTTCAGTGTGTCCAGCAGGAAATGTGATTCTGGGCCAATGAGATCAACCAGGGTGGTCTTAGCTGTGACTCTCTGGAATAGAGGCTTTCCTGTTCTGAAGCTGTCTGGCTTCTCAGTGGCATGTAACTGGGCAGCAATGTCGTGCTTCAATGTGTCACTCAATCTACTGCTGAACAGGGCAAATGGCACGACTTCCTGCGTCAGGTACCATTTGTGGTTTTCCATCTTATTAAGTACTGCATCAGCAAGCTCTGGGTCAGTTTTCTTGTACTTCAACATGTCCTGGATTAGACTTAGATCATTCACGGGAGCATCTGCAGCAGACATTGACATCATCCATACAGGAGTGTAGAACAGCGCAAGGAAGGTGTTGAGTCTTTCCAGCTTTGATACAGTGTCTTCGTCGTACTCAAGTTGATCTGCAAACATCAGTATTTTCATGAGTACAGGTTTCTGGCCATCCATCTGGCCTGATGAATGGCGCCTGGTCGACTCCAGTGAATACCTCGAGGAGGCGTTCCTCCAAGAACAATGACTGTCAGTTCAGCCATTTCCCTGTAGTCGGCTCTTGGAAGCCTTTCTGCTGTTAGAATGTCTTGGAGTATTTCTTCACTGTTCTTCTTTTCCTTCAGCCATTTGCTGTTGATAGCCAGCATCTTTGGGTTTTCCTTGGACAAGTCCGTCCAAACATCCTTCAGATGCTCAAACCAGGGATTATCTGGCCCCTTCACCTTCCCAAACAGCTTCTCCCAAACTGCTCCTACTAGGATTTCCAGGATGTGATGTCGACAGGCCAGATAAAACACCTTTTTGTTCAGCATTTTCTCTAGCAGTTTGGCAGCTCCTCTGTGAACTCCACTGTTACTGGATGTAGTGTCAAAAACAAGGGCAGTAACATTATCCGTAAGTTCCCATGTCTCCAGTAAATCCATTGAAGCCTCAGCCTGAGCTGTGCCAGAAGAATTGTCGATGACAGGTACTCCCAATAACTTTCCTTCAGTGTATGAGGGTGGACCAGACACTAGCACAGCTAAAGTCTCTGAGGTACTTCCAGGTTCACTGCCCAAGACATCTTTGAGCAACTTTCCATCCCAGTGTAAGGCAGCGTACTGTGGGGGGTTTTCACAAAACTTGGACATGTGACTCTGGCTGATATTATACCTGGACAGCATTCTGTTGCGACGTGTTGTTGAGGTTGAGATGACGAAGTTATCCAGATCAGCCCCTCCAGCTTTCAAGGTGGCAGAAACCATGGCAGTAACTTGATTGTCTGATAAACCAAGATGATCAGCTGTATTGCAGATGACATCACATTCCATGACCTTCCTTGGAAACGTCAAAGTCACACTAGTCACAGTGTCTTGATGGTGAGAACATCCAGGACGAGGCTGATGGTAATCCATGTCCTCTGTGTTAGTGTCGTTGTCAGTTGAGTCACCCCAGGTAATGTCATCCACATGAACAACTGCCTCTTGTTCTGCTGCAGCTGTAAAATAGTACATGTTAAGACAGTAATTGTTAAGTACATGCTAAATATCGCAATGGAGTAAAACTTAAAACTTTTTGTAACGTTCAAAGTAATTAGTTTTACCTTGTTCTTGTCTATGCTGCAGTCTTTCATTCCTCACTGCTTGCTGCAGGGATCTTGTCTCAAAAATCTTGTCATGACCAGACATATGACCTTTCCTCTCAGTCTTTTGGTCTTCGTAGAACCTGATATCCTCATCTTTCTTCTCTCTGGATAACAGTCTGTTGTTCTGTATTTCCTGGATTGCATCTGGAGCTCCTATATCGAACAGGCTGTCTAATTCCAGCACAAATGCTCCTCTTTTTCCTCCAGGGTTACTTGCTCTTCCTTTGCTTTTCACCAGAGCACGATGTTTCTCATGTAGTTTCATGAAGAGCTTCATTGCGTTGTACTTGGTCATTGTCTTGATCCTAGCCATCTGCCAGAATGGGATGATAGATTCAACTGTTTCATATGCAAGGTCTTGAACCATGGGCCTCCCTGCATTTTCCGGTAAATTCTGAAGATTAAGGAAATACTGGAACACCTGTCTGTTGGTGGGAAGCTGGGAACCACTGATAAAAGCTGAAGGGTATCCAACCAGGAAAGTTTCAGTGAGAGATCTGGTAGATGGCCCAGTTGACACCTGCCTGTGGACAGTACGTGGAGGTTCTGAGATATCAACTGTGCGCCCACGGAGCTCCCTCAGCTCCTTGCTTAATGCCATTGTGAAGTTGTAACTTGTAGATGGTTTTCTAGATTCTGATTGAGTTTCTGTTGTTTCCTGAAAAATGATAGGTAATTATTATTATTATTATTATTATTATTATTTATTAATTTTATGCTCTTTCATTTGATACCTAATTTGTTGCTCTATCTTGTTTAGATCAAAAGTTAAAGTGCAAAACATAATTCAAGGGACCCCGGAATTGGCGCTTTGGCCGATTTCAAAGCAGAAAATTTAAAGCTCCATGCGGCAATGCTTCCCAACATCCTAGGTCAAAATAGTTGTGATTTTCGGCTTTTTCAGGTCAAAAAGCATGGGAAAATGTACAGAAACCTATGAAAATAAGAAAAAGTTGATTTTTGAACAGGCCTACAGCCACGCCCCCTACAACCAGAAGTGAGGGCCAACGAAATAAGGTATGGTAATTTCCTTTTGTACCATTACGTAGCACTAAATACTGAAGGCATATAAATTTAACTAACCAAAAAAAAACTACTTAACAAGATCTTTTGAAGACCACAAACATAACTTTTTAACGAAAAGACATAGGGTTTTTGTCATCAGCTCTCCACCAATATCTGCTGGAAATTTCCAACAGATATTGGTGTGTCAATAATGTTGATACACCTACCAACGAATATTGGTAGGTGTGTCAACATTATTGACACACCTACCAAGAGTAGCTTGAGCTGGGATAAGTGCAGTTAGGTCTGGTTAAACTGGTTGGGTTAGGTGTTTAGGTATAGGATGCTTTAAAGAAAGTGGAAGTGCCAGTGTGTCAGAATTGAAAGCCTCTCTCACCACAGCCGTTATAGGAATAGGAGCGCCGAAATAGTTTGCTTCAGTCTCTCCCCAGTGGCCTGTCGTGTTTCGGATCTGGGGGAAGATGGACTGCGGAAGGCTCAGGAGCTTCATCAGAAAGCTGCTCCACTCCATCAAGTAAGGGTCATAGATCGCGGTTCCACTCGCATTTGAAGGATCAGTTGCGTGAACCTGGATTTAAGGAATGAGTAGTTCAAAGTTATAGCCCAAACACAAAAGTGTAGCAAACAGACAGATGGATAACTTTTGGTCAGGGACAATTAAAAGTTGATTAGTACTACAGTATTCTATTCTTTTTATGAAAAGTGAAGTAATTACATTGTCTAGTTTGGCATATTCTAAAAGGGTTCTCCAACGTTTTCCAGTGTATGGAGAAAAGGCTACAAGGTCATGATTTCGTGTTCTTGGCCATAAATAGATAGCTTGCAATTGTGTTGTACCTACCCTCATTAATAAAGAGAAAGGAAAAAAAAAATTGATGCAACTTACTTTCCCTCCAGTTAATTTGTATACCAGCCACGTGTCTACAGTCCCAAACATCAAGTTGCCTTTTGCCAAAACCAGTTTTACTCTATCATTATTTTCCAGTACCCATTTCAACCTCATATTCACCTGTATGAAGAACCAATCATGAGTGAAAGCTACTGAATCACTGGACTAATCAAAAAAGTTGTTAAATAGTGAAAAAACCTCTAATTATAACTTAAGTTTACTGTAGCAGATGAAGATAAGCTCAGATTACTTAGAAAAGCCTAATTTTGGTCTGTAAATAAATACCCATGGGATAACCTAAATAAATTGGACTCTTGCCTCCCTAGAATAATGAAAATGATTAAAATTTTCTTGACCAAATATGCTAAACTCCCATTAACTATTTCACTGCAGGCATTTACGTACATGTATATTATTATGTTAACCTTAGTGAAAGCATTAACATACCTGCACATTTTGGAACTTGAGAATGCTGGCTGCCAAGTATCTCTTTTTCCTCATAATATGGTAGAGGAAACTTGTTCCTATCCTCACACTCTGAAGATTAAAACAAGTACTCCAAGAAGCATTAAATTCAACAATAAAATATTAATATTAATTCATAGTAATAATTTCAATATCTAATCATTGGAATCAATAGTTTACTTGTAGCTTATGCCAAAAGGACTTAAGTGATCAGTTTTGGGTTTGCTCATCTGAAAATTTCTTTTGGACAGGATTGAAAATGAATTGAAAATGAATCAAAAATGAGAAAAGAAACCTGAACAAAGCAAGCAAACAGTTTATCAAGCACAATTAAGGCAGTAAAAAAATGCTTGTTATAGTGTTTAAATCTCGTGAAAATCTGGCTTACCATTCTTCCTTACCTATGAAATTTAAATTAAGATTGTGAACTTGTAAAGACTAACTTTTAAATCTATTTGCATGAATTTTAACTAAAAACAAGATTAAGCTTTCTTATAGTTTAATCTAAATTCATTCAGATCCATCACTCCTTATATATGGTATTGTATAATCTGAGTATATAGCACAGCACATATAGCTTAAGCAGTAAAGAAGACCAGATAATCTAAACTCTAGTGAAAATATCATTCATATGGTTTAGCTATTTATTATTTTATTTTATTTTATTTTTGAGGTATCAATCATTGCTGGTTTATTTACTCTCAATCATCAATGTATCAATGACTTCACCTAGCAAGAATCTAAAAATCACTAACTATAAACTAGGAGGCCATCAAGATGGGTTCACTGACCAAACACACACAATACAATTACAATAAAGTAATAAAGCTTTCAAAATACACAACTTAAATAACCTATTCCGTAAACTTGCACTTAATAAAGACTCATTTTGTAAAGCTTAAAAATCCCTACCCACTTATGACAAAGTACAAAAGCTTCACAAACCTATAAAAATTAGAAAGGTACTTTTCCAATTAAAGGAATTTTTCTTAAGTTTATGACAATAACAATGAAGTGTTTCTTCCATGAACAATAATTACATTAAATGGATAAAGACAATTACCTTCATAATCCAAGATTTATTCCATTCCCTTACGAGTGCATCTGCTCTTATGTCTTTCCATGTTATGAAATTGTGAAGGGGTTCTCCAGTCACTTTATCCCATAGTAAAAAGGTTGAGCGTTGAGTGCTCAGGCCCAAACACCTGATTTGTGAAGCGCATAATCTGGCATCTGTTATTCAAGGATTTCATTATTATAGTTCCTTCTTACCCTTTTACTAGTCTCCCTCCCTCACTTTCTGTCCCCCTTGCCTTATAAATTGACTATCTCCTTTTATCCCTCTTCACTCAAACTGATAACTTTAGCACAAGTTGAAATTTTGTGCTAATAAATCCATTTTTTATTGTGGTTTTATATTCCTTTCATTTAACCTCTCATAACTGAGAATATTACTTAATAAAATGGCACATGTAGTAGATACATTCTACCATACATGTAGTAGATACATTCTACTTTTGAAACAAAGTTCAGTCTAATTGTCCTCTGCAAAAAGGGGGAGAGTTAGGATAAGAGAAAGCATGGAGTGGCTGAGTTGCAACAATCACTCCATTTGCTGTTAAAAAAAATAAGTTATATGTTATGTAATGTAAATATATGCTTTAAAATTCATATATTTTACTCTTTACTACCCCAACACTTAAAAATGGAATTAACAAAAATGCATTCACAGAAACAAGTCCACAACTCTGGGGAAAAATGCTTAAATAACACAAAAATAAGTTGCTTTATGAGTAGATGTCAAAAATTGAGCACAAATTCTATATCAATAAAATTTGCATTAAATGTAAAACTTACAACCAAGTTTATTCTTTAAATTTTAAAATAGCACCACAATCTTTCAGAAGAAATATTTTGTATACTGTACTTAAGTTTACAATGCCATAAAACAATGTAAAACCTAACAGTTCATCTTGACCTTTGATCAGCTTACAAAGAGAGTAAGAGGATTACAGCATCAATGACCCTGATGTTGCTACACCACAGGGTTTACACTCCCAATGAAACAGGATTAAATGAAGAGAAATACCAGAATGAATAGTGATTAAGTAAACAAACCTTAGTTAAGTCTACAGTGTGTTTCAGGTCAACCCTAGAAATATGGAAAAGAAAAACTTCATATTAGTTACAGGATTACTGACACACCTCAAATACTAAATACAAACTACAAATTGGCAGAATTTGTAGTTTGCATTTGAAGTTTGTCATAGTAATTCTGTAACTAATATGAAGTGTTTCTTTTCCATATTCCTAGGATCAACCTGAAACACCCTGTATATTGATATAACCTTAGCTATCATTCTGGAAGGAAAAATTGTCAAGATGAAAACATCAATATTTTTTATCATTTTAGTAACAGTTAGTGACAAGAAAGTGGTGCGATGGATTAAGTTAAAAAAAATATAGGTTGATAGTTTGGACCCCTATGATGCTGGTAATAATAATCCTTGAGTTAGTGCAGTGGGCTGCATTGGTTTGCCTGAGTGCTGTGCCAGTTTCTGACCCTCCAAATATTATTGGCCAATAATCTCACTTACACACTTCTGAAGTAATATAATACTGCACAAAAATGAAGATTGGTTCATAAACAAAAAGATTTAAATCAACAAGCGAATTCAAACTTTAGGAGGAGATTTAGACATGACAAAACATGAGAGAGGGAGAGTTGGTATTTTGGGTACATTTTCAAAAATGGTCTCCATCAGCTTTCAGTCATTTTATTTCAGGGATGCACAAAATTAAAAGCTTCAACAGCTTACCTTCCAAAGCTCTTCTAATTGTGTGAATAAATTTTTCCCATAACTGAGTTGGATCAATTTCTACAAATGCTGGCTGAGGACAAAGTAGTTTTATCTAAAAAAAAAAAAAAAAAATACTTTAATGGTAATAAGCCTTAATACCTATTGAGAGGGAGAAAGCAAAAAGTATTCAAAGGTCTTGAGTTTCTCAAATTTCCTCACCAACTGATGTATCAGTACTACCAATATCAAAAAAATAATGTCCATCATTCTCAATTACTTGTATATAAACCATACAGTTCACCTATTACAAGTAGTGATGCACCAATGGCAAATTTTAGCTGATGCCGATGACTAGCAAATTAGACAGTGCCGGTGCCGATTATTTAATAAACAAAAACTTAAAATGTACAGTAGATTAATAAATTAGTTATCATAATGGAATAATAACACCATAATAGCTGTAACCTGATTTTGAATCTGAATTTTTTGTTTTAACTGGAATTTTGTTTCAAAACTTTGAATAAAAAATAGAGGAACAGGGAACACCTAATAGGCCTACTGAAGTTCTGATTAATTAAGTTATTTGCCCATTTTACTCAAAGAAAATCATTTTTACATAAAACCTTCATTACAACTAATTTATGACATCTTTAAATGCAAAAAAACTTCACTTTTTTCTACGTGAAGGTCAAAATATGAAAATAAAAACCCACTCTAATAGACAGAGTTTATTTCCACGACAGTTTCGACGCCCACTGGCATCCTCCTCGGGTGGATACAGAAACACGAATGAACCAAAACAAGAGGGAAAAGCAGGCCAGGGACCGACCGTTAAGAAATTCGCACCTAGGTTAGATCCCATTCTCCCGACACCGGAAGGGCATTTTCATTAAGTACATTCGCGCAAATTTTTAAAACTATCTTCCTCTTCTAAACATACAGATTCTATTATATTTTTTACATAATTATTACATTTATTATTAAATTTATTACATTTAATATTGCATAATTATTTATTACAGAAATTATAAATTTATTAATACATTGGTTATTACATTATTGTTTATTATACAGAACTTATAAACCGAAAAACGAATGAAAAAAGCCGATTAGGAAACAATCCAGAAACCAATGAGAAATTTGCACCTAGGTTAGATACCATTCTCCCGACACTGGAAGGGCATTTTATTACAGGGTCCGCTTATAAGTACATTCCCACAAATTAAAACTATCTTCGTGTTCTATACATACAGATTCTAATATTTTGACATAATTACTGCATTTATTATTACATTTACATTTTTTAACATTTATTATTATTACCTTTCCCTAATTATTAAATTTATAATATTACCTTTATTATTACATCTGTTGCATTTATATTTATTTCCACATTTATTACTTCCATTATTACATTTACTAAAGGCGAGTAAGGAAACATTCCAATCCAGAGACATTTAAGAAATTCACACTTAGGTTCAAACACGTTCCCACGACTCCGTAAGGGATTTTTTGACCAAGAATCTCATTAAAGGGTCTAACTTATAAGTACCTTCGCACAAATTAAAATTATCTACTTTTTCTATACACACAGATTCTATTATTTTTCTTTTGACATAATTATTACATTTATAGAGTATCTAACCTAGGTGCGAATTTCTCATTGGTTTCTGGATTGTTTCCTAATCGGCTTTTTTCATTCGTTTTTCGGTTTATAAGTTCTGTATAATAAACAATAATGTAATAACCAATGTATTAATAAATTTATAATTTCTGTAATAAATAATTATGCAATATTAAATGTAATAAATTTAATAATAAATGTAATAATTATGTAAAAAATATAATAGAATCTGTATGTTTAGAAGAGGAAGATAGTTTTAAAAATTTGCGCGAATGTACTTAATGAAAATGCCCTTCCGGTGTCGGGAGAATGGGATCTAACCTAGGTGCGAATTTCTTAACGGTCGGTCCCTGGCCTGCTTTTCCCTCTTGTTTTGGTTCATTCGTGTTTCTGTATCCACCCGAGGAGGATGCCAGTGGGCGTCGAAACTGTCGTGGAAATAAACTCTGTCTATTAGAGTGGGTTTTTATTTTCATATTATGACATCTTTGTTTCATTTTCTCATTTTTCACCTTTTCATAGAGAAAAGTGAAAATAACAATTTTATGTATGGTGCAATAATACAGTAAGTACCCCCTAGCTATCTTTCAACAAAGGTCATGAATATATACACAAATCTAACCAGGGTTGGTACCCAAAAACCCAGCACAATATTCTGCTGTCTTTTTTGTACTTCCAGCATCTACTGCTGAAATCAGATATGGCTTTTTTCCATTATGAATACTGTGTGCAATAATAGGATCATTACCTACTGAACTCCAGCCATCTTGTATAAGGGTAATGGTACAATCATTAAGATTAAGGTCATTCTTCATTTCATGGATTAGTTCATCATTAACTTTTATTAACAGATCAGATGCCAACCTTTTCCTGTTTGGTGGTTCATATCCTGATCTTAGAGCTTTGATTAATTTTAGAAATTCTTTATTTTCTAAAACATTGAAGGGTATGTTAGCTGAAAAAAAGAACCTTGCAACTCGTAAATCTAATTCTTCCTTTTGGTCCACAGTTGTTCTTACCACAAATGGGGTAACTGATCTTTGCCTTTTATGCTTTATTGGTGTTGAATGACAGAATGTGGATGATGAAGAACCTGCACTGGTGTCACTCATTTCAGGCACATTTTCACTTATAATCTTTGGATCATCTTTGCCAGAAGCCAAAGTTGGAGGAAGTGAATCAGTTTCAACTGATGCTCCAAATTCGAGTCTCGGCATACCTCTTGCCTCATTTTCTAAACATTCCACTTTTCTTTTACTGCATTTCTCTAGATGATGTTTCACACACTCAATTTTTTGAGTGATACTTTCTTTGCAATAATTGCATAGTACTCTAGTAGGCTGATCACCTCTATAACTCTTTGAGTTTGGCATCTTAAAAATTTTAATTTGAGTTAGGTCTAAATAAAGCTGAAATCTGCTGTTAAGAAATAAAGGAAAGATCTAAAATTAAAATGGAGAAAATTCTAATGTCATTATTCTCTCTCATATCTGAACTTTCTGTGAAATAAAGATGTCTTTTTAATATATATTGTAGATTAGATAAATAAATTAATAAAATAATAGATATATTAGGCAGTACATAATCATCAAACTTTCTATAAAATTTTTCAACCCATCAAAAAACCAAAAACCCAGCAAAAACCCAGTTGGGTTGGGTTTTTTGCCAACCCTGAATCTAACAAGTGTGTTTATTATACAATATTTTTAACTATTTTTTTTTATAATGGCCTCATCACCCCTTATAGCCATCAGATCCTCCCACATTAAATTATTTATTTTTAAAAATCAAACAAGAGAGAATACAATTCAGATCCATAACTAAACTTAGCGAGTCTTTACAGTTAAATAAACAAATTATGGCTTCAGAGAAGCATATGTATAAAATTCTAAAGTCATAACTCATAATGCTCAGTACACTAAATGAATCTTTGCAAAAAAACATAAAAAGAAATGAAAAGCTCAATTAGTTTTTAAACATAAACTTGTATTTCCTTAAAATACTGTTCCTCATCTCAAGTCCTTTCAATATTTAAAATTTAGTAATGGTAAATTGTGATGCAAAACATCACCATTTCCCCAGTGGATGCATTTAGCTTGTTTCTTCTGGGAGAATAAACCTGGCCACCACAGCTAAATAATCGCTCACTCTCAGATGATGGAGATGATAAGTATTTAGACACCAAACAAGACAAAATATTAAAATTTGACCCATGTTTCTTCCACCAAATCAAAGGGCATTCTGTTGGTTCAATGAGATTGTGTTCTAAATACCTCTTTATTTCTGCTTTTATTTCAGTGATGGTGGTGTTTTCTTCAGAATCTTTAGATTCAACCTTTCTCTTGGATTTTGGTGTCGTCTTCTTAGCTTTTTCCTGAACAAACTCTGCGTAGCATGATGAAAAATCAAAATTGAAACCTTCAGTATCACTTATCTCACTTTCAGATTGCCCCAAATTTGTGGGTGAAGTACCATTTGAAGAATCACCTGCAGTGTTTGAGTTTGATTGATGTATTACTTGTACATCCTCTGTCATCCAAGTAATCAGTGTGTCATTGATGTCTCTTTCAAAATCTTCCTTTTCAAAGAATTTAGTCATATATCTATGATCAAGAAAAGTGGCTAGAATGGTATTTCTATCTTTTAAGTTTTTATGAAATCTTTCCTTTGATGAAGTTTGCCAAACAGAAATAGTTGAACCGAATCCTGTAAATCATTGTGATTTTTCAGCTTTCTTGAAAAAGCTATCCATTATCTTTATGGTAAGAATGATGGAAGAAGCTAATGCTTCTCATTTACTTAAAACCTTTGTCAAATCATTGAAATTTTTTAGAATGTGAACCAATTTCTCCAGAAGTTACCATTGGTTATTTTCCAAAGATCTCAGTTTAGGGTGATCACAGATATATGGAATCAAAGCTCGCTTTTGTTCCAAAATTCACTCTAACATAAATAATTGACTATTCCATCTTGTTGATACGTCCTGAATAAATTTGTGATTGGGCACACCATATTGATCTTGATACGTTTTGTATGTGTCAAATGCGGATGGAGAATGGTTGAAATGACTAACAATAGCTTTGCACACTGAACATATGTTCAAAACATATTTTTGAACAAATATGGCATCATTTAAAACAAGTTGTAATGTGTGATATCCAGTTTGATTTACTCCTGCCACCATGTTTGCAGCATTGTCCCGAGTAATTACATGAATTTTTGAAGATGGAATTTTAAAGTCATCCATAGCATTTTGAATGTACTCACTTATATTTGTTGTTGTATGGGACTCATCAAACGGAGTTATCTTTAAGATGGCTGTTCTTTGCTCAAAATCTGTAGTTAACCAATGACCAGTTAAACTTATGAATGATAAATTAGCTGTGGTAGCAGTCCACCCATCTGTTGTAAATGAAATGAATGATGCCTCATCTACTGCATCTTGTATCTTTTTCCTAACCTTATCATATATATTTTCAAACACAGTCTCTGTTATGTATTTTCTACTTGGAATAGAGTAGTTGGGGCAGATATGATTCAAAAGTCTTTGAAACCCTGTATCTTCAACTATAGAAAAGGGCTGGATATCAGTGGCAATCATTTCTCCTCTCAAATTATGAATTGCTGTTACTTTATGGTCATTAATATCCCAAATTTTCTTCCTTTCAAAAGCTTCAAGAAGGGTTTGCTGTGTAGTACTTGTAAGTTTCTTTTTTAAGTATTCTGCAGGTGGATTGGTATTTTTCCTTTTCATCTTCCTTCTTTTTAAGTTGCTCTTCATAATTTGCAATGCCCTTATGTTTTGTTTTGATATGTTGTAACATATTTGTGGTTGTGAAAGTTTTCCTTGATTTTCCCTCGATTCCTCTGGATAATTTTTGGCTACATTCACCACAAATAGCAAATGAGTCATCTTCATGACTGACAGTAAAATGCTTCCACACCCAACTCATAGTTTTTGTTGGAATTTAACTAGTGGAGCTTGCACTAGCCATTATCATTTTTAAGCTTTTTAATTATAGTTACCTGACCAAATTTATATTATTAAATATTTGCTTATTTTATTGTTAATAAAAAATTATTGATTACTGCTACTCAGTTTTCAGTATTTAATATGCAAAAGAATTTAAATTGGAAGGGAATGGAATTTACAAAATTAAATAACTAATGATATATTTTCCAAGCAATGAAATATTTCTTATATCTAGGTGCTCTGCAAAAACTGAAAATCAAAACAATAGTAATTAATAAAAAAATTCAGTAATCAGTATTTCATGATGCCTCAGCTATTGAACAACTATTTTATTTCTATCTAACACATTTTGGAAGCTAGCCTCTCTTACACATAAGCACATTAGGATATATCTAGCAGAGTATCTAATATCTATATTCCAAAGCAAAAATATTGTTCATAAATATAATGTGTAATATTATTTATAACTTTCATGAAAAGTCTGGTTAAAATTTGAAAAAGTCATATATCTTCATATAATCGGTCACATCATCAGCCAAATTTGGTTGATGCTGATGCAAAAAAGTTGGCCAATATAGCCAATGCTGATTAATCGGTGCATCACCAATTACAAGTTATACAATTAACACCTAGATCATAGTGAACTCTTACTAGTATTAATTTCTTTTGATATGTTGGTTAAAAGACTTGTCAAATTAAGTGTGATTATTAAAATTAAAAGTGAAAAGTACCGAGGATTTTGGGTCTAAAGAACCAAACTTTTACTCAGAGTAAATTTGGAAACTTTGTAATTACTTCCATCACTGATATTTTTGTAGGTGTGATTTTATATCTTCTGGTTTCATTCAATCTTAGTTTTTAATCTACTTTATTCAGAAAATTTATCATCATCATGCAAAAACCTTTCTTCCTAAAATATGAAGTTCAACTTTCTATAGAAGTTACTGTCAATGAGTTAAGCTAGAACCTAACAAAAATTACAAAATGCATATACAAAATACCCTCTCTATAAGGGAACAGGTAAGAGGCAGGTGTAACAAACTTTTAAGAAAGAACATTAATATGCTATATCACTGTTTAAAAAAACTGACCTTATCTTGAGCAGAACCAATTTTAACGGCTTTGTTGTCATATATTATGCATCGTAAAACAGATGTGCCAATATCACAGCTCATAATATAACTTTCCACAGAATCATTTTTATTATTATATGAAATATTACTATTTTCTTCATCTTTCAATCTTGTCATTCTTTACAGTAAATTTGTTATCAAATACCTTACAGCTAATAGTTTAGGCTTGAGTGAATTGCCTAAGACCAAATTAAGTCTATATATAAGATATGCTGAAAAGATAAAAACTACAGTATGTCAGTTTAAATTAAAAGCAAGTTCAGAACTGTGACTTAATATCCAGTAACTCCCTGGCAATCCACTGATCCGTTACTCCAATTACACTTATTTGGCAAAGAAAATAGGTACTGTATATTCCATTATTTTTGAGAACTACTTATCCATCTGTTAATCTGCTTTGACCAAGTTTAGACTTATTCAGTTCCCTTGTCTTCCAATAAAGATTTGTTGCCTTCATGGAAATGACAGACTGAGTGCACATGATGGATGATCTCTTTGTAGGTAAAAAATATACATTAACATTCAATTCTGTTTCATACCTAGTTTATTGCTTTTATTTATATATTTTGGGTCTAAAGAACCCATTAATTTCTATATTTCCATACAAATTCAACTTAATGTGCCTCAGTAGTGCAGTGGTTAGCAATGCTGACTATGAATCTATCAACCCCAGGATCAAGACTCAGTGGTGGCAGGTGGCAAACAGCAAAACCCAGCTGTTCATCCTTCCACACAATAAAAAAAAATTGGTTGGTAAATAAATGGGTACCCTGTGTAGCCTAGTGGTGGGGCATGGTTTGAATTCCATGTTAAACTGTAGGTTTAAGGTGGAGTGACAAACTTGACCTTCATTAGAATGAACAATTTGGGTGGAAGCAAAACCAAAGTAACTGAGGTTAATGACCCATAATGTAAGTATACGGTAGTGCCTAATTTGTATGTACTGCTTTATAGTGGCAACATGGTTACCAGTGAACGACATGGTTACCAGTGAACGGAGTCTAATTTGTACAAATTACCATATTTATAACTTTGATAGGATGAAGCAATGATTAATATAGTTACAGTAATTAGTCTGTAAATGGGGTTAACAGGTACTAATGTACCATTTAAGGAAAGGAATAGGGTAAACTAGTTTTCCTCTTACTTAACCCTATATGGATAGAATTTTCTGTAGGGTTAAGTTATAAATGCGTGTATATGAAAGGTTATAAATTTGTAACAGTTGTCCATATAGGGTTAATATACAGATAAAATTCACAGTGAATAACAATACAGTTTCTTAAATTCTAGAATGTGCAAATTCAATGATTGAACTGCTGGAATTAAATGTTAATTACAATGAATGACAATGCATAGAAATAAATGGACAATAAGTTGAATTATTACACAAATTATAAAAAGATGCACAAATGAATTTCAGTCTTTTAGAGTTGAATGGAATGATAAAACTTGTGTAGCTAATCATAGGCCTATAGTGTGGTGCCTATTTTGATGAGATGTCAAATCACAGCTTATCCTCTGAAGATATAACTTCTTGTTCCATGCTTTTCAGTGAAATTCTTTATGACAGTTCATTTTTCCCAGAACTTCTATAGTTCCAGCAAGGAAATCAAGAGGAGGAACTTATCAGAAAATGAAATGACAGTAGGTTCAAACTCCATCTGACTTGCTATTATGTTTGGCCAATTTATTTGTAGCTGTTACCCAGTAGAGGTGCACCGGATATGAATTTTTCATATCCAGCTGGATATATATTATTAGGTACCATATTATTTTTACACTCATATTGCTATGTTTTGTTTTGCATTGGGGGCAAGCAGCCCCCCCCCCCCCCCCAAATATAAGATGAATAATAAGTTTATTCAGATGTTTAATTGTTTTGTTCTCTTTCAGGTTCTTGTGTTGTATTAAACTATTAAGTATTAATCATGACAAGTTTTGTGTGGTCACTGTATACAATAAATGATCCTAGCAATATCACTGCAAAGTGTAATATTTGCCAAAAGATTATCAAATGTGGGATGGAGAAAGGTGGCCAAAAGTCTTTTAGCACACCACCACCTCTTCATAATCATTTGAAGATTAATCACCCAAAAGAGTATGCTGAAGCCAAAAACGAAAATGACAAAAAAAGAATAGCTACGACTGAATCAAAGAAAAAGGCATAGATAGAATACGGGCTAGACCATCAACTTCTACTGGTAGTACTCTGAAAGAAAAGAAAATGGACCAAATGAGTAAGCAGATCTCAATAGAGGAAAGCTTTTCATCTAAAAAAATATGGGACATCAATGACTCCAGGTCTGTGATGATTCGCTGTAAAATTGGCATGATGATGGCTTTGGACAACCAGCCATTTACTTTAGTTGAAGATGATGGTTTTATTGATCTAATGGCCTACCTCCAACTCAGATATCTCTTACCGAGCAGAAGGTACTTCTCTGATACTACAATTCCTCATCTTTATAATGAGTTCAAGTCTAAAATTGCTCAGAAGCTGGAAGAAGTAAAGCATGTCAGCTTTTCTTCAGATATATGGACATGCACAACCTCTCAAGAAAGTTTTATATCATTATCAGGTCACTGGATAGGTAGGGTAAAGGTTTTGAAAGACACAGTGCTGTGCTACATGCCTCTCATTTCTCAGGGTCGCATACTGGCAAGAATATATGAAAAGTTTTGCTTTATGTGGGATAGTTGGGATCTTGATGCAAATAAGAGGAATTTATTGGTGAGGGATGGAGCTAGTAATATGGCTCTTGGTAGTGACCTGGCTGAAATACCTTCAATACACTGCAGCATTCATTTACTCCAACTGGTTATTAGTGACTCAATTATGGTTCACAGGAGTGTAATTGATATCCTTGCAAAACATCACTGCCTTGCAACTCACTTTAATCATTCTCCTTTGGCCTGTAACAATTTCAAACACATTCAAGTGCAGCAAAATCTTGAGCCTCTCCTATTGGTTCAAGATGTCCCAACACGTTGGAACAGTGCATATTTGATGCTAGAAAGATTATATAAATTCCAGTGCAACTGTATTTGGCTGATCATAGTGAATTACCTATCATCACATCCTTCGAATGACCCCTGATACAAAATCTCCTTAAAATATTAAAACCATTCTTCCAACTAACTCAGGAAATGAGTTTGGGAAAATCAACTCTGTCTTCCATAATCCCAAACATTTGTATTTTACAAAGATTTCTTTCAAAGATTGGCCGTGATGACCAAGGTGTTCAAACGACAGAGAGAGAACTCCTGACTTCTCTTCAAGCGCATTTCTTGTCAGAGAGTAATGATGGGAAGTCTTTGAACATAATGAAAAACAGGGCTTATGTGACTGCGACTGCAATAGATCTGCAGTATAAGTTATTTTTCTTTCAACAAGATCAAAAAGAGCAGACTAAATCCTGGCTGATTGAAGTAGTCATAGGTATTGAAAATGATGGTGGTAATGATTCTAATGAAAATGAAAGTGAAGGTAATGAAAGTGGAAGCGAAAGAAGCTCCAATTCCAGTTCTCCTATGCAAAAGAGGAAAGACGAAGAGGACATTCTTGAAGCGTGTTTTATGGAGATCACAAAAGGAGAGCAATCTGGGGAAGTAAGTTACAAAAGAAGAAAGGTTGAAAAAAAAAGACTGCTCCTGTTCTACTGATTGCAGGAGAGTTAGACTGATATGCATCTGAACCTCTTGTAGATAGGAAACACTGTCCAGTTCAAATTTGGAAACAGGAGGACCAATTTCCTCTCCTTAAAACTATTGTTTCAAAGCTTCTCTGCACACCCGCATTCTCTGTATTTTCAGAGAGAATGTTTTCTGAATATGGAAACATCTATGAAGCAAGGCGATCCTGAATATTGCCTAAAAGAGGAGAAATGCTCTTATTTTTGCACCACAATGGAAAAAGTTCTAGATCACTGTTGTTGAATTTTTTTATTCTGAAGACCTCCAGGCTGAATGGCGGCATCTGACCTACACAATACTGCCCTCCATTCATTGATTTCATTCCAGGCATTTTATATTGTATTTAATGTATTCTTTTACATTTGTCAAGCTTGTAATGTTTTGTATTGTTTTGAAAATAAAGGAAAAAAAGGAGAAAAAATAATGGGAAGCAAGTACAGGGGTCTAGCAATATTTTACTCTTTTTAAAAAATTTAATGCCTAGACGTTTTTATAAAAAGCTCTGATTATATTAATAGAACTGTAATCGTTAAGGATGGACAGATGTTTTATTTATTCTTGTCATCAGTATTGTGTTGATTTAACATAAAAAGTATTGCTGGACTGGTTTAGGGGTGGGCCCTGGAGGGCTTTCCATTTTTTTTGTATATAAATTATTTGTAATGTGTTATCATATTATGGCAGATTTTCATACAGGTGTTAATTTTCTAATGTCTTGGCCTATATGTTATAATGTTTCAGACCAACAAAGACCCTAGGATCCACTCAGGGTTGGTCTACCTAACTGTGTTCGTAATCGTGTATTGTGTATGTCCTCCGTGGTGGCGGAGGGGACCTACAATTTTACGTGGGTTCCGAACCACAAGAACATAAGAAACTTATTTAAAAACTGCCGGTAAATTGGCAACGACCAATTTTTACGAAACTAAATAATTATCAATTTAAAAATAATTAATTATCGGTTTAAAACTAAAGATAGAATCTCTCGGTCCAGAGGAGCAAGTCATAATAGACTACTATCCACAAATATGTTACATTCTATATCTATTTATAACGGACATGCAAATATATCAGATCCAAAGAATCCAGTCAATTTCATTACAGTATCCATCAAGTCACGGTCCATATCGATTGCGGACCAAGTCAAAATTTACAACCATATACATTATCAATTTAAAAATAATTAATTATCGATTTAAAACTAAAGATAGAATCTCTCGATCCAGAGGATCAAGTCATAATAGACTACTATCCACAAATATGTTACACTCTATATCTATTATATAACGGACATGCAAATATATCAGATCCAAAGAATCCAGTCAATTTCATTACGGTATCCATCAAGTCACAGTTCATATCGATTGCGGACCAAGTCAAATTTACAACCATATACACATACGAGGAAAAGTGTAGGTGTGGCTGTAAAGACTGTACAGTAATGTAGAAATGTGTGTGCACCCATTATGGGTCTCCCATTTAAAGGTGTTTGTGGGGCAAGTGAAGATCATGAGTTTTTCAATACCTCTCAGTACTATGGGGGGCACCGCTCGGCAGAGGAATCTCTTTAAATGGGGTGTGTAAGGACAGAGAGTATCCCCTAACCCAAGACGCTGCCTCCCTATATCCCACAACACTTGTGTTGAGCTGTGGGATCTATCCCCACAAAGCCTTAATTTTACTACCTTAAACTATACCCTTTCTATCAACATGCGCGTCCAATCGATTCTTAAACATGTTTATAGACGTGCTACTAATTACTTCTACCGGCAAACTATTCCAGCTATTTACTATTCTATACGTAAATATATCCTGCCAGATACCGGATATTTCGCAATATCCAGCTGAATATCTGGCTGGATATCATATCTGGTGCACCCCTACTTTTTTCTCCTTTTTTCCTTTATTTTCAAAACAATACAAAACATTACAAGCTTGACAAATGTAAAAGAATACATTAAATACAATATAAAATGCCTGGAATGAAATCAATGAATGGAGGGCAGTATTGTGTAGGTCAGATGCCACCATTCAGCATGGAGGTCTTCAGAATAAAAAAAAACTCAACAACAGTGATCTAGAACTTTTTTCCATTGTGGTGCAGAAACAACCTCATTTCTCCTCTTTTAGGCAATATTCAGGATCACCTTGGTTCATAGATGTTTCCATATTCAGAAAACATTCTCTCTGAAAATACAGAGAATGCGGGTGTGCAGAGAAGCTTTGAAACAATAGTTTTAAGGAGAGGCATATTGGTCTAACTTCCCCAGATTGCTCTCCTTTTGTGATCTCCATAAAACATGCTTCAAGAATGTCCTCTTCATCTTTCCTCTTTTACATAGAACTGGAATTTGAGCTTCTTTTGCTTCCACTTTCATTTGAATCATTACCACCTTCATCATTTTCAATACCTATGACTTCTTCAATCAGCCAGGATTTAGCCTGCTCTTTTTGATCATTACTCTCCAACAAGAAGGTTCATTTGAAGGATGTGATGGTAGGTAATTCACTACGATCAGCCAAATACAGTTGCACTGGAATTTTTAATTTATATAATCTTTCTAGCATCAAATATGCACTGTTCCAATGAGTTGGGACATCTTGAACCAATAGGAGAGGCTCAAGATTTTGCTGCACTTGAATGTGTTTGAAATTGTTACAGGCCAAAGGAGAATGATTAAAGTGAGTTGCAAGGTGGCGACTTTTTGCAAGGATATCAATTACACTCCTCTGAACCATAACTGAGTCACTAATAACCAGTTGGAGTAAATGAATGCTGCAGTGTATTGAAGGTATTTCAGCCAGGTCACTACCAAGAGCCATATTACTAGCACCATCCCTCACCAATAAATTCCTCTTATTTGCATCAAGATCCCAACTATCCCACATAAAGCAAAACTTTTCAGATATATTCTTGCCAGTATGCAACCCTGAAAAATGAGGGGCATGTAGCACAGCATTGTATCTTTCAAAATCTTTACCTATCCACAATGTTCCCTCTAAAGTGTGCGCATGTGCGCGCGCACACGTGTTGTGAAACCCACGCACAGGCTCAGGCGTATCATGAGTCACGACAGTAAATGAAGTAATTTAAAAAATTTCAGTTTAATGAATTCTATAATGAACAAATTAAGAAACCGCTTGAAAGAAAATCATTTGGACATGCTCATGCGAATTAAAAGTTACCTGAATGATGACGGAGTTTATTTGGAATGGGCAAATGCTAAAGATCGTAGGGAGAAATCATAATCATACTTAAATGAAAGGCACTTTCATTTAATGTTATTTAATGTTTTGATTATATTTTATTTTATTGAATTTTATTATTTTTTATTTTATTCCTATTTTGTGAATGGATAAAATCGTGTATTAATCTTGATAGTCTATTTTAAATTGCTAAATGCCAAAAATTGTTTTGAGAAATAACTAAAATAGTAATTTTCAATTAATGTTATTTTTATTTTATTTCTTTATTTTGTTGAATTTTATTTTACTATTTTTTATTTTATTCATATTTTTAGAATGGATAAAATATTTTCTTTTTTAAGAATATATAATATTGTAAACAGTTTTTTAATATCCATTTAAGAGTACCGTAATGATCAAGCTATCACCTTATGGAAATAATATTTATTAAGTATTTAATGTTTATATATATTTCATTTTGAAGATAATAGCACTCAGAAAAGTTTGCACAATTTTTCACCATGAATCTAAATGTATGCACAACGAAAATTTCTTGCGCACACGGACTAAAAGAAATTAGAGGGAACATTGCCTATCCAGTGACTCGATAATGATATAAAACTTTCTTGAGAGGTTGTGCATGTCCATATATCTGAAGAAAAGCTGACATGCTTTACTTCTTCCAGCTTCTGAGCAATTTTAGACTTGAACTCATTATAAAGATGAGGAATTATAGTGTCAGAGAAGTACCTTCTGCTCGGTAAGAGATATCTGGGTTGGAGGTAGGCCATTAAATCAATAAAACCATCATCTTCAACTAAAGTAAATGGCTGGTTGTCCAAAGCCATCATCATGCCAATTTTACGGTGAATCATCACAGACCTGGAGTCATTGATGTCCCATATTTTTTTAGATGAAAAGCTTTCCTCTATTGAGATCTGCTTACTCATTTGGTCCACTTTCTTTTCTTTCAGAGTACTACCAGTAGAAGTTGATGGTCTAGCCCAGGGGTGGGGAACCTTTTTATGTGTGAAGGCCACATTGAAATTTGACGCCCTCAATGAGGCCGCAGTCAATAAGTGTGACTATTTTTTACAGTAATTTTAAACCTTTTGTTAATATTATTTAAATTAATAGCTAGCAGGAAGTATACATGCATTTTAAGACGAATAATTTATTCACTTACCTTTTTAATAATTTAATGACTTCTTTGAGATTGCTTCTGGTGAGAGAACATTGTGATATCAGGTTCTAACATGGAGGTTTTAAGTTTTAATTGGTCCTCCAGATGCTCATCTGTCATCTGTGTTCTCAACGAATTCTTGATTTGTGTCAAGTATGAGAATGATGTGGATTCACAATGGCATGTTGTAGAAAAGCACAAAATCAATCGGCGAGCATGTTCGCGAAGGCGAGGGTATTCTACCGCCTTTTTCCAAATTTCAACAGGATCTTCCTTACTATCAAACAGAGATTTCAGGATATTATCTTCAGACAACTCAATAAGCTCCATTTGTAACTCTTCTGGTGCCTTTGATACATCAACTAAGTGAGGTTGAAAAGCTAGTTTCAGGGTGATATCATGCTTTTCAAAATCAATGAATCTTTCATTGTATTCTTTGATTAATGAGTCTAAAACAGATTCGTATTTTTCGAAAGATTCACAGTTATACTCTTCATTTTCATTAATTATTTTTGTTAACTGGGGAAAGTGTTCTTCTGAAAGTTTCGACTAAGCAAGAAGAGATTTGAAAAATGACAACTTCTTTCTAAATGCCAGAATTTTTTGCCACATATCATAGATAGATTTAGTTTTACCTTGCAGCGAAATATTTAACTCATTTTGCTTTGACATTATATCACATAGAAACGCAACATCTCAGTGAAAATTTGCACCTGATAATTCACAATGTTGATTGTTTCCTTGAAAAAAGTCAATTATTTGCTCTCGCAAAGATAAAATTTTGACTAATACTTGTCCTTGCGATAACCAGTGCACTTTCGAATGATAGGGCAAATCTACACTGATTATCTCATCATCCATCATGAGCATGTTTCGAAACTGGCGATGCCTCGTAGCATTTGCTCGAATATAGTTCACAATACCTATAACTTTTTGCAAAGTGTCATTTAAAATGACAGATTTGGCACAGAGATTTTGCTGATGCAAAATGCAATGAAAAGAAATCAGTGCATTTGGATCTGAGAGTTCTCTTTTAAGATGTGCAATAAATCCTTCATAGATGGAGCACCATCTGTACACACACTCACCAAGTTAGTAAAATTTAGTCCAACTTAATAACATTTATCTTTAAAGTTGTTGAAAATATCAATTCCCCGCGTCCTTCCCTTAAGGGTGCCTAAAGCGAGCAATTCTTCAAATAAATGAAAATCTTCAGTTACAGCACGAACAAAATACAATACTTGTGCTGAATCAGTGGAATCTGTCGATTCATCCAAGCTATTGAGTAATATACAGTTTCTTTTTGGATTATTTTTTGAAGTTGCTCAGTTACATTGCGAGCTAACTCATGCTGCCGATCTGTATTAGTTCTTCTTGAAAGAGGTACGTCTTTATATTTGTTAACTTTATCTGGATCTAAGCATCTTACAACTTCAACGATGCATTCCTTTATAAGTTCTGCATCACTAAATGGCTTACCTTTTTTTCCAAGCAAATATGCTACTTTATAACTTGCCTCAGTTGTAGCATTTCCTTGATGTAGGCCTAACACTGAATGGAATAATTCTCTTTGCTTTTGCTTTCCATCTTTTAATTTATTCAATGCAATCTTTCGAGCCTCACCCTCTAATTTGGCATATTTATTGTCCTTATGAGCAACATAGTGCTGGTGCGCATTGTATTTCTTTATTGTTGAAATTACGGTATCACAGAGCAAGCAAGTCATTTTACCACTATTAAACACTACAAAAAATTGTAATTCCCAATCGTCATTAAAGACTATTTTCTTCTTTCAGCGTTCTTTTTACTTTTTTTAGACATGATGGGGAGGCAAATGAAGAAATTTATTTAATCTGAAAACATATAAATTACACTGGTCAACAACAATTTTGTCACAAGGGTTTTGATGGGTGTTCTAAGTGTACTTTTTCATGCTGAATCTAAATATGAAATCAGATTTTTTCTATCAGGCTTAGTTTACTTGTGACGCTATGTTCATTTTTTCCTCATTTAGCATGATCACCGGATAAAAAAATAACAACATATATATAATTAAGTATATAACAATATTATAATATAAAACATTATAAAAATAATAAATATAATAATATATTATATTAATTAATATAACTACAATAAAATATATTAATATTAATATATATGTTGTATTAATTTTTCTGTAAAATTAGTACAATTTATTCCTTTGGGGAGAAAGTTCTGATAATGCTGGCAGGATAAATTTGGTCGGAGCAGCAGACTGTGCAGGTTGAAACGTGTTTGTACCTGTTCAGACATGAGCCTAGTTTCTGTGTGTAGAGCAGCTCCAAGTCAGTCTGCTTGTAAATGTCGGTGTTAACAGCTAGTGTCTGTTGCTTCTTGTTAATTTTACACCAGTGTTGTATTCATATAGATATTTTGTAATGCCGCGGAACTGTCTGAATCATCCTAATTCCTTTTATGTATGTATGTGGTGATCTACCTTTAAAATCCCAGAAACGTAACTTTACACCATTAGTAAAAAAATGCTATGAACTTTATTTCGGATGTAAAGTAGGCGATCAGGACAAGAGTTGGGCCCCTCACATTTGTTGTGTGACAT
Source organism: Bathynomus jamesi (assembly GCA_023014485.1). Lineage (NCBI taxonomy): Eukaryota > Metazoa > Arthropoda > Malacostraca > Isopoda > Cirolanidae > Bathynomus > Bathynomus jamesi. The sequence continues at coordinate 310,350 of JAJOZX010000123.1, read as the reverse complement.
GTGTAAGACTACTTACAGGATGGCTAAACGGTTCACGTCACATGCCATTTGCTATTCCAATGATTTGGAGGGAACCCAAAGATCACACAACAGACTGCTATTTCTGCCTGGTAAATACAAAGGGGATCACTTCAAAAACAAAGAGCCTTATGAAATACCCTAATCTACCATCTGCAATGAGACCAGTTCCCCACAGTGCTCAACTTCCAGTACCAAATCCTCCTGAACATGTAAGTTTAAGTGATGAGGAATCAAACGTAGCTGTAGCATATCACAAGGAAAAAGATGAAGACATTTCTGATCCAACATTCCAGGCTACCTGTTCCTCCAATGAACCACATTTACTGTCACAAGGAGATCTAAATGACCTAGTTCGTGATTTGAAATTATCTAAGAAGCAGGCTGAACTTTTAGGTTCAAGATTAAAGGGTTGGAATCTACTGCAACGTGACACTAAAGTTTGTTTTTTCCGCAGCCGCCATGATGAATTCAAAGAATGGTTCTCCCATGAAGATGGACTTGTGTTTTGTAAAGATATTAATTCAGTCATGGGGGCTCTTGGTCATGAACATAACGTGGATGAGTGGCAATTGTTCATTGACTCCTCAAAAGTCAGCTTGAAAGCAGTCCTTCTTCACAATGGAAATAAATTTCCTTCTGTACCTATTGCACATGCTGCAAACATGAAAGAGTCATACGACAACATGAAATTGCTTTTAGAAAAGTTTCAGTATCAGAAATATAAGTGGAATATCTGTGGAGATCTGAAGGTCATTGCACTTTTGCTAGGGTTGCAGCTAGGTTACACCAAGTACTGTTGTTTTTTATGAGAGTGGGACAGTAGGGACAAGCAAAACACTACGTTAAGAAGGATTGGCCAAAACGCACCTCACTTGTTCCAGGCAAGAAAAATGTTGTGAATAGTTCACTTGTTGACCCTGAGAAAGTGTACCTTCCTCCTTTGCATATCAAGCTTGGACTTATGAAAAACTTTGTTAAAGCGATGATAAAGCGCAAACAGGATTCACATACTTGAGAAATAAGTTTCTCCGGATCAGTGATGCCAAGATTAAAGAAGGCATTTTTGTAGGCCCTCAGATCAGAGAATTGTTAAGAGATGAGAGATTTGAAGGAGAGTTGAATGAAGTTGAGAAAGCTGCGTGGCAGAGTTTCAAAAGTGTCTGCACAAATTTTTTGGGAAATCACAAGGCCAAAAACTATCCTGAAATAGTAGGAGATCTTCTTAAGTCTTACCAAGCAATGGGGTGCAATATGTCATTAAAGGTTCATTTCTTTGACTCTCACTTGGACTTTTTTCCAGAAAACCTGGGTGCGGTAAGCGACGAACATGGTGAGCATTTTCATCAGGATATTTCTGCCATGGAAAACCGTTACCAAGGCAAATGGAGCCCCAGTATGCTGGCTGACTATTGCTGGACTCTTAAGAGAGACATGCCTGAGGCAAAGCATAGCAGAAAATCAAAACAAGCTACTTTTTAAACTACAGGTATGTCTTTTCAACCATATTTTAATAAGTATGTAACTATATGGGTTTTCAAAAATTAAATTGCATGTCACACAAAAACCAGACATGATAGAGAAATTTTACAAACTTATTTGGATTCAGCACAGAAAATACTATAAGAATAAGGTATTTTCATTCTTGGGACATGAAAAAAATTTTTTTTTGTTGCCCAGTGTATTGATTGATGGTAACAAGCAAGGCAGCGAAATAATCAAAGCAAATAACACACATCGCTAGACGGACAAACATGCACGTGCACCACCACTGAAATCAAATCACTGACTGACATTTGCCAACAACTGACATTATGGTTCTTACATCCTGTATTTTACAGGACAGTCCTGCATTTGATCCAAAAATCCCGCGTCAAAGTCCCGCATTCAAAATGTCCTGCAAAAAAAATATTTTTTTAAGCAAATTTTTTAGGGCTGAATTGATTTAGATTTTAGAATTTCAATATTATGTATAATAATTTCAATTTATTCATGATGTTTAATTGTTAAATATTATTGCAATAAAATTTTTCTAATTTTGTTTGTTGTAACCATTGAAGAAATCGTTTCAATTTGAAAAAAAATTGGTCTTAAAAAAAACCTCAGAAATTTTTTTGTCCCGCATGGGCATTTGACAAATCTGGCAACCCTACCTACGTCATATATACTGTATACTTTGTAATTTGTTCTTATTTATTATAATGCGTCTTCCGTAGCATGTATTAAAAAAATGTATTTCCGTAGTTACGCAGTATGTAATTTGCTCATGTAATTAAAAAAATATAAATAAGTGAAGATTTGAAAAACGTAGGTGTACGAAGAATTCTGGAAAAGCTAACTGAAGCGGGCAATTGGCACAAATAACACATCATTTCATAAAGGTGCATTCATTTTTCTTATTTTTACATCTACATATGTTTTGTACATATGGGTGTGAATGATTTATAAAGTTAGTTATATTTCATTCACTTTACATTCGGCGCGATGCTTTAGCATTAGCTAGTATCTATTTTGTAAGAGTTCAGTAGTTATATTCTGTTATATATTATTATAACTGCTTGGAATTCATGGTTTTTATATAAATTAAGATTTATCTCGATAAGCCACACTTGATGACCCAGAAGGCCGCAGGTTCCCCACCCCTGGTCTAGCCCATATTCTATCTATGCCTATTTCCTTTGATTCAGTTGCAGCTATTCTTTTTTTGTCATTTTCAGTTTTGGCTTCAGCATACTCTTTTGGGTGATTAATCTTCAAATGATTATGAAGAGGTGGTGTTGTGCTAAAAGACTTTTGGCCACCTTTCTCCATCCCACATTTGATAATCTTTTGGCAAATATTACACTTTGCAGTGATATTGCTAGGATCATTTATTGTATACAGTGACCACACAAAACTTGTCATGATTAATACTTAATAGTTTAATACAACACAAGAACCTGAAAGAGAACAAAACAATTAAACATCTGAATATATGCTTACTTAACTTATTATTTATCTTATATTTGGGGGGAGGGGGGGAGGGGGTGCTTGCCCCCAATGCAAAACAAAACATAGCAATACGAGTGTAAAAATAATATGCTACCTAATAATATATATCCAGCCGGATAGATATGGCCATATCTGGTATATCCAGTATCTGACCAGATATGAAAAATTCATATTCGGTGCACCCCTAGAAAAAAGAATGGAAAGCAAGTGCAGGGGTCTAGGAATATTTCACTCTTTTTAAAAAATTTAATGCCTAGACATTTTTATAAAAAGCTCTGATTATATTAATAGAACTGTAATCGTTAAGGATAGACAGATGTTTTATTTATTCTTGTCATCAGTATTGTGTTGATTTAATATAAAAAGTGTTGCTGGACTGGTTTAGGGGTGGGCCCTGGAGGGCTTTCCATTTTTTTGTATAGCTATAAAATATTATTTGTAATGTGTTATCATCATATTATGGCAGATTTTCATACAGGTATTAATTTTCTAATGTCTTTGCCTATATCCAGCTGGATACCAGATACTGGATATTTTGCAATATTCGGCTGGATATCATATCCGGTGCACCCCTAATATTATAATATGTATATATATATGAACTATTTGTGAAGTTATCTTAAATAAAATGCTCAAAATTTTCAACATGCACAATTTCAAATGCTTGTGGAAAGCAAACCCATGGAGATCCCACTCCAATTTTTTGCTTGAATATGTTTCATCTAAAGGTCTTTACTTATGCCAATTTTCATGACCTTGAATTTTGAACTCTGACCTGAGGTCAAGGTCAAAGGTGAAATATAAATGCAACTTTTTTTTTAATGGAATTTATGCACTCTGTGCATAAAATTAAAGTTATTCTGCTATCTTTTCTGAGCATTTTGACACCAAAATCATTAAAATCCATCCATTAAATCCTGAATTATGACCTTTCAAAATCACGAGGTTACACTGCTGACCCCAAATTTGGGGGGTCATTACTCCCAAACTATTTGACCCAAGTGGTTAAAATTTGGTCATGCTTCATTACTTATCATACCCAACTACCACACCAAAAATCATTAAAATCGGTGAGATGAGTGGCAAAAATTATCAAAAATCATTAAAATCAGTGAGATGAGTGGCAAAAATCACCAAAAAATGTGTACACTTGACATGGAATACCTCAAATACAAGACATTCAAAGCTCACTTGGGCTCCTCATACAAAAGCAAATGAGAACCCCAGCAGAAACCCTACAAATGCCCTACATGTGGGAGATGAAAAATGGCTCCACAAATGTATCAATAATTTACTTAAACATCCAGGGCTTTTACCCAAACTCAAACCATACCAAAGTACCTTACCTAGAGCCTAGTGGAAAACACTACTAGCACAGTCATAGCCCTCACAGAAACACACCTGAACCCCATGATCATGAGTAGTGAAACTGCAATCAAAGGATATACCACCCATAGATGTGACAGAGAAGACCATCTAAATGGTGGTGTCCTGATGTACATCCCTGAAAACATTCAAAGTGAACTGCTCATGGCATACTCAAATGGAGCCTGTGAACTCCTAATCCTCATGCTCAGTATAAATAAAGAAGAGATAATACTAGTGAATATCTATAGCCCCCAGATAGCTCCCATCTAGAGCTCACTGAAGTTCTGGAAAAAATCAGGCAATGCCCAGCTATTGTAGACTCAACAAGAGATTTAATCATTACAAGATACTTTAATCTCCCAAATTGCACCTGGAACCAATATGGTGGTATGAAATCAGGGACAAAACGGTCCAAATCAAAATACCTAGGTGAGTTTATGGAAAAACTACTACTAGAAAAAATAATATCCTAGATTTAGTACTGACAAATAATGCAACTACAATTGACCACATTGTTATAACACCAACTATACACTCCAACCACAATGTCATGCCTGTATTTACAAACTTGCCTCTCCACAAATGTAAGCAAGACCCATGCCAAATGGACTTGCCATACTCTGCCCTAAACCTGCACAAGTCAGACTGGACATCAATAAATAACTGTCTGGGAAAAATAAACTGGGAAAATGAATTAGAAAACCTAGAACCAGAAGAATGCTGGAGTAAAATACAATACCTGCTATCATCAGCATTATACAAGCACACACACACAAAGAAAAATGATATTGCAAAGAAGCACCTGACAAAAGAACACAGATACAGAAGAAGACTTATGAGAAAGAGAACAAAGCTATCTAAACAGCTGACAAAGCAATTAAGTGATACAAGACGTAGTAACATCCAGAAACAGATACTGATGTTAGAACTTAAAATAAAGGAGTCAACTATAAGAGAGAATACTGATAAATGAACACAAAGCTATTGGCACTATAAAAGAAAATAGTAAATTCTTCTTTAGCTATGCTAAATGCAAAGCAGTTATCAAAATGAGCATTGGCCCATTGCTTGCTAAAGATGGACTAACTCTTACATCTAATCCACAGGAAATGGCAAACATTCTACAATCTCAATTTGCATTAAGCTACAGTACCCCTGTAGTAGCTAAGAAAATAAAAACTACAGCATTTTTTGATAGAGAAGAAAATGACCAAGACAGACCATTATTGCAAGATATACAAATAACCACTAGAGATATACAACAGGCAATAACAGAGCTACCAGGGAGTTCAGCCCCTGGTCCAGATGGATCTGGAGCCACAATTCTTAAGGAATGCAAACACACTTTATCTCTGCCTTTGAAAATCCTGTGGAGATCCTCACTAGACACCAGTAGAATACCACCAATCATGAAACAAGCAAATATTACCCCAATCTACAAAGGAGGCAAAAGAAAGGAAGCCAAGAACAATAGACCCATATCTTTGACTTCCCATATTATCAAAATATTTGAGAAAGTCTTGAAAAGCAACAATGTCAATTTTATAGAAAATGAACATCTCTTAGAAGACTTTCAACATGGCTTCAGACAAGAGAGATCCTGCCTTACTGAACTTATAGACCATTGCAATACAATCTTACAATATTTGGGAGAACACCACAATGTTGATGTCATCTATCTAGACTTTGCAAAAGCTTTTGACAAGGTTGACCATGGTATATTATTCCATAAACTAAAAGAACTCTGTATTTGTGGAAAAATAGGAAAATGGATCCATGCCTTTCTCTCTGACAGAAAACAAATAACTGTAAATGGAGCAAGATCTATAGAAAAAGAAGTGATTAGTGGAGTGCTGCAAGGTACAGTACTGGGACCAATTCTATTCATTATAATGCTAAACAATATAAACTAACCTAAGAAGCTCTCTCCTATCATTCGCGGATGATACCAGAATACTAAGACCAATTACAGAAAAAGAAGATTGTGTAGAGCTACAAAAAGATCTACAAACTATATATGCATGGGCAGATGCAAACAATATAGCTTTCAATGAAGACAAATTTGAATTAATTAAGTATGGACCAAATAAATGCCTGAAAGAACAATTCAACTACACTGGACCCACAGGAAAAGATCTTGTACAAACTGATCATGTAAGGGATCTAGGGATTATATTATCTGAAGATGCAACATTCAACAGGCACATTGGGGTAATTCCAGGACAAATAGACAAATGAAAGTGCCAAATGTACACTCCAGTGACTCCACCATCTCCAAAATTCATGAAACTTGGTGTGAGGGTTGGTTTTGGTCCAAATTACAAAAATCTGAATTTTTTTTGAAAATTGGTCAAATTTTATGGCTTGACCAAATTTTGGTCAAATGAAAAAACCAATAATTTTCAAACATAAATATCTCAGCTGCTAATTGTGGTAGCGTAATAAGTCTTAAATGATAAAATATGTAAAATTAACTGTAGTTTCTAAACATGTGTAGTGGATCGACAAGAAATAGACCAACAAATAGACAGAAATACTTTCCTTCCACGCTACCATCAAACAGTCTTGGAACACACATGGGCAAACAAACAATGGAAAGTCTGTTTCTTCCCAAAAGGCGTGAATGTAAGCTTTTATCAACTAAAGGACACGCGGACAAAGCGTCTTAAGATTTGGTACAGTCCTATGTCACAGGAACTACGTATAAAAGCAAGCTTCCACTTGCTTTCTTCCTCACTCTCACTCACTGGTACTCACATCATCGAATGTGAGCAACACATCCACCAACCGCTTTCCGGCCCCCTGGCCGGGGGCCGCGGCCGCTACTTTCTTCAAGGCCTACAATTTATCATCAAGTAAGATCTACAGACCACCGGCAGAAGCAATCCTTCGAGGCCCAACTGGAATCGTTTCGGGCCTGCAGTTTGCCGGGTCAGCCTTCAAGTTTCTCCACATTCCTCGAGATATATTCAGCACCACAGGCTACGCAAGATCATAAGGCCAGCCTGCACCTCGAGAAGTAACATCACCTCAGGCTTCCACGAAGCCTACATCCATCATCTCAAGAGGCTTAACGGACAACGACAACTCGATCTGCGTAAAATGGTTCTCTCCAACCCGCCTTCAAGAGTTTACATCGTCCTAAGATAAGTACCTCCTATTCTAAGTACTCTTGTGAAGCCTACATTAGCCTACCGCCGAACGGTAGGCTATACTCCCAAAGTGTGTAATCACGCGTTCCAACTGACTCTCGTGAAAGAACGCAGTAGGCCTGTCATCCAATTCAAGTGTCATTTCAATACCGTAATTCCGCGTATCATCCGTCATTATGTTCAATTCATATATTTGTGTTAACTAAATGTTCTCTTGACGTAATCATTTAACATCACATAATGGTCTTCTATATAAATGATATTTGTGTATTTGTCAAGCATTTCAATCATTATTATTAGGCCACATCAATTATTCTATGTGCATCCATGCAATCATTTAGCCTACTTAATCAGTGTCAAGTATTCCATTCAATGTACCAAACGCACGTGCATTCTTTATATCATTTACTAGGCCCATTCAATGTTCCATGTCGCATGCCATTTACATACCATCAATGAGTATTACATATTTATTACGTGTCAATTAAGCTATTAACATTTCATCTTATTAGCTAAGTCTATGTCATAAGCATAACGTAAAACTACCAATTAATTACTGTCAATTCTTTGTTATATCACAGTGAATAAATAACGGCTTTATTTTCATAATAAAATACAAAACAATATAAGGTGTCTTTTATAACCTTAACATTAATTTGCTTGGGTGTAAACCAAGCTGGTGACCTCGCTGCCTTTTCGGTCACTTCCAATAGTATGGTGGATCTAATCAAATAACCATTCATTCCAATCGGTGATACTGTATAACAATATAAATTATTAACCCAGCCTTTCATTAATAAGCAATCAGTCATTGCATACAATTAAATCATTATCACCTTAAATGGTTAAAACTAGGTCCACTATAAATTGGTGTAACCCCAGAGTGACTCGAACTTATTTTACGTTATTTATTCACAGTGATCCTTGTGCTTAGCTATGACTGACCATTTCATTTTCTGCAGACATATCAAATAATTTCTATGTACGTACGGTATTCATAAATTCAGTGAAATTAACTTGGCCTACTTGCAAACAGTGATATGCGTTTCGCGCGGTACCTTATTAACTAATGTCTTACTGCCTCGCGGTCATGTGCCACGGCACAATCATAGCAACTTTCAAATTCCTGAGTGCGTTCCCCTGAGTCGAGTCTCACTGCCTCCTGATGGCAGGGGCGCGGCGACCCCTTGGAGAAGCCACCACGGGCATTGGGTCCTGCTCCGCCATCATACGGATCGTGGAGGGACTCACGAAACTCACCGAGCATCTCAGGACAACACTCACCCCCCACCCCCCCAGCGCTGCAGTCAGTCCCAAATTCGTTTCAAACGGCGCATTCTTTCATCACCACCTCGTCCAAAAATATTCAACTGTCCCGTCTCGGCCGTTGTATGGTAAATCATTTGGCGATAAATCTGCTGACACACCTCATTGCACCAGCGAATTTCTTTTTTCCGCAAGCACGAGGGTTTCCCTTCCCAATCCCTACGGGAAGGCCTAAAAAGAAAACATTCTTTTAGTCAATGAGCAGAGTGCACACATGCATCCACGCAACAAGCAAACTGCAAAACAGACACTTCAGGCACAGGGTTGGCGATCCCCTGCCTTCATCAACTGTCTCTTTGCATCATTCTGTGGATTACTTCCTGCTGCTCGTGGACTTGAACGACGTTTCTTTTTCTCCCTTCAGCAGGAGCGACCCCGACGACATCCACACGATGAGTTACGGGCACAGCATTCGAACTCAGACAGTTCCCCCGGCCCCTCTCGTTTCCTTCGTCCGCTCTTCATTGTTCCGCATTCCTGCCGAAGCCCAACCCCTGCGGCAGGAGCGACCTCAACAAAAACAACCACGCGATGAGTTACGGGCACAGCATTCGAACTCCAACACAGTCCCCCCCTCTCGTTTCCTCCGTTTGCTCCTCACTGTCCCCCATTCCTGCCATACCCCAACCCCACCCCCTGCGGAACCCCCACCTCATACAACAGCGCTTCCTCTTCCGAGCATCTCCCCGCTCCGAGACGACCCTTCATTCCTTCCTGCGTCAGGAATACCACGACATACCAGGCCAAGCGTCAAATCTCGGAGTGGCCTCATCAGGTCTCCCAACAGAATGGTATTTCTTCTTAGTATCGTTCCTTCATCTCTGAGAGGGAACTACTTGTAGTGGATCGACAAGAAATAGACCAACAAATAGACAGAAATACTTTCCTTCCACGCTACCATCAAACAGTCTTGGAACACACGTGGGCAAACAAACAATGGAAAGTCTGTTTCTTCCCAAAAGGCGCGAATGTAAGCTTTTATCAACTAAAGGACGCGCGGACAAAGCGTCTTAAGATTTGGTACAGTCCTACATCACAGGAACTACATATAAAAGCGAGCTTCCACTTGCTTTCTTCCTCACTCTCACTCACTGGTACTCGTCATCGAACGTGAGCAACACATCCACCAACCGCTTTCCGGGCTGCGGCCGCTACTTTCTTCAAGGCCTACAATTTATCATCAAGTAAGATCTACAGACCACCGGCAGAAGCAATCCTTCGAGGCCCAACTGGAATCGTTTCGGGCCTGCGGTTTGCCGGGTCGGCCTTCAAGTTTCTCCACATTCCTCGAGATATCTTCAGCATCACAGGCTACGCCCCCAAGATCATAAGGCCAGCCTGCACCTCGAGAAGTAACATCACCTCAGGCCTCCACGAAGCCTACATCCATCATCTCAAGAGGCTTAATGGACAATGACAACTCAAATCTGCGTAAAATGGTTCGTCTCCAACCCTCCTTCAAGAGTTTACATCGTCCTAAGATAAGTACCTCCTATTCTAAGTACTCTTGTGAAGCCTACATTAGCCTACTGCCGAACTACTCCCAGAGTGTGTAATCACGCGTTCCAACTGACTCTCGTGAAAGAACGCAGTAGGCCTGTCATCCAATTCAAGTGTCATTACAATACCGTAATTCCGCGTATCATCCCTCATTATGTTCAATTCATATATTTGTGTGTTAACTAAATGTTCTCTTGACGTAATCATTTAACATCACATAATGGTCTTCTATATAAATGATATTTGTGTATTTGTCAAGCATTTCAATTCATTATTATTAGGCCACATCAATTATTCTATGTGCATCCATGCAATCATTTAGCCTACTTAATCAGTGTCAAGTATTCCATTCAATGTACCAAACGCACGTGCATTCTTTATATCATTTACTAGGCCCATTCAATGTTCCATGCCGCATGCCATTTACATACCATCGATGAGTATTACATTATTTATTACGTGTCAATTAAGCTATTAACATTTCATCTTATTAGCTAAGTTCTCTGTCACAAGCATAACGTAAAACTACCAATTAATTACCGTCAATTCTTTGTTATATCACAGTGAATAAATAACGGCTTTATTTTCATAATAAAATACAAAACAATATAAGGTGTCTTTTATAACCTTAACATTAATTTGCTTGGGTGAAAACCAAGCTGGTGACCCTCGCTGCCTTTTCGGTCACTTCCAATACGTACTATGGTGGATCTAATCAAATAACCATTCATTCCAATCGGTGATACTGTATAACAATATAAATTATTAACCCAGCCTTTCATTAATAAGCAATCAGTCATTGCATCAATTAATCATTGCATACAATTAAATCATTATCACCTTAAATGGTTAAAACTAGGGTATTATGATTTTTTGGAAAAAATGTCAATTTTCTTTTTTTTTTCGATTTGGCAGCGAAGATATCATTTTTCGAAAAAAAGACCAAGAATAAAAAATGTTTATTTGATGTATGTACACCATAATAAGTAATAAAAAGTCAGCTTATAGTTTATTATAAGGCTCAAAACTGAGTTTGAAATTAAGTAATAAAATTTTTTTTTCAGATGACGAAGATTTATTACAGACTTGTTGGTCCAAAAAAAGACAATTTTCAAATCATATAAAAAATACATGTAGATAAACCAAAGGAGAAAAAATCTTAAAATATATGTACAATGTACATATACTGTATAACCCCTTTTATATTTAGGGACAGAATATATTGACAATAATAATGTTTAATTTATAAAGCGCTTATCAGAGTATAAAATACTCTTCCTAATACTACACGTACACAAGTCTTTGAGAATGAATTAAGAGACTATTCTCATCCAGTGAATCCAAATTTTAGACACTAATAATATAATAATAATAAAAAAGAATTTGAAAAGATTTTTATAACTATTAAGTAGATACACAAATCTTAGATAAAAATTTTAGAAATATTATATAGACAATCTTAAATAGTATACATTCAATAGAATTTATTTTATCTTTGAAAAGTTATTTAATTCTTGAAGCAGAAAAATGTATTGTATTCTTGTTCCTCCTCGTAAACTTGCTTCAATACTCCCAAATATATTTTCTGTTGGAACGTGACAAACATCATCTTGCGCAGGAAAAATGTATGAGGGACATATGCCAGAAGGATGGAGAAATTTCATCAGAAAATCATCATATTCAGTCAAAGGACTGGACTAATCCGAGCCATAGTTTATTTTCATACATACAACCCACAAAAGAGCCTGTTTCAATTTCGCGTTGAGAGACAGTATTATGTTCTTGATCTGAAGCAGGAACTCTAATGAGTTCTCTTATTTCGACTGACTGTGCACTCTGAGAGAGTGGATAAACCTTCAACAAATTCTTAGAAATTGGGATGAAGCGATGTAATTGTTGAGTACCTTTGATAGAAGTAATAGGTTCACTCAGACGTTTTTGCAAAGAAAGCTCTACATCTACAACTTCTGCCTCAGAGACGTAAAAAAAAGTCAATAGCGGTTAGGAACTCTTGAGAGCAGAAATTGTAGAAGTCCTCAGCTGTTAAGATTTGATGGTCGAGAGGCCGTCGTAAGCTTTCTCTGGCAACTGCTCTTTTTACCATTCCACCAATACCATCGCAGGCATTCTTCCCGTGGGATGTCACGAAAAAATTCCACTCAGCATGAATTTTGAAGTCTTCGAAATGATGGCATAAATTTAGAAAATTTGTTTTATTCTTATACTGAGCTGCGCATCCATCTGTGAAATAATGAATTTTAGTTAGGTTTGAATTTTGTTGGTGGATGCACAGGATTAATTTTTTGAGAAAACTATGAACCAGAATTGTATCATGCCTGCGACGGTTTGAAATGAAGCAGTAACTTTTGCAAATTAGTTTTCCTGCATTGTTTTTGGAATAATAAACGAATGGGTGCACTGTACATTGCGAGTTCTCCCAATGAAACCCCTGGGCACAATCTTGTATGATGAATGAGAAGTTTTCCGCGAAATCGCCTACCAAAACACCTTCATTTTCGGGCAGAGTTTCTTTTAGATTTTTGAAGTAACTCGACTGACATTTATTCGTGAAGTGGTCTTGTCAGTTGTGCAATTTTTTTGGTGAGCAATTCCACGTATTCCTCTGGAGTTTCGGTGATATCTTTTAACATACAGTGATCGACGGACACCCATTGTTTATATTTTCTCTCTTCCATCACCATGAAGTCCAAACTTTCCAAATAATTTTTGATTCTGACCTCTCGCGGGCATCTTTTGCATCGGTGCATCATACAATCTTCATTGTCCATGCCGCAGACGGATAAAGACATTAATTTTTTGTAGTTAAATCTTTAATGCCTAATGCTGATATTTGTAGTTTCGGATTTTGGTGATGCGTACATACGCAGACACTGAGTTCCGCTTTGTCCCGCAAGCACGCACCATGATGGTCGAAGATGAGCAAAGGTACTAAAGCCTATTTTGGGATTTTCATCATTTTTTGCATATTCAGCATATAACTTTCAAGTTACACAATACCAATCTCTTGTTTTTTTATTTTTTCACCCTCTTCATTTATTGCAAACTTATAATCTTTGATTCCCAGGCACATCCTACTATATTCATCATTTTCATAAAACTCCTGAATGATTTTTTTCATTTCAGCTGTGACGACCTTCCCTTTCGTCATGTTTGGAATGTTAGGAAGAATCCCAAACTGTTTTTGAAGATTGCGGCTCTTACGCACCATATACTTTGTTGCTCCAAAGAAGTCAGCAGTTTTTTCAATGGGATAGGGATACAATGATAGTATTTGTAACCTAAGATTGTGATTGTTACTTGCTTGAAATTTCTCCTTTAATTCTTCCATAACCTTTTGATACCTGAAATAAAGTGTATTTGACATTAAGTTTAATTAGTATATTTTTAATTAAACTTTTCATAAAATATATGTATATGTATTATATTATCTGATTATAAAAATGTAAACAGATAAAACTTAATTTAGTATATACTTCGATGACTATTAAATTTAATTTAAAATGTCAAATTTCAATAACTATGTCCAAAAAGTAGTCTTGCCTCTCTAAATCATCTTCCAAACAACTTTTTTTGGACAGACCAGCTTCAGAATAGTCAATAGGAGCCCCATAAGCAGCTTCAAAACTTCATTTAACCTTTTCCGTTGTCGATCTGAATTTCGTAGAAGCCTTTATCTGTTTTTGTCCCGGCTTCAATACAGCTGTAAAACAAATTCATAAATTTAGGTTGCGTGAAATAATCAAATATCAAATATTTTGTATATATGTATTCAAGTGCTGATGCTAATATTTAAAAACAGAAAACTACAAATTTGGCATTAAGAAACAAATGTCCTGAATGGAGTCTCTATTGTTTTATTACCTGTTTTAATAGGGCTTTCATCAAATAAAGGTAAAATATTGTCACTGAGCAAATCTTTATTGAATTGCCTGTCTTGAACGACAAATTCTTCCAATGGTGGTGGATTCGTGGAATCGCTACTGCTTCACTCCATACATTCGTTAAGTATGTCTGGCTCAGGTATTGGTGCAGGTTCCGGCTCTCAGAATGAACGTTGAACATGTTCTAATACAATTGGCTTCTTTTTAATTGTGACATAGCAACTGCTGCATAGTAATTGATTTTCTTCCAAAATTCCATAGCTCGCAGCTGCCATGGCAGAGTTTACTTTTTTGATGTTACAGAAAATTCTTCTTGAGTGTTTTTTCATAGGATCCAGGGTTTCGGAGCCGGAGTCGGTGGAGCCAGTGAATTTTGCTTACCTGGAGCCGGAGCCGGAGCCGGAGCCAGAAACCTTAAAAATACGGCTCCATGGTCTGGCTCCGGGCGATATATTGCTACCTAAATTGTTATTTGTTAAATATAGGTTTAGTTGCAAATTATAATTCTTGTAATATATTACGAAAAATGGTACCATAGGATTCTTGGATTTTATGGAGGTGTGGGAGTTGCAGGAATAATCTGCAAATTTCCATTTTTTAACCATTAAATATTTGGGAAGATTTGTCTTAACAACACTTAATTATATAGGTAAAATTTTTTTATGGCGGTGGAGACCTTAGGTAGGTAGGTACTAACTATTTATCTAAGTAGGTAACTACCTAGATACATACCTAGTAAGGTTGGTCCTTCTGACTTGGATTGAACTATTTTTATTTTTAGGTCAATTATCTTGTATTGCTAAATTTCTTTTTTTTCAGATTCTTTGTAATTTGTACTTGATTCTTTAATTATAATTATCAGTCTATGACCCTTCATAATGGATAGAGATTCAATAAAGAAGTCTGATATATTCAAGTATTTTACTGAAAGTTCAGATAAGAAACACTATGTTTGTATTTGTGAAGTTTCTGATGCTTCAGGAAATATTTCAACGTGTGGAACTAAAATTACCAAGCCTCAAAGCAAAAAGCCTGATGTCTCCTCAAGAGCATATAATTTGAAAAGACACTTGAGTCGATTACATCCTGAAATATCAAAAATGATGGAAGAAAAGAAGCAAATGCTTGAGCTTTCAAGACCCAGTACTTCTGCCAGTTCAAAAACTAAAGCAAACCAGCAAAACATTACTAAATTTTTGATGTCTCAAAAAGTCACTATCTCAATGACTACAGATAATTTTAAAAATAGCATAATTGAGTTAGTTGTTAAAGATTCTATGCCTCTATCTATGTTTGAAAAGCCAGCTATGCGCAGTCTACTAGAAGAAATGGCTCAGAAATTCAAGATTAGTTTAGATAAAGACAATATCCGTCATTTAGTGATAGAAAAATCAAAAGAAGAAAAATTTGCTCTCAAAGAGCAATTAAAAGGGCGCTTCATATATTTAAAAGTTGATGGTTGCACACGAATACGGACACATTATTTTGCCATCAATGTCTGATTTATTGATGATGATAATAAAATCCTCACCCGCACTATAGCAGTAAAAGATACACAGGCTCAGCAAACTAGTGACTACCTGCATGATCTAATTATGAGAACTCTGGAAGAGTACGGCATACCGAAAGAATTTGTGCTCTGCATTGTCAGTGATAATGCATCAAATATGATTAAAACTGTTGAGAAGTTGAATGATAATCAAGAGGCAACTTCAGAAGATGATATACAAACATTTGGTGAACATGATGATGATTCAACAGACACTCAGGAAGTGGCATCTTGTGTAGAAGAAATTGACAGTATTGTATCTGAAATTTCACACTTCTCCAGAATCAACCACATGCATTGTGGTGCACATACCTTGCAACTTGCTATTTGATGGATTGAGAGATAAACATGCTACCTCTCTCATAGGTAAGTTGAGACAGGTTGTAGTAGCAGCAAGAAACCCAAAAGTGGAAGAAATAATTAAAAGACGTGCAGGCAAGGTTGCTATTTTAGATCAACATACTCGATGGGGCAGCACTTATTTAATGATAGAGCGCTTATTAGAATTAAAACCTGTACTCTTGGACATGGCAAATTCAAATGTGAATCTTTCAGAAATAATGTGGGAACAAGCAAGAAGATTGGAAAGAGTACTGTACCAGCCATATATAGTAACAAAAAAAATTCAAAGTGAAGATTTGACTCCCGGTCAATTTTTGAAAGAGTGGAAATCTTTGATGTATTTTCTTTCCAAGATAGAAGGCACCATAGCTGATGACATTAAAAGTTCCATGGAAAGGAGAGAAAATATTTTACTTGATAATGAAGTATTGCTTGCTGCTGTTTATATAGATCCTAGATATAGATGCTTATTAACATCTGAACAGGTAGTTAAAGCCAAGGATGCCCTATGCAATATAGCAATCAGAATGAAAAGTAACCTAGACCTTTCAAATAAAGTCTCTCTATTAAGAGAGGAATGTGGAACCGAGATTATTGCATCATCATCAAATTCATCATCTCCTTCCACCACTTCTGATGTCAGCGAGTTTGATTTTGAAAAAATTATTGATATTCAACATGATAAGAAATCAAAACGTCCTCGTTTAGAAAGTGAACTAATACCACCTCTCAGTCCAATGTGTACCCTCAAATTGCAAGTTGAGGAATCTTTTCCTGAGATTGAAAAATTTGACCGTTCGTCAAAACTGTCTTTTGAACAAGTAATAGAAAGGTATCCTAAAGTTATAAGAGATGTTGCAAATCTTCTAGTAGCTATGCCTTCAACACAAGTCAGTGTTGAACGGCTATTTTCAGCACTGAAAATTTTAAAATCTGATTTAAGGGCACGTATGAAAGAAGATATTGTTGAGGCTATGTTATTTTTAAGAACAAATGTTTATAAGTAAACTTAGATAAATAATTTTAATTCATAATTTTTTTTATGGAAACAGATTTACAAGGAGAATATCTTGATTTTATGTTTAAAAATTAGTTTCCTACCTTAGCTACATTAGTAAAAATTTCTGCAAAAGTTATTATTTTGCTTTCATTTTTTAATACAAGGAGTATTATGATTTATGATACTGTAAATGTATCATTGAATTTGTAAACTTTTTAATTTTTTAATATGTAGTTTGAACTTTAAAGATAAAGTCTGATTTAAGGTTACACTTAAAAAAAATATAATTGAGGCCATCTTGTTTTAAAAAAAAAATTATAAATAAACTTAGTAATTTTCATTTTCAATTATTTTAAGGAAACAGATTTACAAGAAGAATATCTTGATTTTATGTTTAAAATTAGTTTGATTATACCTTAGCTAGAATAAAAAAATTTTTGCATTAGTTTTCATTTGTTAACCCAAGTAGTAGTATTGATTTTATAAGCGTAGGGTAAATGATTTTGTAAATTTTCTTTTATAATATGTATTAGTAGTTTGAACTTTTGACTTTTAGTTGAATTGCTTTTGTTAATTAAATTACAAAACTTTTTGACTAAAAGAAAATCTCTTTTTAAGTAAATAATATAACCTATTAAAAATTTAAAAACTGAATTTTTTGAAATATTCAGCTCTTTTTCAAGCCAAGTTGGCTTTCATGAAGCTTTCAAGTTTCAACACTTAAAAAAAGATGCATATATTATCTCAGAAAGTTTGATTGTTACTATTTTCCATACGAGAATTCTTAAGTTTGAACTTTGAACTAATTAGGAGGCAAGTTTCTCTAATTTATATAAGCTACCATTGTTAAAAATATTTAATATCATTTAGTTTTCATCATTTTCCTTCAGTTATTTAAATAACTTCATTCTATCATTATATTTGCCTAATTTAAAATCATAAGAAATTTAAATTTTGAGTATTAAAGTGATTTAATAATAAAATATTTTTGTGCAATATTTTAAATTGGACAATTAGTTATATAAATCTAGATATTTATTTTATAATTAACAGAATTTACTATAAAAGAGCCAGAGCCGGAGCCAGACTGTAAAAAATTTCTGCTCCGGAGCCGGAGTCAGAAGTTTTTTTACCAGCTCCGAAACCCTGATAGGATCGCAACAAAATTTTGTGTTTTGAGGCATTTTAAGGGTTAGGTAAATTTACGTATACTAGAAAATTAGGTATATACTGAAAATCTGGAAAGAAAGCAAAAAATTGTTAAAATTTGGAGGATTTTTTTTTTTTAGTCAATTTTTTTTCATAATAATCGTCAATAAGCTGACTTTTTATTACTTATTATGGTGTACATACATCAAATAAACATTTTTTATTCATGGTCTTTTTTTCGAAAAATGATATCTTCACTGCCAAATCGCAAAAAAAAAAAAAAAAAAAACTTTCCAAAAAATCATGATTTTATTTTTGTTACCCTAAAAAAATTATACATATTTAGAAACTACAGTTAATTTTACATATTTTATCATTTAAGACTTACTACACTACCACAATTAGGAGCCAAGATATTTACGTTTGAAAATTATTGTTTTTTTCATTTGACCAAAATTTGGTCAAGCCATAAAATTTGACCAATTTTGACCAATTTGACCAATTTGACCAATTTGACCAATTTTCAAAAAAATTCAGAAATTTGTAATTTGGACCTAAACCAACCCTCACACCAAGTTTCATGAATTTTGAAGAGGTTACCATGTACTTCATTTGTCTATTTCTCGTAGAATTACCCATTGACAAAGTAACCTCATCATGCAAACAACTAATAGGAGATATACTGAGGACATTCAGAACTAGGGACAGTATGACCATGCTTACCCTGTGGAAATCACTTGTTCTTCCATGCATTGACTACTGTTCTCAATTATGGTTTCCCCACAAACAGAATGAATTGCAAAAAATTGAGAGCCTACAAAGAACCTTTACTTCATATATTAGACAACCTGATGGGCAACAGGTGAGTAAAAACAAATTAAACTACTGGGATAGGCTCAGAGACCTTGACCTTTATTCCATAGGGAGGAGGTTTGAGAGATACATCCTAATCTACACCTGGAAAATTCTAGAAGTGCTTTTAGTTGTCCCCAATACCAAACCAATTGTGCTCACCTTGACAAGAACTGGCAGAATATGTCAAAAACATCACCTCCCACCAAACAGCCTGAAAAGGATTCAAACCCTTCAGTATAATAGTATCTCTATGCAGGGTTCTTGCCTGTTTAACTCCTTGCCTCAGTACCTTAGTGATATAAGTGCAGTCCCAGTAGATACTTTTAAAGAACACTTGGACATGTTTTTAGCCAACATACCCAACCAACCCACAGTGCCAGGGTATTCCTCTGCCAGACCAGCCCCCACAAATTCAATAGTGGACCAAATCGTAAGGCAGGAGCAAGAGAAAAGAAGGGTGGCAACTCCGTTGTGGCCCCACCTCAGGAGGCGCTGAGCGGACTTCATGGGAGCAGCGCACCCTTGAGGCAGAAGCGCTTCAAGGCAAAAAGCCCGAGCCAAGTCGAGAACCCCTAATACAACGGACCTATCCTATTCAGAGACTAGAAAGATAGAATTAGAAAGGGATACAATCAAAAGAAGTTTTAGGTATGAATCTTAGTATATGGGCCTAAGCCTAACTGGGCCAAGCCTAAGTCCTCATAATATTTATGGACGTGGATGTGGTGGTGATCGGACGTGTTGGCTGTGCTCTAGCAAATTGACTTTTACGCTTTTGTATTAATATTATCACATTTGCCCTGTATATTTATTGCTGTTTAGCTTTTGGTTACTATCTAAAAGCATTTATTTACAAGTTTTAAAGGTTTTTGTGTTAAATTTTAGCTGTTATTGCTATTTAAGGCTGGTAATTTAAGTTCTGATACAGACCTAGCTTAGCTTTTCTGAGCTACTCTTACCTTCAGTGGCTCAACAGTTAGTTGATCCACTAGTATCTACGTATCTTCTACATATTGTAAACAATACGTAGAAGTGGAAAGTTATCCTTTGCTCTGCTCTGTTTTTACAAATTACTAAAGGATTATAGTATTAATAATTATCAAGTATGAGAGGTAGGCCCACATTGAGTCAGCAACCCTGAGGTAGGACCTAATAGGATCTCCAAGTCCATAAGTTTTTAGTCAAACATAACCAAAGTATGATCAGTGGTTTCCTAAAGTGCTAGTGATATCCCATTTTTAGAAAATGGTGCATGACAGTGATTGTAAGATTTGTAAAGTAGAAGTGACAAACAAGGATAGAGCAGTAGCTTGTGATAAATGTGATGACTGGTACCATGCCAGCTGTATTAAGTTGCCCAATGATATCTATAAAGGCCTGGATACTGCAGTTACACAAAATATAAAATTAATGTGGTTTTGCAATAACTGTAGCATAGAAGTTGAGAATTTCATTGCTAATCTTAGGCCCTTGCCAAAGCCTAAAGTTGAGCCTAAATCTAGTGAAGTAGCAGTTCAAGTAAACTTAAATGTCCCTATACCTCATAGTGAGCCCAGGCCTAGATATCCTCAGACAATTTCTGAAAATGATGAGTGGACTAAACCTAGGAAAACCTGGAAAGCTGGAATTCAAGAGCCAAGGAAAAGTGTCCTTATAGAACTAACCAATCACTTTCATGCTTTCTCGCTGGTCCAGGATCAAGATGAGAAAGCTGAAGAAAGTAGGCCTATAAAACAAAATTTTAGCAATAATAATCCACTCATATAAACCTAGGCACTCTAAAGCTATAGGTATGTTTGAACCAGCATCCGATATAGGTGACTCAAGTGAGGGGCCTATGATCTAAATTACCTAGAGGTAGCATAGCTTACTGTTATCCAGGTGCAGGGATAAATAGAATTAGTAATAAAATTATAGAAAAAGGATCTGGTATTGACCTAACTATACCAAAGAATATGGTTATACAATATACATGTAGGTAGAAATGATATAAAGGGTAAGCACTCCGAAGAAATCATGGAGTCATATAAACAGCTATTAACGAAGTTAAAGGAATGGAGACCTAACCTTAAAATATCTATCACAGGTATAATTCCCAGGATACATGAGAATAATAAGTGATACTCACAAGCACTATGTATAAATAGTAGGCTTAAGACACTATGTCAGAGCATGGAAATTACATATCAAACTGTGGAATAAATTTTACAAAAAAAAAGAGTTCTATAACAGAGATGGAATTCGCCTTAATAGTAAAGGGACTGATTTACTATCAAAGATGTATCATATAATTGACTAAAAACCAAAGGAATAGGCCAAATTAGTACAAATACCAATACTCTTGATAACAATTAACTAATAAAAAATATAATTAAAACTCAAAAGAAAAAGGTCAACAAAGAAAGTAAAAGATGCAAATAATATACCATCATAGAACAAGAACCAGACTAAATTACAAACAAAATATTCCAAGGGTTCTTTGTCATTTTTCTATGTAAATGCAAGAAGTATCTGAGATAAAATAAATGAATTCAAGGCATACATAGGTATTGAAAATCCTGATGTTATGATTGTCACTGAAACTTGGACAAAATTCAGTACAACACCAAATAGTCCATTTAGTGAAAGAGATAATACCATTACTTATGAAATTGATGGCTATGAACTTTTTTATTATGAATGTAAATACAGGACTCCCTCACTATACGATCAGTATACATTCATGGGAAACCGATCGTACAGCAAGCCCATTATAACATGGGTTCAATGGAGATACATTCTAGGACTTGTCCAACCCCAACATAATTATAATTACCCTGTATCACCACCCGAAAGCATTTTTATAATGAAAAATACACTCGCATACTGTATTAAAAGAAATATAAATGAAAACACTTTTATAAAGAAAATAAACAAATAAAGTGTATTTAAAAAAAGGCGTGGTAGGGCACACATAACCACAAGTAATCGTTGATGAACGTAAAAGCACTGGGATGAATGCTGGGAAGTACAGGTATACAATGAAGAAGGCCGCCACGTGAGACACAGAGCGAGTGCGGGAGATGGTGCGTGAGTTGGCCACGGGTGGCACTGATGAATGTAAACATTGGTCGGCCATTTTGGAAAAGATAAATGACTGTGGACTTGCACACAGCCAGTACTGCCAGCCATAAAAATTCACTTGCTCCGCTCAATCGATCGTAATAGCGAGTCTTGAGATCGTATAGGCAGAAAAAGGAGTTAAAAAGTGTAGATCATTCTATCGAAATATCGTATACCAAGCCAACGTATAGCAAGAGAGTCCTGTATTCAGAGGGTGGCGGAGTATTTATTTATGCCAAGACTAGTGATGTGAGTCGTTTTTTATTGTCGTTTTTTTTGTTTAAAACGAAGATAGTCTGTTTTTTTTGTTTTTTATTGTTTTAAACTTATTCCATATTTTTCTTCCTTTAATCTAATAAGTATATTAGTATTACCTATAATTTACTATACTACCATGCTTATACGGTTATACCTAGTATATGTATATAGTCATCTTTTAGAAAAACTGAATCACACAAAAAGTATATAATAGAAAGGAAAAACAAACCCTCATTTTTTATATGTATATACCTATATTTTTTAACTAGAACATAAAACATTCTTCCTCATTTCAAACAATATACATAATTGTGATTGGCAAGAGTACCAGTATATATATTCCAGATCGAAAAAAAAAATATTCACCTTTTTTTGAACCTTTTTGTTAACCTAATGTTGGTTAACCTTCATTTCCATGGAAGAATCATCACTAGATTGGGTAGAGCATATATGCTAGTTTCAATATCACAGGTACTGGTATAATATCCATAATACTGGTATAAAACAATAGATATAATTGTGATTGGCAAGAATACCAGTGTATATATATATATATATATATTCCAAATAGAAAAATAAAAAAAATATAAATATTCATCTCTTTCTTTAACCTTTGTGTTAACCTAATGCTGTTTAACTTTCATTATCTGATTCTATTTCCATTGAAGAATCATTATCACTAGATTGATTAAAGCAAATAGTTTCAATATCACAGGTACTGGTATTTATTGCAGATTTGGATGTTGACGAAGCCAATGTAGCACCATGTTTTACTTCACTTTCTTGGAATTTTGCATTTTGGGATATAAATACTAGCTTTGCTGCTCTGTCTGTGCTTAATTGGTTTCTTTTGGCTGTATGGATATTACTGTATGTGCTAAATGATCTCGGAGGTAATGAAAGGGTGAAATAGAGGTGTATGAGTTTGTGTAGGTATATATGTGAGTATGCATGCGTATGTATCTGGAATTCTGGATGTATGCATGTGTATGGGGTATACAATAGATATAAATATGTATATAAGTATTTATGTATATATTGGTATATATGTATATGGGTGTATGTGTATGTATATATATATATATGGATGGTCTCGTGGGGGGGGGGGGAATATGTCATCGTGGGTCTAAAGGAATGGATGGGAGAGTCCTGGAAAGGTTGGACAATGGGCAGTCAGCTCCCAGCCAGTGTTCTCACAAGTTTAATGGATCTCAAGATACAAGACTTTCAGTGCAAGAAAGAGGCCAGTTTTTTCTGTAAATAGGCTGAAAAGGACATTCTATACTGGTACCATATGGCCTATTTTATTATTTATTTATTTATTTTTATAATATATATCATTGCAAAAGTATACCTTATAATTAAATTGGCAATATCTATATTAATTATTAAAAAAAACAAAAAAAAACAAAAAAAACAGAAAAAAAACAAAAAAAACTACAAAAAAAAACAACAAAAAACAAAAAAAAACGTTTTTTTTTACATCACTAGCCAAGACAAATCTGAATCCAGTTGAAATTACCTCTGTTAAAGAAGAAATAGTTGAATCTGTATGGATAGATATTGGGTATAAAAATGCCAGGAAAATCAGGATAGGGGGTATCTATAGACCACCTGAGGGATGTTCAGTTGGAGGAATCCCCAAAAGTAGAGAAGAAAATAAGTATATAGAAAATAAGGTAATTGTATACAACATCCCCCTCACCTCAATTTTATGAAATTGACTTCACAATCTATGTAAAACCTTTATTTATAGCATGTAATTACTTTATTTATTTTTGGAAACCAACCTAACCTAACCTAATCTAATCTAACCTAGAAAAATGTATTTTTGACTAAAAAAGTGCATAACTTGACATGTTATTACATCATCATTTATATTTGTCTCGGGGGTACGGGGGCTCCACCCCTGTATACCTGAGACCTAAATTATACAAATGATAATGTAATAACATGTTAAATTATGCACTTTTTTAGTCTTCATCTAGGGCACATGACGAATCAAGTTCTCAAAGTCAAAACCACACGAACAGCACGTCATAATTCCATTACAAACACGACCAAACTGAGGTATTACCCAAACTGAATCCAATTAGAAAAAAAAAAAGGTAATGGTTCAGAATACAGGTGCCACTTAATTAAGCAAAATTTTGAAAAATACCATACACACAAAGTTTTCTCTCTCATTAAAATATGTTGATTGCATGTGTCACATAGTCAAAAAAATGAAGTTAGAAAATTATGAAAAAATATATATAGTTGTCCCATAGTGTAAAACTCTACGGTTCAAAACGAGTTCATCTTGACGAATTGAATTCTAACGTTGAACCCCCCCCCCCCCCCCCCCAATTCTAGTTCTGACATCACAGTGTGTGCAATCTTTCATACGCGGAGTAACCCCATGTAATTCGCAGCAACCCTTTTTAACCCGAAGTACCTCTTATAACCCGGCGTGATCCCCAGTAACCCCCAGTAATCTCAGCATAAATCATGAAATGAGAGAAGTATATGAAAACATGCTCACTAGGGTGGAGCGAAAAATACTTTTTTTCTAGTATGAAGTTCTAATAGCGATTAAAAGTTGCATTTAGTGGACGAAATATGCCTGCCAAAATATGAGTTCATTTGTTTAAAATTTTCAGCTGCCACCAGGGGGCTAAAGTTAACACAATTTTGTGTAAAAAGGAAAAAAATGCTTCTATTTTAGGTTTGTCAAACTATTATAAAATTTTATCTTAGAATTATCTAATAGTTTGATTAAGATTCTTAAATGATAGGAATTCGTTTTGTAAAAATGCCTTTTCATATGCTTAATATCTTCAGCTGCCACAAGAGAGCTGAATTTAACACAATTTAGAGTAACTGAGTCATGTTGAGACTACACTGAATGTTGTGGGGGAGGGTTTGGGGAGGGTTGTGGGGGAGGGTTTTGGTGTGAAGGAATTTCTTTCTGTGAGTCATTAGAACAGTGTGTTAACACTTGTCTTCTTAGGTAGTAGTAGGCCTAGTCGCTCAGTTGATCGGAGTTTTTTAATATGATCGGAATATTATAAAACTTTATTTTAAAATGATTTATATAGAGATAATATTGATTTTATTATAAAATGCTTGTTATAATGTATTATATAATTTTAGTTTTGATTTTGTTATATATATATATATATTTTAGTTATTATTTATATCTTATAAATAATATTATATATATTATATATATTATTTTTTGATGTTACAGGATATTTTGTGATTGTGAATTTTTCTTAAAAATATTATGGCATCAAATACTAAATATAAACATTTCACTAGAGAACATATGAAGTGTGCCATATTTGAAGTACCTTGTGAGATGAGTGATATGCAACTACCAACTTATAACTGCATTATGAAAGATTACCTGTTCACAAAACATTTAGTGAAGGAGCAGATGAATAACAAGGAGCCTTCATTTTCTGAAATAGCAGAGGCAGTTTCCAAAAAGGTAGAAAATATTTGGAAGAAGGCCTCTTTGCCAATAGTTTCACATACACGCGTTTTACAGATGATGCGAGTGTACCATGATAAATACAGGTCCTTATTAAAGCCATACAAGTCACGCAAGGATCAGCCTAAGTACAAAAATCAGCTTGAAGAATTTGAAAACTTCAAAATGCACTTTGTTTGACATCTGCACCTGCAAATATAAGGAGTTTAGGAGATGCTCATGTGAAAAGAGTAAGAAAGTCCCTCCAAAAGAGCAGGATTTTTTAAATGACCAACGAACACGCAGAATAATGGTGATAGGAAGCATTGACATAGCACACACAAGACGATTACAAGCAAGAGAACATCGAAAGGAAATGGAAAAAGCACGTCTGGAATCCTCACAAACAACTAGTGCTGCTATAACCAATACGTCCAACTTACAAATCGAAACAGAGACAAGTGAACTTCAACAACTAGAAGAGATATCTGAAGATAATGAGGAAGATACAACCTCGACTCAATATGTAATATCAGAACAACAGATGCGTGAGCCACTGCCTTCATTAGCAATTACTTGTGATAGATTTAAAATGTCGGACAGAGTTGGGGCTGCTATTGCTTCTGCAGTATTGGCAGATCTTAAAATTGTTACTCCCGAAGACAAAGGGAATATTATAGACAGAAGTAAGCTAAAACGTGAAAGACAAAAACAGAGAAAGGAACTACAACAGATAAGAGAGCCAAAAACCATGCGGGGATTATACTTTGATGGCAGAAAGGATAAAACAATGATTCAAGTCCAGGAGAGTGATGGCTCTAACCACCAAAGAACCAAACGCGAAGAGCATATCAGCATAATATCTGAACCACACTCTCTGTACTTTGCACATGTGACACCTTCCAGTGGCAAAGCTAAATACATTTGCACAGTGCTAGTGAATTGCTTGAAAGAAAGGAATGTTGATATAGGGAACATCGTTGCAGTTGGCTGTGATTCGACAGTGGTTAACACTGGTAGTATTGGAGGCACAATAAGATTACTGGAAGAAGCCTTTAATAAGCCATTGCAGTAGCTGATATGCCTTTTACACCTTAATGAACTTCCATTGCGCCATCTGTTTCATCACTTGGATGGTACCACTACTGGACCAAGAGCATTTTCAGGAGAAATTGGCCGAACACTCAGACTGTGAAAAGCTTCCCATAGTTAACTTCAAACCCATTGAAATTCAAGAGGACATGTGTGAAGTTGATGTAGATGACATAAGTACTGACCAGAAATACCTTCTTGAAATTCACAAGGCTATATCAAGTGGAACATTCTCAAAGAGTCTTAGTCATAAGAGTCCAGGCAATATATCACATTCAAGGTGGCTCACCACAGCAAACAGGACTCTGCGGTTATATGCAAGCACAGAGAATCCTTCAGGCAATTTACAAGAATTAGCTACTTTCATTGTTAAGGTATACGCACCAATGTGGTTTCAGATAAAGCGTAAACCATTATGTGGCTTAGGAGAGTACATGACTCAGTCATTCAGCGAAATGCATATTACGCAAATCAAGAAAACATTCTCATTGCAATGATAGCTGATGAAAGGGAGCATGTGCGTCAGTTGGGATTTAGGCGTATCATAAAAGCAAGGGCATGCATTCAAGAAACAGATGTTATCAGGTATTTTAAGGTGCCAGAAATAAATTTTTATGCCAAAGACTATACAGATCTCATTATATGGCAAGATTTTCAGATAGCAGATCCACCGATAACCAAAGGAGTTTCTCTTGATGATATTGAATCATGCATCAAACATGGTACTACTCTTCATTCAGAATTATTTCAGTTTCCATGTCATACACAAGCCGTAGAGAGATGCGTCAAGCTCGTTACAGACGCTGCTGGATCAGTCTGCGGACCTACAAACAGAGACAGTTGGATTCGTGCTACATTAGAATCAAGGAAAAAAACAGCCAAAATTTGACACAAAAGCAAATTACTAAATAGTCTTCAGCAAGAACCCTTTCTAGAGGGAGGTTGGTTGGGGAAAGGGTGGTAACTCCGCTAAGGCACGAAATAACGTTTCTTAACTGTCTCAAGCCAATATAAAGGAGGAGAGACATCCTAATTTATTACTGTTCCCTTTTTCAAGTAAATACAGAATCATACTTAATTGTCATTTTTAAGTTAAATTCAGCCCTCTTGTGGCAGCTGAAGATATTAAGCATATGAAAAGGCATTTTTACAAAACGAATTCTTATCATTTAAGAATCTTAATCAAACTATTAGATAATTCTAAGATAAAATTTTATAATAGTTTGATAAACCTAAAATAGAAGCATTTTTTTCCTTTTTACCCAAAATTGTGTTAACTTTAGCCCCCTGGTGGCAGCTGAAAATATTAAACAAATGAACTTGTATTTTGGCAGATATATATCGTCCACTAAATGCAACTTTTAATCACTATTAGAACTTCATACTAGAAAAAAAGTATTTTTCGCTCCACCCTAATGCTCACTGCATGAATTCTTCGATCTCCCATCCAACTCCGTTGTTATCAGCATCTCACGATGCAAGGCGAGCGTCTATAAACACGTCTTTTCATTTTTTTATTAGTAAATTTTACTAAAATTTTGTACCATTCCCATAGATAAAGCATAATTGTGTCAACCTATATACTGCCCGACTTCTCTTAGCCTAACCCACTTCCATACCAAATTACAAAATTTCAGCTGTCTCTGATCACTATTTATCTTCTTCCGAAAAAATCACGCAAATTGATGGTTTCGAATATAAGATTCATTTACGCTCTATAACTTCCTTCTCAATCGATTCCCTTTTGTATGGGTTCCACCCTACCTTCATGCCGCCCCCCTGGCGCCTCTAGATCCTACAATTATGCTTTATTATCAAAAGAAAAACACAAGCTCTGCAGAAACTATTTCAATCATGATTGGTTCACCCCCGGGACTCTCCCGAATCTCAAGTACCCAATCGTGGCTATAAACTGAATTTACCAACGCCTAAATTTGAATGTCGGAAACTACCATAGGCGCTTGCTGCTAAACTACTACTGTAAGAGGGTAACCCTTAGCTACCTCGTCTCCACCTACCCTGAGGTTTTAAAAACCCAGAGAGCGTCAGGAATGAGGTTCTTTGCCCTCTTATTATCCCCAACCACGCAGGCTCTGTGATTACTTCTGTGATTAATTGTGCAGTGGCACTACCTCACCCTGATCAACTTAACTCCAATTTAAATCAAATCAAATCCAAGCTATAAACTTTGCCGCAGACTGCTTTTAAGAAACAGCGGCATAAATTGTACATTTTGCTTCTTACTTAATTTTACGATTTATTCTGTATTTGACCTCACCTTGAGAATCATATAACCTTCATTTTTTTTTTAAACTTAACCAAATTTAATTGTCCTCACCAAAAGGACTGTGTAATCGAAGTGAGATTAATAAAAACTATGTTAAAGTGAACTTCGTTGTTTCCATTCACCGCGCAATTCAGTTTAAACAGTACAGTCATACCCTGCCTAACGTCGGTAATTGGTTCCAAGGACCCCGACTAAGTCGAAAAATGACGTAAAGCGAACAGAGGTGCCTAAGTCTACCAAAAACCGATTGTAAACACTGTAAAACACTCCGACGACGGTAGCAATTAGATACAACTATAAATAAACACTTTATGGTTATGTTTTCAATACTATAGATAATAAATATGAAAATGAAAAGTAAAAATAGCCTATTGTACATAAAAAAAAAGTATAAAGAGCAACAAGGGAAAATCGCCTTAGTATACC
The DNA here is from genome assembly GCA_023014485.1 of Bathynomus jamesi. NCBI lineage: Eukaryota > Metazoa > Arthropoda > Malacostraca > Isopoda > Cirolanidae > Bathynomus > Bathynomus jamesi. The sequence continues at coordinate 280,576 of JAJOZX010000123.1, read as the reverse complement.
TGTACCGAAAGACCATGTAAACACCAAATGTAAAACACAGTGAATGCCTATAAATAAACACCTAACGTCGGTAATTGTTTCCAAGGACGTAAGTCAAAAAACGACGTAAAGCGACGTACCGTACTACATTTCTTTTATAAAGGAATGAGGATATAACACAGGCAATTGGTGGTTTCAATGCCACTAACATTACAACAATTATCTTTATGTAGGAGAAAAATTGATGCTTAGCATTCAAATTTTTCTTTCCGGGCCCCCCAATATATGAAATTTAGGATATTGGGAGGGTGGATGAGAGAGAGCAGAAGTGGTCCTCAGAGGAAATAGATTTGGTAGTCTCTTTAATGTACAATAACTTATGGTTAACAAAGGTATGTGAATAATTGTTCATCATACTGGGTCATATCCACATTAGTAATTTATTACTATGTGGTAAAGGGTGTGCTCAGTGAGATTATCTCCCACCGACAACAACCAACTAACAAAACTGAAGTCAAACACCAGAACCTTGGCTTCAGTTTGTTCTTCCTTCTGATCGCATCAAGAGAGGAACAATTACGCAATTGGCTTGCAAACTACTCTACAGAAATAGTGACAAACAAAAGTTGAAGTTAAAAACCAATACAAGCTAGTGTACCCAGAATAGGCCCACTTAAATTAGCTTAACTGAAGACTATGATATTAAGATTAACTCTACAAGATGCTACATCATCCCAGAGGTGTATAAAATGATAAAAGGGTTGGATAAGATAGATTTTGAGTCTCTTTTCATTAAAGATCACAATAATCAGAGTATGAAATTATTTAAGCCAAGATATAGAACAAATTTAAGAAAACATAGTTTTACAAACAGAGTAATTAAGTTTTGGAACAGTCTGACAGAAGAAGTGGCGATGCCCCCCATAGTACTGTGAGGTATTGAAAAACTCATGATCTTCACTTGCCCCACAAACACCTTTAAATAGGAGACCCAAAATGGGTGCACACACATTTCTACATTACTGTACAGTCTTTACAGCCACACCTACACTTTTCCTCTTAAGTATATATATTGTAATGTATATGGATGTCAATTGTGACTTGGTCCACAATTGATATGGACCGCGACTTATTTTTGGTTGGCATGGTACTGGTATTGATGGGTACCATAATGAAATTGACTGGATTCTTTGGATCTGATATATTTGCATGTCAGTTATAAATAGATATAGTGTGTAACATATTTGTGGATAGTAGCCTATTATGACTTTGATCCTCTGGATCCAGAGATTCTATCTTTAGTTTTAAATTGATACTTAACCCTCTATCGCACAACTTTTTTGTAGGGTTAAGTCTAAATGCGTGTATTTGAAATGTTGGTAATTATTCGTTTTTTGACCCAGTCTCTTTTTATAATGAGAGCAAACGTTTCTGGTCAATTTGGAGGTGCTCTGCACGAATCTGCCATCCATTTCCTGTGCAAATGCATAGTTTTCGAGATATCACCATCTCGAAAACTACGCATTTGCACAGGAAACAGATGGCAGATTCATGCAAAACACCTCAAAATCGACCAGAAAAGTTTGCATTCGTGCTAAACACAACCTAACCTAACTTAGCCTAACTACCTAACCTAACCAGTCACCTTATTTTGGAGGATATAGTTCTGCAATTGCAGTAAGGAAGTGATGCAGAACTGTAGAATCATCAGGATGTTCTGCCAGGAACAAGTATCGTGCGAAATATTTCCAGTAATGAGGACGTCTATTCCCAGCACATAAAACCCACAATTTCACATCCTTCCACTTTTTTACGGCACCTAAACACCTTCGAGTCTTGTCTTAAAATACAGGCAGTATTACATTTAGGGCAAATCACGGATGTCGGAATTATGCCGTGATTGGAAAAAAAATCTAAACTTTTATCTTCATCGAGGCCAACAAGGCGGATTAGGGGTCATTCTCTGTCAGATCAACCAGTGCCTAACACCCTCATCTCTCAGATTTTGCTGAAATTTGGTTTATAGGGAGATTGTGGGCCCTGAATCCATTTCTGAAATTATAAGGTCAATCCGACCAACGGTTCAAGAGATATGACCTCGGGAAATTTGAGGTCACTAACATTTGGCGACCCATAACTTGGGTAATAATGGTCACAATTATATAAAAGTATATATATTTAGAATCAGAAAATGACAAGGAATCCAAATATGCAAGTTTTAGAACTCTAGGTTGAAAAATAAAAAAGTTACACTGTAACCAAAATTTGAGGTCACGATTTGACCTCTGGGGTATCAAATGAGAATTTTTTTTTAAATGTAAAAAATGAAGGCATAGGCATTGGCTATTAGAATCAGCAAAAAAAAGTTTGTTTATGTTAGTATTTTCATGTAACTAACATATAAGTGAACACCATATTCATAAGTTGTGCGTCAATTCTACCTATTTTTTCACACTTAAGCTCATAATTTGACCTATAGAAATTAAAATTACATTTTTTTATAGATATAAAAACAAAGGCAAAAAATGTAAAATTGTATTTCACTGCTAATCTACACTGGCAATAATAGTTATAATAGTGAAAGGGGAAGACCTACTTAGAGGATTCATGTGCTAGCCTAATACAATTTTTGCATGCTCGATGCTCTCATCAATTTCTTTTTGTGGAAAAATGTATTGAATTCTGCTGCCTCCTCTTAGGGTAGGACAACTCATTACAGTTAATATATGATGTCCTGGCACTGCACATGAATCCTTGTTTGATGGATAATAATATGCACTTGATCCTGATGACCCAGAGGGATGTAGAAAGTTCACAGTGAAATCATCAAACTCTTCACAATATTCCTCCACAATTCCATACCAAACTTGCATGTCATAAATGCAGCCAACATACTCTCCTGGTTTGACACATTTTAGGTTACCAAGCATTGCAGGTTCATTAGTAAAATGACTTTTCCTTATTCTTTTTTTTCTCCAATGCCACTTGAAATGGGATACACCATCAGTTCTTCCTTGTTTAGGGGAACAAATCTATGATATTTCTGAGTTCCAGGAATAGCCCTACTATCCTTGAATCGATGTTCCAACCGTTCTTCTGCATCTTTCAAATCAGCTGTAGTTACAAAGAAAAAATTTATCTTCTTGCTCAAGTTTTCTTCACAAAACTGAAACACGTGTTCTGGTGTAAGAATTTGCCTCTCTGTAGTTCTCTGCAAACTGGCACGAGCAGTAGCTCTTTTCACTGTTCCTCCAATCCCATCACATGCATTTTTGCCATGGGATGTAGCAAAGAAGTGCCATTCACAAGACAGACCAAAATCCTCTTCATGGTAACAGAGATTTGTGAAGTTGTATCTGTTCTTATATTGGCCAGCACATCCATCTGAGAAATAGTGCACCTTCTTCAATTGTGGGCATCTGAATTTAACATATGTCATAAGCTTCAATATGAATGAGTAAACCATTATAGTGTTGTGTTTTAGTGATGCAGATAAGAAACAGACACTAAAATGGCTAAGTTCCTGGTCTGCAGATGATCTATAATAGATGACAAAAGGGTGAACTGTACACTGTGAATTGTCCCAGTGAAACCCTTGGGCAGCATCCTGGACAATGAAAGAATAATTCTCAGAGAAATCACCTACTATAACTACCTCGCTCTGAGGTGGTAGTGTTTCTTTCAACTGCTTGAAGTACTGTGATTGTTGCTGAGCAACAAAGTGATGACGAACCATGCGGGATATTTTCATGCTTAGGGATAATAAGTATTCATGAAGTGGCTCCACCTTATCAACCATTGTACAACGGTCAACAGTCACCCATTGCTTGTAAGATATTTCATTTCGAGCTGATTTCACACTGTCAAGTAACTCAAGAAAATCCAGGACACCCTCTTCTCTTGGGCAATCATTGCAAAGTTGCATCATGCAAGTCTCTCTTTCTGTACTGCAGACACTGTAATCCATAAGATCCTTGTATGAAAGACCTCTTTCTCCCAATGCAGCCAGCTGCAATTTTGGATTTTGATGGTATGTGCAGACACAGACAGAATGAGTCCCACCACTACCGGCAAGCACACAATATGATGGCCGTAATTTTGCAAATGTGGAAAATCCTATTTTGGGATTCTTTTCATCATTTTTATATAGTTCAAACATCTCTCTTAAATTCCCGAGGACCAATCATTTTTGCACCTTCAGCACTGATAACTTTCACGCAATCCTTTTGGCCAGGACACATACGACTAACCTCTTCTGACTCATAGAATCTTCTAACTATATCTTTGTGTTCTTCAGATATCACTTTTCCTTTGCTCATTAGTGGAATCTTCGGAAGGATTCCATGTTCTGATTTAAGTGAATGGCTTCTTTTCACCATGTATGTTGTAGTTTGAAAGAAACTAGCTGTTTTTTCAATTGTGTATGGTGAGAGTGTCAATATTTGTAGTTTGTGATGGTGACATTTGCTCTCCAGGAATGACTGTTTCAATTCATTCATTAATTTGTCTAGATGTTTTTCAGATTTAGTTTCAGGTTTTGAAGTATCACTTACCTCCTCGGTAATTTGAACACCATAACTGAGTTCTAGCCTCTCCTTCAGGTGTTTCTGAGCAGATGATAGCTTACCACGAGCCTTGCGCTTTTTCTGGCTTAATGACAGCCCTTCTGAAAAGAACAGAAAAAAAGGTTTCACACACCTGAATATTAGTAATTAAATATTAATTATAGTACCTTAAATGCTATATAATTGGCTATATAGTAGATCAAACAGACCTTATAGTAAAGTATAAGTTATTATATTAATTTATTACTTACTTTTTTTAACTGGTGTTTGGTCCAGAAATGCTAGAACTGGTTCAACTGAAGTTGAAGGATTTTCCTTTATCAAGCAATCACTGTCATTGTCCAGATCTTGAATTGAAGAGATGTTACTCAAGCCACTGATAGTAGATGATTCATTTGAATCCTGCTCAGACTCGTTGTTTTCAGTGGTACTAAGTATAGTGGGGTTTTTCATTATCAGTGTCCAGCAGTTCACACACAACAATGAGTCTTTTTTCACTCTTCCAGCACATTTTTCAACAAGTACATCAGTCACTTTTCTAAGATTGATTGTTATGCGTTTCTTGTGTTTTGAATAGGGTCCTGGCAGTATTTCAAGTGCCAAACCATTGTATTTTGATCTGTAAAGATATAGGATTTACAATTAGGTAATATATATTTTTTAGAAAATATATAGCTATACACACTTAATATTTTAAGCCTTGATAGTCTCTGAGGCTCATTAAAACACCATACCCACCAGCCACCCACAGTGCTGGCTGGAACTGTACTAACCTGTAGACAAGGAATTTTGCAACTATCTGTGTTGATTCTGCACTTAGACAAGTAGCAACATGTTTCAACAGGTTTGTTTAGGCTACATGTGAGCTTAGTCTTCCCCTTTCACTATTATAACTATTATTGCCAGTGTAGATTAGCAGTGAAATACAATTTTTATTAAATTCTTGGAGCTTGAGGTCAAATTGATAGCTAAGATATAAAAATTCCTTGAAATGACAAGCAATTTATAAATATGGTGTTCACTTATAAGTTAGTTACATGAAAAGTACCAACATAAACAAACTTTTTATGATTGTTTCTATTAGTCAAGAACTCTGACTTTGTTTTTTATATCTATAAAAAATGTAATTTTAATTTCTATAGGTCAAATTATGAGCTTAAGTGTGAAAAAATAGGTAGAATTGACGCACAACTTATGAATATGGTGTTCACTTATATGTTAGTTACACGAAAAATACTAACATAAACAAACTTTTTTTTGCTGATTCTAATAGCCAATGCCTATGCCTTCATTTTTTACATTTAAAAAAAAAATTCTCATTTGATACCCCAGAGGTCAAATCGTGACCTCAAATTTTGGTTACAGTGTAACTTTTTTATTTTTCAACCTAGAGTTCTAAAACTTGCATATTTGGATTCCTTGTCGTTTTCTGATTCTAAATATATATACTTTTATATAATTATGACAATTATTACCCAAGTTATGGCTCACCAAATGTTAGTAACCTCGCGAGTGACCTCAAATTGCCCGAGGTCATATCTCTTGAACCGTTGGTCAGATTGACCTTATAATTTCAGAAATGGATTCAGGGCTCACAAACTCCCTATAAACCAAATTTCAGCAAAATATGAGAGATGAGGGTGTTAATTTCAATTTTTTTTGGTTGATCTGACAGAGAATGACCCTTAGGTCTTCGAAATCAAGTTCACAAGATTGACATATCATACCAGTAGAACAAAAATTACCACACTAACCAGAAGGCAGAAACAGAAAGAAGTAGCCAAAGCAAGAAAAAGTAGCCAAAAAAAGCCAAGAAAAATCTCCAAAAAAGTCCAAAAAAGGTAGCCCAAATAAACAAACCAACCGAAATTTATATACATACATATTAGAAAGTAGAATATATATTTTTTAAAAAAGTACATTTTATACAAATTTGCACAAGATAATATATATATTTTCTTATTCAGCTTTGATTGGTTATTCAATATATATTGCTGTTATAGCTGGCTGTGACTGGGTCAAAAAACGAATATTAACCGAAATGTTAAATAGAAACATGGGCCAAAGTGGCCCCTAGTGTGCCCACTATAAAAATTTATGTTCTTATTGACCAACTGAGGTGAGTCAATTCTTTTACTTTACCTTTCGGTTAACAGTTAACAAATATCCCCAATTTATTACATGAGCCGTAGTAAATTTTCTATGGTTTTATTTGTGGGAATTGTATCTGTGACTTTAATCATCCTATTTGCTCCGGACCATTTCTGGATTCTCGTCCTAATTTAATAGGTTGGATTAATTTTAACCTGCGTTAGGGGTTGGGAAATTGAGGTAGGTTTAATTGAGGTCAATCTCCAACAGTGCAGTTTTTTACAGGCCCTTCGGCCCATCTGGGTGCCCTTTGAGGTAACGCTTAGATCCTGCACTTACTGTAAGAAAAATGGACAGTTAAGTTTGTTGGTTACACAATCAGGGTGTAAATTGTATAACCAAGCCTCAATGTAACTGGTTTCAGTAATAAATATTTGAACTTTTCTGTTTACAAGCAATTCTAGGTAAAAGTAGTACCGGTACCTAGAATTGCTTTCGGTGAACCTTTGTGGTAATCGGACGTACCGGCTCGGTACGTCCGATTACCACAAAGGCTCACCGAAAAGTCCGTTTGAGTTTTATTGGGTCAATTTTTGATAGTCACCAAACAGTGTTTTTCGTCACCGGATAGTGTTTTTCTGGTGTGTTTTTAGGTGATTCGAATGATTTTGACCATCAGAAATTTTAGAATCAGATGACCAAAGAAGGCTTACCTAACCTTATTGTAGCCACGTTTTCCTAGCCCCCGGACCCCGTTATATCCTTAAAGTCTTACCTTGACCTCTAAAATTTCTGATGAAAAATATGTTTTTTGGTATGTTTTTAGGTGATTCGAATGATTTTGACCTGTTAGGTTCATTGAATGCCCGGTTAGGTCAACTAAATACCCATTAGGTTAATTGAATGCCCGGTTAGGTCAACTGTACGCCCCTGATGATTGGTTAGGTTTAGTTCGTGATATTTTCGTTAAAACTAACGAAAATCACGCTAACTCAAAAACGAATGATTTGCTATAGAAACGATGGTTAAAATCATTCGAATCGCCTAAAAACACACCAGAAAAACGCTGTCCGGTGACTATAAAAAATTGACCGTTTAATGTATGTATATTCGTCGCCTGGGAGATTTCGTCACCAGGACAAAACTACTCAAAACGTGAATACAAACAAACAAAACATCTTTATTGCGGATCATTCACAATCCATGGCCACTTAACCTACATACAAGTACAATCTTACGTATTATACACTGAACGTAATACAAAAATAAGGCCAACATAGCTACTTAACCTAACATACAAGTACGAAAATAAGGCCAGCATAGCCCTTTAACCCAACATACAAATACAATCTTATTATAACACAACTTAATACTGTATGCATATATAATCTTTGCTACATTACAAAAATAAGGTATTGTAAACCAGCAGTTGTCTGAACCAAGACTGTCATATAGGTGAGAGGTACATAGTATCTGAAGACAGGACCAATGCTGGGCAACCGCACACCAAATGGGAGGTTCGCACCCGCACTTTAGCCTCTTCCGCACCCGCACTTCCGCACAGCTCTAAGTTTTCGCACTTCCGCACAACCGCACCCGCACTCGCACCCTATTTACATATATAAAGTTTTATCGCAAGGAAATATATAAGTTTCCATTAATATATTAATACTTTTAGAAACTTTTATTTAATATTTAATTGTGAAACTAAAGTTTTAATACAATAAAGTCATTTTTTTGTTGTGAGAGGTCAGAAAATAGTTGACAAAATTCTAAAGTTCAAGTGTGCGGACCAATCCGCACACCTTCCGCACCCGCACCTCCGCACCTTTTTACCGAAGTGACCGCACACCGCACCTCCGCATACCATTTCGCACTTCCGCACAGTGCGAATGTGCGGAGGTTCGGAAGGTGTGCGGAACTTGCCCAGCACTGGACAGGACACTGTATAATAACACATTAGAGCTGTTTCGGACCCTAGTAATGAAATTATATATATTCTTCCGGATTAACATTTGGCTGGTAGGTAGGTTACGCGTAGTAAACATAAAACTGGCACTGCACCATTTTGGTTCCCTATATAGCATACGAAAAATATTATTATAAACAACAGAGAGTTTATTCATAGCAGTTTTTGTATAGTTCCACCACAGTTGGAATGTATACACTGCAGTACAGTAAGTTCTAAACAGATAAATTTTAACTGATTCTGAACACATACCAAATTTCCTTACTAGCATGTTACCGGGGTTGTTACCCTGTACATACAGATTTATACGTTGCCTCTCAATATCAAGTTCATCTCGCAGCTCGTGACTCGTGAGTATGTGTCTTTGACAGGTATTGTCTGACCATTCATTTCAAAAGACCCACATGATACATGTTTCAGTACATTACACCTAAAAATCAAAATACAACTCTTTGCCCCACTATAGGTGATGTCATTTTCCATAGCATATTCTTCATATATATCTAATAGTATTCTCAGCCCATGGGGAGAGGATGACAGACGAACAAGGTCATCAGCATACATTAAATGATTAATTTTTTCCTTTCCAATGACACAGCCAATGACATAGCCTTACAGACGTGATATTTTCGTTAAAACTAACGAAAATATCATGACTTAACCTAACCAATTGTCAAGTGCGTACAGTTGACCTAACTGGTGCTATAAAGAAAAGATCCTCTTTTTTTATCAAATGAACTAAAAAGTTTGTCCATTTTCTGAATCTCGGGTAGTTTCGTTCTGATCGTCAATTGGGTAGTTTCGTCCTGGTGACGAAATCCCCCAGGTGACGAGCCTACCCAAGACCTTGGTTGGGTCTACTTCATAGTCAGAGTTGGGCACGTTACTTTCTATAAGTTTGGCAGGAGTGATGCTAAGATTTCAGGAAGATGAGGGCAGCAACTCCAAATATTAATGAACTTAAATCATATAGAAAACATGAAAATGACAACTAACCCATGTAAAAACACTATTAATCCAAAAAGTGACACCACTGGATCTTTTTTCAAGCTGAAAGCTAGTCACAAATTAATCTCAATTATATTTGACATGCGAATTATATTCTGATATAGATGTCAGGTCCTGCGTCCTTATTAAGTTTTAATTTACTAATTATCATATATTTAAGGTAGCATTTTCAATACTTATCCTATCTAAAACACTTCAATTACAATGGCTACTATTCTCTGCATTACGCTGATATTTTCCAAATTATCTAACTTTTCCCTAGTGAAAGCAGATAAGATCAGTCTAGGCCACAAAGTCTACTCAGATTTTTTAATGTCATGCAAGGAATTTTTTCATAACACTCGCACCAGAATTATTTGCACCAAATGTATTGGGTAAAAACAGGAAAAGTTATGCAAATACCCAATACCAGGGCCGGATTAACCATTAAGCAAAATAAGCCCGTGCTTAGGGCATCAAGGGAAGGGGGGCACCACAGAAATTTTCCATTGTCGGATTTACCATGGATTTATTATACTATTATAATCGCGGCTTATAGCCTATAAGCTGTTGAAAACTGAATTATATATATTCATATATAGTATTTATTTTTTTTCATTGTTTGAATTTGTAGTGAACAACAACCCTTTTGAGAGAATAAATATATTTCGTTGTAATCACACACTTTACGCTTTGCGTTATTATTTTGTTTATATCAAATCTTTGAGCGCCATATTAAAAATACATATAGATTAAATATTTTCGTGTGCTATAGTAAATGTAAAAACAAGATTCAGTCATGCTGAACTTTATAAAATAATTGTAGAAGACAATATTGAGTGTGCCTTCCCAAATGTAGAAATTGCCTTTCGTATATTTTTAACATTAATGTTCACAAATTGCTCAGCTGAGCGTTCATTTTCTCAGTTGAAGTATATTAAAAATACCAACAGAACAACTATGCAACAAGGCAGGCTGGATGCCTTATCTCTACTAAGTATAGAAGCAGATGTGTTACGTAAGATTAGTTTTGAGGATCTGATCAAAGACTTTGCAATTAAAAAAAGTAGGAGAAAACTTTTCAAATATAAATGAAGTGGTAGTATACAAAAATAAACATTATTTTCCATCTTACTGTAAGTTTTGTTTCATTTCAAAAAATAAAATTTTATTTTATGGTTTATTTTTGTTTATATTTTGAATTACATATATATGGGGCACCAAAATCTTTTAAGTGCTTAGGGCCTCTAAAGGTCTTAATCGAGCGAAAAAAAAACAAAAATTTTATTCTATACTAATTTTTCCAGAAATTCCTATTTATCGAGATATTTACTTTCAAAATTATTAAATTTTGGCGCCATTATTCACTAGTCAAACCATCTCGTCCTGTGTGTATGTAGTCATGTTATTATCATTAGCCAATCAGCGGCTGCCCTATTGTCACGTGACACCCCCGCGCATGTCCAGTGCTGAAATTTGAATTCAACAGTTGATTCAGAATAGTAGTGTGTAATGGGTGTTCTAATTCTGAGTGAGATATTATTAAATAAGTTTTGAGGGACGATAGCGCTGCTGTCGCTATATTTCGAGCTCACGGTATGCCAGGTTAGGTAAACTGTGTCTGTATGCCCGGTTAGGTTAATTGAATGTCCAGTTCGGTCAAATGTTATGCCCAGTTAGGTTAATTGAATGGCCAGTTAGGTCAACTGTATGCCCTTGACAATTGGTTAGGTTAAGTTGTTATTTTCGTTAGTTTTAATGAAAACATCACGACTGGTTCTAACCTACGCCTAGATGATGTCCCACTCGGACTAAGTTCCGACAGTTAAATAGGAATTAACCAATATTTCCAACTAGGTTAGGTTACTTTTGCCGTAGATATTACTGACGAAAATTGGTATTTCTGGTGTATTTAATGCTGTTTCAGTTGATTCTGGCTTTTTTAGCCAACAAATTCCCTGCTCTTCAAAGCCTTGTGTGTGTTCGGGGGGGGGGGGCATCTCCATAACGGTGCATTTGCGGCAAAAATGAAGGTCAGATTCAATTGAAACAGCATAAAATACACCAGAAAAAACTATTTTCGTCACCAGTTTGGGTGGATGTGTTCTACCGCGTGACACGACAATTGGGCGCACGACAAATGAGCGCCGACAATTGAGCGCCAAGACAATTAAGCGCAAGACAAAAGAGCGAAAGACAAAAGAGCGCAAGCAAATAAAAACTGGTTAAAAGAAACAAAATAAGCTTGAACAAATATTTATTAAGGATGTTAAAAAAACAATATTTATTAAGGATGTTAAAAGTAATGTGATACTTACGTATTAACGGGGGGCCACCACATATTGATGATTAGTTAGGTTAAGTTGTAATATTTTCGTCAGTTGAAAATTTCTAATACATCATATTTTTTAAATAGCAATATTTTTAAAAATATTTACAATGATTTATATTTCAAATATTTACAACGAAAATATTACAACTTAACCTAACCAATTATCAATATGTGGTGGCCCCCCGTTAATACGTAAGTACCAATAATGTAGTTAGGTTAGGTTAAGTTAGGTTATTGTTTTGTGCAAAAACAACAGAGCGCAAAACAATTGAGCGAGAGCAAGCAAATAAAAATTGGATAAAAGGTTAGGTTAGGTTAGGTTATTGTTTTGCGCAAAAACAAACGAGCGCAAAACAATTGAGCGAGAGCAAGCAAATAAAAACTGGATAAAAGAAAAAATAAGCTTGAACAAATATTTATTAAGGATTTAAAAAAAACAATATTTATTAATTAAGGATGTTAAAAATAATGTAGTTAGGTTAGGTTATTGTTTTGCGCTCTATTGTCTTGCGCTCTATTGTCTTGCGCTCTATTGTCTTGCGCTCAATTGTCGGCGCTCATAAGTCGGGGTAGCGTTCTACCGAATCTTTACCCGTAACCTGACCTAACCTAATACAAGAAATACGTCTAAACTTTTGTCTTCATCGAGCTGAATATGACAGATCAAGTCTTCAAAATCAAGTTCACAGGACTGACACATCATACTGCTAGCACAAAACTCACCAAACTAACACAATTTACTCACGAATAGCCAGAACAGAAAACAATAAACTAATTAAGTTGACAGAGTAGCAAAAAAATAGCCAAATCAGGAAAAATATTTTATGAAAAAAAGTACATTATATCCAAAACAGGAAATATATTTTATTAAAAAAAGTACATTTGAACAAATTTGCACAAGATAAGATATATATTTTTTTAGTCAGTTTTTAATGGCCACTCAATATATTATGGAAAACTGATACGTGTGGGTAGTTGGAAGGTAACGAAAATGGTCCACTGAGTAGGTAGGTAGTTAATCTAACAATTAATTATTAAACTCCTTTTATGTCAATAACTGGGTGGATGAAACCAATTGGTTGCTCACCAGAGTTATTCTCCACATTAGTATTTATATACTATGTGATAGAGCGTGCTCGGTAATAGACATACATTACCGATCAACCAACCGATATAAACCAAGAGGACGCTGTTGGAAAAAGCCGCGGGAAGAACGAAAAGAAGCAACGGGAGAGGAAGAGGCTAAAAAACGGAAAAAGATCACCACCAGCAAGTACGCTCTCAAAAATTGAGCAAAGAGAAGAGGGACTGTCTAATAACACTCAGTAAGTGATCAGTTGTGTTTTTGGACCCAGTTTGGGGACATAATGTAAGCTGGGTCAGTAAAATTAGGCCTACATTGCATTGTGGTCTAAGACCTAACATCAACTCTTAGCTTAACAAAGGCTAAGGTAAATTACCCTAACCTAATTTGGTGAGGAATCCTACTGTGGACCTCAATTTACTCTGCCCGCTCTGGACCATTTCCAGAATCTCTTGGCTGACCCCTACAAGGCTAGGCTTAATCTACTCTATAGTTAGACTGGAGATATTAGGAGTGGGTTAATTGGGGATCAATTCATACAGAGCATTTTTCACAATATAGTACTTGTTCACCTGCTTGTGACTGGGAGTAAAATCCAATATTAACCCTAACATTTTCAATTGACAATGCACCAGTTCTAATAAATTTCTGCCAAACTTCTCAATTTGGGTACTGTATGTCTTGCATTAAAGTTAAGAACCATACATACTTCATACTTCAGCTCCCAGGTAAGCTAGTTAGCCTACCAGTGGAGCCAGCCTCCTTCGCCACTCCGCCCTGTCCAGCAGCACTCCCGTTTCCCCGAGCTCTTGCATGCTGGGCAAGTCGTAACTTCGCAAGCTCTCCTCCACTTCGTCCCTCCATCTCCTTCTCGGTCTCCCCCGCGGTCTTCTGCCATTCCCTGGTCTCCAATCCCAGCACCTCCTCGCAGTTCTCCCCTCCTCCATTCTCTCCAAGTGGCCCAACCATCTCAATTTGGTAGCGTCGATTTTTCTCAAAATCGGCGTTACTCCCACATTGGCTCTTATTTCTTCATTTCTTATCCTATCTCTTCGCGTCTTTCTCAGAAAAGTCCTCAGCGGGCTCATTTCTGCCGCCTGAATTCTACTTCGATCCGCCATGCGCATTTTCCAATGTTCCGACCCACTCATCATTTTTGTGTCCAGTCCTTACTTTGCATTCGCTAACTTGATACAAACTTTTCAAAGCCCTAAGAAGTGTCCCCCTTAACCCATAAATCTCCTCCAAACATCTCCATATTCTTCCTCTGGGCACTGTATCGAATGCTTTTTTAAGGTCTATGAATATTACATAGATGTTAGTATTAAATTCCCATGCCTTTTCTATAACAGAACTGAGGCCAAAAATAAGATCTACCGTACTTCTATCTTTTCGATAACCGTGCTGTTCCTCTCCCAACCTTGCTTCAATTATTTGCCTTGCTCTCTTTTCTATTATTCTTTCGTAAAGTTTTGTTATATGATTAATAAGCGATATTCCCCTAGAATTCTCACATCTACCTGAGTCACCCTTTCCTTTATATATTGGAACGATGATTGGTTTTCCCCCAATCACCGGGGACTTGACCTTCTCTCCAATATTTATTCAACAGGTTTCGAATTTTTTCTTTCATGGCTTCGCCTCCCTCCTTTATAAGTTCAATCGGAAACTCATCCACTCCCGTTGACTTTCCATTCTTCATTTTATTAACAGCCTCTTCCATTTCTTCTTTGGTAATAATTACCTGTTCTGCTAATTCCTGGTATATTCCATCCGCTTCCTCCACTTCTTCTGGATCTCCATTCAATAGATCTTTAAAATAATCTGACCATCGTCTATTAATTGCTCCAGGTTCCACTATCACATTCCCGCTTCATTTTTAATACTGTATACTTTTTCTTTTCCTTCCTATAAGATTTTGCAAAGCTATAAATCAGTTTTTTTGTTTCCTTTCTCATCCTCTCTCAACTTTTCTCCCAATTCCCTCATTGCCATTTGTTTTGCCCTTTTCTTCTTCCTCTCAGCTTCATTTCTTGCTTGCACATATTCCCGTCTTGATTCCTGTGTACGTTGCCTCAACCACTTCCTATGTTTTATAGTTTTCTGTTTTACTGCGCCTCTCACTATTTCTGTCCACCATGGTGTATGTCTTCTTCTTCCTCCCTCACCCACTCAGTTCCCAAAATCTCAGCAACCCTCTTAGCACAATTTCTCACGGTTTCCCATTCATTGTTTTCCTCCATCTCAGCTATATTTCTTTCAAGTTCCTCTCTGAATCTGACTCTAATGTTCTGATCCTGCAGTTTCTTTGTCTTAATTATCTTCTTCTTCTCTTCTTTTGTTGCTACTATTTTCTGCATTTTCAAATCTGCTATCAGTAATCTGTGGTCTGAGTCTAACGTAACCCCAGGTATCACCTTGACGTTTCCAACAATTCTCTTATCGGAGCATATAAAGTAATCTATGATGGATTTTTGGTCAAGGTTTCCTGTCACTTGGTTCCACCTGTATCTCGTAAACTTATGGGTCTCCTGGTGTTTGAAAAATCCATTCATGATCTTTAGTTCGTTCCTTACGCAGAAATCTATTAGTTTCTCTCCCTCTACATTTCTGTTCTGTTCTCCGAAACGTCCAATTACCTGCTCCACTCCCTCCCTCTCCATTCCCACTCTACCATTGAAATCTCCCATAAGCAGTCCCACCTCCTCTCCTCCCACTTCATAATTGCCATCTAATAGTTCCATGAAGTTGGTTTTCTCCTCTTCACTATGCCCCTGTTGTGGCGCATAAACCTGGTAGAGAATATATGTTTTATTCCTAATTCTCAACTTACATTTCATTAGTCTTTCGTTTATTAATTCTACAGTCTGTATATTTGGGGACAATCTCGGTCTAATAATCATTGCCACTCCGTGCATCCTCCTCCAACCCTCCTCCACTCTGTACATGAGCACATATCCATCCCCCAAGTCCCTTCCCAGTTCTCCACCCATATGCCTTGTTTCTGCCACTCCCAAGATGTCGATTTTCCGTTCTCTCATAATGTCCAAAATTTCATCTTCTTTCCCCCGATAAGTTGTTATGTTAATCGTTCGCATCTAATCCTGAGTGTGTCCATTTTTCGTGTCCAGTTTCGTTTCCTTGCCCGTGATCTGTTTATCAATCTTGGTTCCGAGGCTGGTTCTTGAGTTTCTCGAGCAATAAGGTTTTTACACCACTGGCTTGCTAGGCCTGTTGTGGCAACCCTCCTCTTTTATCCGGGCTTGGGACCGGCATGGGATTCCAGGTGTCATTCCCCATGGCAGAGTTGTCATTCTCCATGACCATGAAGTTAAAATTAGATATTAAATTAACCTGGTAATTGTATAGTTTAGGTTTGCTAAATCACTTAATTTGATTTTCAGATTCATTTGGTTTTGGTTTACCCAGGTTTGTTTTCAATTTATCAACATGTAATGTGGATGTCCTGCCACCCCATTGCAGATTGGAGCACCCAACAAAATTTTAACTGACCAATTCATTCTTGGGGAGATGTGGAATTTAACAAAATTTGTGAACATCAATACAGCCTTACAATGTCTCGCAAAATGGAAAAAATAATAAATGCTTACATGTGCCCCTTATGCAGCATCCCCTGCTCCCTGATAACCCGAGATGGTATCAAAGATGAAAAAACATGGCACTGCAAAAATAAAAAAAAGTGTATGCCATTGATCTTTCTAAACCAAACTAAACTAGCAAATCTGAGTAAACCAAAACCAAATTAATCTGAAAATCAGATGAAATGACTTAATGAACATAAACTATGCAATTACCATTAACCCTTCCAATTACACTATAGAAATAGCCCACCTCATAAGGTAACGTAACAACCTCAAACATAACACACAAACACCACACACAGATGTCATAAAACAGTAGATACAACAGCGCAACACAGAAATAAACAACAAACTCAAAGAAAAACAAACAGAAACATTTAGGGAATTCATAACAACACTAAACCACTCCACAGATACATCCAGGCTATACAAGACTATAAACAGCATTACCCACTCTAACGGCAGCATTCACACCTCACACGTGGCTATCTGTCGCAGCCAAATTAATATCCCAACATATACACAACAAGCTAACATTCTAGTTAATCACTACGCAAAGATAAGTCACTTAAACAGAGACAACAACCAGAAATACGTAGACAGACAAACAGCCAGACACAAGAAAACCTACAGACTCGACACGACCATTACACCCTTCAATACAGACCAGACCACCAAGATCATCAAACACATTAAGAATTCGAAGGCTACTGGACCAGACAACATATCTAACATACACCTTAAATAAAGATTGAAATAGTTCAGATCTTTTATGAACACCCTGTGTATATATATATATATATACATATTGTGTGTGTGCGTGCGCGCGCGCATCAGTGGTGGAGTGGTTAGCGTCGCTGACTACGAATCCATCGGCCTCGGGATCGAGATCCGGTGACGGCAGGCGGCGCGCAACAAAACCCAGCTGTTCATCCTTCCACACAATAAAGAAATTGGCTGGGCTGCTGGTGGGGCGTGGTTCGGATTCCACGTTAAACTGTAGGTCTAAGGTGATCAGAATGAACAATTCGGGCGGAAGCAAACCAAAGGTTAATTAATAATTTAATACCGAAGGTTAATTAATATGTATTTATGAACTGAGAGTTTTGTATTCACAAAAAATAAATACTGTACATATTGACAACTATAATATATTCCGAGCCGACAGAACAGTAAAGGCGTAAAGGAGAATGTGCTATTTATACACACCAGAAACATATTGCAGAAATTGCTATAAATACAACACTTCAAACAACTACGTAGAATGTGTAGCAGCAAAAGTCGAAAAATTAAATATGGTACTAATTGTAATATATATACACCCCCGAACACACCAACTTCAAAATTCTGATTCCATTACGGAGGTCAGAGACTGGGTAAAAGATTTACACTCTCCAACCCCAAATATTTTTCTCTGTGGTGATTTTAATTTTCCATTTATGAAATTAAAAGAAGAGGAAAAAAAAATATATGTATAAACCAAGATAAGGGGGGCATACGGGAAAACCAGGAGCAGGCAAAAATGCTCCTAGCTCTAGCCGATGAATTTATGTTAACACAAGAAATAAAAGAAAATACAAGAAAAAACAATAGCAACCTAATTGGTAACAGTGAAATAGCCCCAACTATAATATCTGAACACAACATTATTGAAATAATAACCAATATAAAAGCAACAGGAAAGGAGAGAACAAGCTATAGAAAGCAGCAAATTTTAAATTTTAAATTTTCACTCCAAAGCTATAAACTGGGAAGGTGTCGCATCCAGCATGGAAGCAATAGACTGGAAAACCATCTTTAAGGCCAAGACAACAGAAGAGATGCTAAATTACCTTAGAGGAGAAGACGCTGGAAATTGTGGAAAGAGGTGTCCCAAAAAAGCAACAAAGAGGAAAGAGAAGCAAGTTCAGGCGACAAAAGAGATCAATGTTCCGCAAGAGAAAAAGAGACTGTAAAATTAAGAAACTGAAAAGACGACAACGTCAGAAAAATATTAAACGATAAATTGCATTGTAGCCATAGACTGCGTCATACAGGACTTAATTAAGAAGCATACAGAGAAAGAAGACGACGCAAAAAACGGAAAAAGGAAATCGAAAAATCACACGACTATCGGACCTTTGAAAAATGAAGACTGCTTTATCTGATAAATATAATTTAACAGAGATACCTGAAATATTAAGAGCTCAGTATGAATCATCTTTTAGTATCCTCAAAACTGATAAACTGATATGCGAGAGAAACACGTTCTTTGAAGAAGAACTACAAGGGGAAAGTTCGACTTTACAACAGATGATATTACACAAGCTATAGGGAAACTAAAAGCACACTCGAGGGCAGGACCAGGGCCGGGCTTTCACCCGCTGAGGCCCTAAGCTATATGAAATTTGAGGCCCTTCTCTAAAAAAATTCGGGTAAAAAAATTTAAAATAATGTCATTATTACTATAATTATTATTTTTTATATTAATGTTAATGATAAAGAAAAAATAATATATATATATATATAATTTTTGATGAATTAGTGTTAAAGAATAAAAACTAATGATAAAATAAAAATATATTTAAAAAAATGAGGCCCCCGAGGGTGTGTGGCCCTAAGCTATAGCTTATTTAGCTTATAGGTAAGTCCAGCACTGGGCAGGACCGAACAAATGGAGTGCCACACTGATCAAAAACGGCAAGAATGCAATCGCTAACCCCTATATTCGATATGGAGACAATCACTCGACACGGGAGAAATACCAAGCATCCTGAAGAGAGCGAACATCGTTTCAATATATAAAGGAGGAAATCGATTCGAGGACAAAAACTATAGGCCAATGTTGCTTACATCTCATCTCACTAAAATATTTGAAAGAATAGTTAGAGAAAAAATATATGGCATTTTGGAAACTCAAAAAAAATTAAATGATAACCAACATGAATTCCGGTCAGGCAGATCATGCCTATCACAACTAATGGAACACTACAACAACATTATTGATGCACTTGAAAGTAATGAAAACTATGATGTAACTACGAGGGCCACTCAGTATATTTTGCCCCACCTTCTTTTTTTCTTTCCAAGTTTCCTTGTAAGTTCCAGAAATTTTCTACACAAGTAGTTACATAACTTTTTTACAAGTTTTTATTTTTCCACATAGTCTCCATCCTTTTCTACGGCTTTCCTCCACCTCGAAACAAGGGCCTTTATTCCTTGCTGGTAAAAGTCTGCTGGATTCCGCTGGGGCCACCTCTTAACCTCCTCAACAACCTCATCGTCACTCTGAAACTTTCTTCCATGAATAGCATCATTCATTGGCCCAAACAAATGGAAGTCTGAAGGTGCCAGATGGCTGGCTGTATGGAGGGTGGGGTAACACAGTCAAGCACATTTTTGTGATGGCCTCTCTTGTTTGCAAACTGTTGTGTGGTCTTGCGTTATCGTGTAAAAGAAGAACGTCTTTCAATTTTGTCTCCGGTCGAACTCGTTTTATACGTCTCTGGAGTCTCTGTAGGGTAGCAATATATGCCTCTGAGTTGATTGTTTATCCTTTCTTCATAATGTCCACCAGAATCACCCCTTTTCATGTCCCAGAAGATGGTGGCCATAACCTTTCCTGCAAAGGGAGCCATTTTGAACTTTTTCTTCCGTGGGGAGTCTGCGTGACGCCACTCCATGGATTGGCGTTTTGTTTCAGGTTCAAAGTGGTGTACCCAAGTCTCATCCCGTCACAATTCGTGAAAGGAAATCATCCCCTTCTGTCTCGTATCAAACCAACGACTCGGAAGCAATTTCTTTTCTTTGGGCTTTGTGAGTTTCAGTCAGTTCGCGAGGAACAAACCGTGAACACACTTTTGAGTATCCCAGTTGCTGAATTATCGTATTCACACTTCTTTCACTAATTCCTAGCTCCAGTGATAGCTCCTTGTATGTGACTCGCCGACTTGATCGAATGATGCTGTTAGCACGTTGCACAGTGTGAGATATGACAGCGGATGCCGGGCGACCGCTGCGTGACTCATCATCGAGGCTGGCTCTCCCTCTCTCCGATGATCTCGCACGTTTAGACCAGCGTCCAACTGTGTTTCGATCAACAACAGCATCTCCGTAAACGTTTTGTAGAGTTTGTGAATATTTCGAACTGTTTCCTTCTCTGCGGTTAAGAACTCGATAACAGCTCTCTGTTTACGAAGCACATCACTGTCAGACGCCATTTTCGAAACTGCGTTAACCATTGAGTTTATACAAGGGCGTTTAAAAGCGGTTTTATACAAGGAGGGGAGGTTCAAACTGGTAAAATCCGGTTATGTGAAGCGCAGAAAGTTCAAACTTACGGCCCAAAAGACATTTCAGCCCCATGGCCTACTATTTAGCTAAGAAAAAAGGGTGGGGCAAAATATATTGAGTGCCCCTTGTATGATAAACACAGACTTTGCCAAAGCGTTCGACAAGTGTGACCATCGAATCATAATACATAAACTGAGATATATGGGAGTAATAGGAAAAGTAGGGAAATGGATATATAATTTCCTTAGTGAATGGCAGCAAGTCGTTACAGGTCAAGGAATATTTTCATCAGAATCAGAGGTCTTCAGCTCAGTACCACAAGGAACAGTATTAGCTCCACTACTCTTCATAATCATGCTAATTGACATAGATGAGGACGTTACCAGAGATAGTATAGTAACGCCTTTTGCCGATGACACAAAGATCACTAGAAAAATAAGAAACCCAGAAGATATAGTATCTCTACAAACCGACATGAACAGAATCTATAAGTGGACAGAAGAAAACAATATGAAGTTAATACAGAAATTTCAACTGTTAAAGTATGGAAAAAGGGAGGACCTAAAATCCATGGAATACTATAACCCCAAATGGACAGGAAATTCAGAGAAATTCTAAAGCAAAATATTTAGGAGTTGTAATGACTGATGATGGGAAATTTGAAACACAAAATAAGATAGTAAACAGAGCAAAGAGAATAACTGGGCAGATACTGAGACCCTTTAAACGAAGGGACAGGATCACAGGAATATAATGAGTCCTCTATTGGAATACTGCTCGGTCCTAACACGCCCATGTAAAAAAGAAGACATTAGTCAGCTAGAAGGGAATTCAGAGAAGCTTCACAGCTAAGGTCAATGAGTGCAAAGAACTGGGAAAGGTTACGCGAATTAAATCCATATTCATTGGGAAGGAGAAGAGACACACACACCATTATTTACACTTGGAAAATAATGGAGAAACTAGTCCCTAATCTTACTCTGAACCCTATAACTCCCCAAACAACAGTGGAAAGTAGAAAAGGAAGACTGTAGTGTTCCCAAATTAAAGGCTAGACAGGGAACATCCTTAACCCTGAAAGAAAATGTTTTTGTTTTGTTGTGAGAGGACCAAGACTGTTTAATCAGCTGCCCAAAGAACTAAGGAACACGAGTGTTGTTGTGGTGGACATCTTCAAAAGAAGAATAGACGCCTGACTCAGAACAATCCTCGATGAGCCGGGCGTACCTGGCTATGTGAGGTGGAGAGTACAAGACACCAACTCCGCTTCACCAGGCCAACTAGAGATGAGGGGCAACAAGCTTGACCTTCGTAAGGAATCATTGCACGGAACATTTGAAAGGTATATATATATATATATATATATATACAGGGTGGGCGGAAAGTAGCTCCCTAATTTAAATTACATATAAATTATGTATAAATTGTGATTGTATTGTTATATTGTTATGGTGTATTCTCTAAAGTGGTACAATTGTAACGGTAATCTTTTTTTCTCTAAAGTGTTCTCTTTGTGTTCTCTAAAGTGGTACAATTGTAACGTTCATTTTTTTTTTTCATTTCAGAAATCATGCTGGCTTGGCATGAAGACTGGCCCCATCCTTCCGCAACATCCTCTGGAGCGACGAGGCGGTGTTCCACGTCGGAGGCTTTGTCAACCGCCACAATTGCCACTACTGGGCAGGAGAGGATCCCATGGTTACCGCTGAAAAACGGCAGAATCGGTTCAGTGTAACGGTGTGGTGTGGTATGACCTCAGATCAGGTTGTGGGCCCGTTCCTTCTGCGCAACACCATGAATGCTGAGCGGTACCTTGCTATGTTGCGAAACGAGGTCTGGCCGGTTGTCAGCACATGGGAGAACATCGACGATCTGATATTTATGCAAGATGGCGCCCCTCCGCACTTCGCTCTTGTTGTCCGTGAGTGGCTGGATGCCCACTTCCCTGGGCGTTGGATGGGTCGTCGTGGTCCACATCAATTGCCAGCCAGGAGCCCCGACTTGACACCGTGCGACTTCTTTCTTTGGGGGTGGGTAAAGGAAGAAGTCTACCGCACCAAACCGAGGACATTGGAAGAACTGGAGGACCGAATTCGGGAAGTCATGTCCTCCATCCCGCCGGAGTTCCTGCTAAAGTCAGTGGACGCCATTCCTGGGCGGCTCCAGAAGCTGGTGGAAAGAGTTGGAGCCCACATTGAATTTTAGATAAAACCTACCATGTATGCCTACCTTTTCATATTATTTCTTCTGAAATAAATGGATAATATACGTATTTTTTTACCAATCCAAAATAGGGAGCTACTTTCCGCCCACCCTGTATATATATATATATATATATATATATATATATATATATATATATATTAGAGATGCATTGACTGAATTTTGGCCTACTGGCGACTAGTCTGCCGATTATAAGAACTCATTCTTACTTAGATTTGCAGACAACAGTATTTTAGTTTCATGACTGCTACACACCTATTAATTTTTATTTAAATATATCTGTAATGCATATGCAATTTGGAGCTCTTGGTATATGTTTCATATGAATTTAATGCATGCCTGAATAGCGACAACAGTCATTTCATCATAATAGAATACAAGGCCGTAGCCAGAGCTTAAAAACAGACGAGGCGAAAATAGCCCTATTAGAGGGTCCGGGGCCATGCTCCTTCAGAAGATTTTTTTTAATCCTAGCACAAAATCATGCACTTTGAGCGTACGGTAACAGAGTGAATTTGACAATAATAACCACTTAAATGTTGCTACTCTATATTTTTATTCATGTTATTTGTGGTTTGAGTGCATTACATTGATATGACCAGAAACCAGTTCTTTGATTTGATTCATTATATGGTATTAAATTTGAAGCTTGTTTTTAAACTTACTTACCTAGAGAAAAAGTCACGAATATCTAATGATGCCGTTCTTTTCATTTTTCACCAATAAAACAAATACTCAGGCAACAAAACAATGACAAGCAGTTGGACATGTCTGTGCCTGCATTACAGAGTTGACAACTAAAACTTTCAGGAGCGCTAGACTTTTGCCTAAAAAGCGCTAAAGAGCGCTGCATTTGTACGACTCTAGGTAAAATTGAATTTTTGTACTTAATAAATCACTAGGCAACAAAGATTTTGTTACAGAAGACCAAATAGGTGCTCCTAGCTAATTTCGGTATGCTGATTTCAAATCTATAATTAGATTGTTTCTATCACGTCTAGATTTTGTGTAAAATGCAAATCACTTTTAGTAAAATTTTCTACCACGTCCAGATTTTGGTTTTAATCGGCTTAATGCCAGTAATATGAAACTTGCTTTTCAAGGTTAAAGCAATTTTTTTTGCCAACTATATACAAATTCGAACAATTTTGATAAATAAAATTTATCCCGAGTTGGCAACACTGAGTCAAGAGCATAGTAACGATCAACGGCCCAACGGTCAGTCGCTACGTGACAGTCAAGCAGAACGGTTGTTGAAGCTCTCTGCTGATGAGCAAGTGACAGGTTGTGGTGACTTGTGTGTTTTTATAGCATTTGTTTTGTACTACGGTGTGTATTTCTTTTTATTTTGCACATCGTAATAATTACTTTCTACGTTTTTTCAGATATTGTATGGTAATTAAAAATGGCATCGAATAGACGTGCTTGTGTAAATCACCCAGACAACTTCTGCTTTGTCTGTGGACAATATACACCTAAGCCACAACGTAGAAACATAACAACAAAGATTAAACTTGCCTACAAGTGTTATTTTGACTGTAAGTTAGGAGACTAACAGAGGGACTGGGCACCACATATTTGCTGTGCATAGTGCAATGCAATGTTAATAGCTTCGATGAATGGTAAAAGAAAAGCTATGCCGTTCTCAGTCCCCATGGTTTGGCGTGAGCCGAAAAATCACTTCAATGATTGTTATTTGTTTGACAAAGATTGCTGGTTTCACAAAGAAAAACAAATCAAAGATCACGTACCCAAACTGCGAATCAGCAATGAAACCAGTACCACATGATGAAACAAATCCACCACCAGTTCCACCAGCAACGATAACAGACAGCAGTTCATCTGAAGATTCTGCTAGTGATATAGAAACAGGGAAAGATGGCATATATGTTCCAGATGCAAATATTTCCCCACATTTGTTAAGTCAAGCGGAGTTAAATGACTTAGTGCGCGATTTGGAATTACGAAAAGAAAAGGCAGAGTTGCTTGGTTCAAGACTTCAAGAATTTAATCTTCTCCAACCAAACACCAAAGTTTCCCATTTCCGCCATCGCCATTTGCAGTTTTCATCATTTTACTTACAGGAAGAAACGTTTGTTTCTGCCACGATATCAGTGGTCTGATGCAAGGGATTGGCTGTCGCTATGATCCAAAAGAATGGAGACTGTTCATTGACTCTAGTAAAGCTAGCCTTAAAGCTGTATTACTGCACAACGGCAATGAAAAACCTTCAATACCTGTAGCACATGCCACTGGCCTTAATGAGACTTATGAATCGATGAAACTGCTGCTAAGACTCATCAAATATAAGGACCACACATGGAATATTTGTGGCGACCTTAAAGTTGTATCATTACTTCTTGGGTTACAGTTGGGCTACACAAAGCATATGTGCTTTTTGTGTCTATGGAACAGCAGAGATGACAAGAACCACTACAAAAAACATGATTGGCCATCTAGAACTGAACATGTTGTTGGTAAATACAATGTGAAACACCCAGCACTTATTGACCCTCAGAAAGTACATCTTCCACTACTTCACATTAAACTTGGCCTTATGAAAAATTTCGTGAAGGGTATGGATCATCAAGGTAGTGGTTTCCAATATTTAAAGGATAAATTCAAAGGAATATTGACAGATGCTAAGCTAGAAGCTGGAGTTTTCACTGGACCACAGATCCGCAGTGTCATCCACGACTCATCGTTTCCATCTAACCTAAATGAGAATGAACTAGGAGCATGGACATCTTTCGTTGAAGTTGTCAAAAATTTTCTTGGAAACCACAAAGCTGAAAACCACCGTAAACTCGTAGAAAACATGCTTAAATCTTATGAAATAATGGGATGCAGAATGTCTTTGAAAATTCATTTTTTACATTCTCATCTTGACTTCTTCCCGGCCAACCTTGGGGCTGTAAGTGACGAGCATGGTGAGCGCTTCCACCAACAGATCTCAGTTATGGAAAACAGATACCAAGGTAATTTCAACCCAAATATGATGGGAGATTATTGTTGGTTCCTGCAGAAGGAGGGCTCGTCATCCTACAAGCGACAAAGGAAGAGGACACACCAAAGTTTCACTTAAGAACAGGAATTTGCCTTTCAGTAGTAACAACAAAATACTAACGCGCTTTGGGTGGATGGTTGGGCGCAGGGGTGGTAACTCCGCCAGCGGAATTCAGCTGTCTGTCTTAAGCCAGAATAAAGGAGGAAAGACATCCCTGTTCACTAATTATTTAAGTATGCTTAACATAAAACGTGGCACGGAAAAGTAGCTTAGACGGCTTTCGTAATAGAAGCGGGTGAGAAAAAAAAAATGAAAAATAGGGGTTTTCGGTTACACAAAATCTGGACGTGATAGAGAAATTTTGATATCAGATCTGAAATCAGCATCAGCGCTTTAGTAGGAATCAGTAGTTCACGTGTCTGTAACAAAAAAAAAGTTGAAATTTGTTGCCTAGTGATTAGTAATAATAATAAATTATTAATTATTTTATATATAATTTTATTAATTATAATTATAATTATTTATTATTAAATTAATAATAATTAATAATATAATTTGTACGAGACAGGTAAAATCCTATTTTTGTCAATTTCCTCAGATTTCCTTTGAAATTCAATTTCCTCATTGATCCAAAATGTCCGTTAAGCCAGACGAGGCGGCCGCCTCGTCTGCCTCAACGTGGCTACGGGTATGGAATATTATTTGTCTTAGTATTTTACTATGACTATTGTCATAGTCACCCAGCTAACAATTTTAGTAGGTACGACGTTGTCACAACGTTGTATTTTAGCACTGTAACGTAAATACAGCGTAAATTTGTGTGGTCTCAGTTACGTCTTCACAACGTTGTGATACTGTATAAAATTTACGTAGATACAACGTTGTCTCAGCGTCTGAAGGATAGAATTTGGTCCAATAAAGGCGCCCTATTTGAAATAGTAGTATGCCGTGTGTAACTCCGTTACAATTTTGTAACAAAGAATAATGTAATATGAAACTATATGCTATGGATGTAAAACCTTACGTGCAGACAACGTCTATGCTACGTACAAAAAATTACGTCAGAAATTTACTCGTACTTCACGTGTATACAACGTCATTATGGAACGTTGTGTCAACGTTGCAATATAACGTTATGTTTAAGTTTTATGTGACTACGTCAGTACAACGTCAGTTTCTGATATGACCAAGATTCAACCAGGATACAACGTGTATTTACGTAGTTTGCTGGGGTGAGCATGTCGGCTATGAGTTGTGCGCATATTTATTTGTTCACATTATTCAATAAAAATATATGGTGCCTCAAAGTTGTTATCTTTCAATGTGGATACCCAATTAACCTCGCTAATAGACCACAAGACGATAGGATGGAATAATGCGAACAGCGCTAACTGAAGGTTTGACCCTTCAACTCTAGGGCTGCAGCCCCACCACTTCTGTCAGTTGCACGTAGTCGTGCAGGAGTGGTAGGTGTAGCTATAAAGTTGAGGGGTTAAACCCTCATTTAGTGCTGTTTGCATTAATATATACAGTATATACTCTGTATACACGCACATACAAATCTTAGCCCCATCCTCACATACTACAAAAAGTCTCAAAATGTGACATTTTTATAAATATAAAAATTGAAGTGGCCCATTTTAAAATTTATAAACTTTACTCTTTAACAATTTAACACGAAAATAAATTCAAATTTTAAAAATGCTTCTGTAGAAATGAAGGCTAGAACCAACATAGTTTTCCACCAGAGGCCGTTGAGAGACGGTTCGTAAGGCCACCATCTGGGAAAGATAATCCCCCCCCCCTTTGAAAGGAGAACTTGTTGAGCCGAACCCATTACGTGCAGCGGACTCATCACTGCACCCCCTCCCCATTTCTCAGACTGGCTTGGGACATTTCTTGATTGCGTTCCAGAACCACTAGACTAGAAGGCTTCAGTAACCAGAACCGTCACCTTTGGTCTTCGTAAAAAATTGCAAGTGTTACTTCAGCCTGTAAAGCGTGCACGCTTGCTAAAGGCAGTTTCCAACTGTATGCAGCATCTGTATTCGGTAATGACATTCTACTCATCTATGTAAATTCTGTATATATTTGTACAAAATAAATAAATAAATACAAAAAATACTTTCACGAAACTAAAGTTTAGAATATTGTTTTGAAATTCATCTACTTTATTCTTGTCCAAAAATACTAAGGAAAAACCTCTGGTCCCAAAATCTGACCTAAAAAAAGTTTAAACTGTAAAAGGAAAAAGCCAATTTTGATTTTTACAGTACTTTGCATAGTACCTCTATATTGCACAATCTTCTCAGTGCAAAAGATAGAATGCTACAGGAAATATTGAATGTACTTTACGCAGCAAAGTTTACGAAGTTGGAACCTAACGGATAGTTTACCTCGACTTTCGTCTGGCTCGCCAAGACTTAATAAATTTACACTATTTCGGTAATGGAGTAATGGATCCCTAATATTAATTTTGATTTTGGTGATCTGTTCTGGTTTGATTACACTGTTCAACATTTTTTTTTCTCAGATAATAGTAGTTGTTTCCTTTGCATTTTTCATCACTGATTACGAAAATGATAAAATTTTGTTATCACGTCAGGTTTTCGAGAAATTTGGGGCTCAATTCTTGATCAAATTTGTATATAGATGACAAATTGGATAAATTATTAAAACTGCATCTACCCCAAAGTTGAGAGTATCTCAGCAGAAAATGTTTTAGCTAATGTAGGATGCTGTAATTGCTGTTCCTGACACATTCAAACCTGTCTTAACATGTCAATTCTCCTGTGTTATCTGTCACAGAGGGCTACTTGCAATTATGAGTCATTCAGTCTGCCGAAAGCTGCTTCATGGTGCGAGTCTGTTCATGTGCAGTGAAGTTTGATTTTATAGTGTTTCCGTTTACCTAATCATTTAACTGTGCATTGAAGGACTAAAGGATAATTTGAAATGTCGCATAAATGTGTGAACATTCCTAACAGTTTCTGTTATGTGTGCGGTGATTACATGATACAAGATCACAAAGGAAACATTACTCCCTCAATTAAAAAGCTTATAACCTCTACTTCGACTCCAAAATTGCTGTGACCTCAAAGGTTGGTTAAAAGGTACGAGTACCTCTATCCCATTTGCAGTCCGTATGATTTGGAGAGAGCGAGAAGATCACTTCAAAGATTATTATTTTTGTTTAACTAAAGTCAGTGGTTTTTCCTTGAAAAATAAGAAGAAAATTGAATACCCCATTACCCCAAACTGCCTTCCGTAATGCGACTCGTAGTACATTGTGAAACTTTACCATTATTAGTAAGTGGCTCTGTTATAATAAGTGTTATAAGTGCTATAAGATGTCTCATGTAATAACAATATACATAAAATTGTCAGAAAATTAATCAAGCAGTATGCCAGTTTGCTAGGTTAAGTGGCTATGTTGGCCTTATTTTTGTATTAAGTTCAATGTATACGTAAGATTGTATTTGTATGTTAGGTTAAGTGGCTATGGATTGTGAATGATCCGCAATAAAGATGTTTTGTTTGTTTGTTTGTTTTCAGAAGTATTTAATTTGCAAGCGACAAGACGAGAGGCTGTTCTTGTATGAAGTTACTCTCTTGCAACCTACTTAGATCCACGTTACAAAGCTAAGTTATTTTCACCTAGTACATTAGAACGAGTTAAATCATCACTTGGCAAAGCAGTTGAAGAGCTTCAATCTCTTGAATCTGTCGCTTCGCCACCCACCAAAAGAATAAAAGTTTCAGTGACAGAACCAACACCTTCAACAAGCAAATCTATCACAGAATCTGTCTCTCAGTTTCTTGAGTCAAGCAGCAATGACGAGACCTACGCGATGTCAAAAGATGTAGTAAAAATGATCGAGAGCTATCACCAAGAAAAACGCCTGGCTGCATGTGACAATCCTATTAGTTGGTGGAAAAATACGCAGAATATCTATCCATACTTGAGTAAACTTGCGAGGAAACATTTAGCCTGTCCTCCAACAAACGTACCAAGCGAGAGATTATTTAGCAGTGCTGGATTAATATATGATGAAAAGAGAAACAGACTGGCAGCAGAAAAGGCAGAAAAATTAATGTTCCTTAAGCATAACCTTCCTATAATTAAGTTTGAACATTAAACGATGAACATCTTAGTTTACTTTATTTTAATTACTCATTTATAAATATGCCTAATAAAACTTTAAACTTAATATAAATAGTTATCAAGCTAATTAAAGATCTCTTTCTATAAGGGTGGAGGAGGTTGGGGAAAGAGGTCGGTGGGGTGCATTTGAGTTGGGTTCACGTCCCGCATCCTGGTAACACAATTATGGTTTCTAATTGTGGCTGAAACTCAACAAAATATAACGAATTTATTTGCAGACGAATTCACTAATTGATTTCTATATTAGTTAGATGCTTGATATTATTTTATATGTTCAGAGAAAAGTACAGCAATTATTGTACAATTAATCAATTATACTACATTATAGCTACAGCTCTCTCTATATAATAACTTATTATATACGTTAAACACAACAAATCTCGAATATATCCTAAAAAATAACGAAAATGTAGACATCCGCATCCGCATCCGCGGATGTGAAAAAAATGACATCCGCTACATCACTAATATATATATGTATATATATATATATATATATATATATGGGTTTGAGGAAGATTGAAATTTTGTTATTGCAATCGCAAGCTTATTTTTTTAGGTGGCCTCTCTCTCCCTCTTCACCATCCTCGCAACATCGTAATGTTACATCACCTTTCCCCTTGCAAACTCCCACTATGGCTCCCTGTCCTCAATCATGTCTTTCTTTCAGCTTGGTTGTTGCCACTGTAACCATTATATGTAGGCTATATATATATATATTTACAGACACAACCTCTTACGTTACATACCACGTCGAGGCCAGTGTCGTAACACCGCTTCCCGTCGATCAGCAAAGTTAAACGACTTTGGGTCTGAAGAGTAGTTAGATAGGGAATCGTGTTCTGCGTCCGGATTATGTAGTGAACCGTGGTTCGATCCTACGTAAAGCTGTAGGTGACTTAATTCTGTTCTCTGACCTTAGATGTTACGAAGAAGTTTAAACAACACCCATCATTACATTACTTTTACGTTGCCATGGATACTTTTGTAACTAATACTTATTTACACATACGCCCGCACACAACCATGTGTACGCAGATACTTTCCCCCATACTACTCGTATGCAGATATTTTAACGTTATGAAAATACTTCCGACCCAACTTGGAAGTGAAGCCTGGCCAGGACGATGAGTCTACTGAGCTTCCAGTCATACTATGAAGAACTTATCCGAAAGACGATCGGGAAGACCTGATGTTGTGACGATGAATTTGTATGAGTAAATCTCATATCAAAATGTAAATAAAAGTGTAGAAAGAAAAGCGAAGTGATTTTGAAATCGATTTCATTTCGCGTGAAAATTTAAATCTTTTAAAATGAAGACCTACAAAAGAAAAATGATCCGATACCCAGGGTAGAGCCGAAGGCTGAGTGCATTATCAAGAAAAGAAATTATTGTTTGACATCCCCGGATAGATTTATGGTCGAATAATTAATCTAGAAAGGGGAAAATATAGCTGAACAAGGTTGCTTTTCATTATTGAAACTTGTAAAGGTTTTGGTTTGTTTATTCTTTGGTCTCGCCTAAAGGAAACCCTCGAGAGAAAATTTAAAATTTTAATTTAAAATTTTAAATTTGAACTTTAAATTTTTAAATTTTAATTTGAAAATTTCTTTAAGAAAGGCGGAGCGTAGAATTTAACGAAATTGAGATTAGGGCCAATAGAAGATCAGTAACTTTTGTACGAATGATGTTATGTAATAAAAATGGTTTTAATAAGCACTTTAGACACTAAGTAGCTGTCACAGATCGTACGAGTAGTGGGCATGGCTGCGCCGCTTTCAATTTGTAGTCAGGAAGAACAGAGATCCGTGGTTCGTGTTTTGTGGGCAGAAGATGTGAAAGGAGCTGAAATTCACACGCGTTTATGTGCTCAGTATGGGAATAATGCGTTACCACAGCGAAGTGTGTACGAGTGGATTCAAATGTTCAAGGAAGGTCGGACGTGTGTGACAGCTGCTCAGCGCTCAGGACGACCGTCAACATCAACCAGTGGTGACAAGCAGGAAGAAGCCAGAGCCATGATTTTCGATAACAAGATTAACAATAAAAGAAATTGCATTTTCATTAGACATCAGTCAAGGGTCAGCCTATTCGATAGTTCATGACATTCTTGGCTTTCACAAGGTTTGTGCAAGCTGGGTGCCCAAACAGTTGACAGAAGAGCACAAGCGTAATCGTATGGACGTCTGCTCTCGTCTTTTGGCGCGGTATCATAATGAAGGTGAAAATTTTTTGGAGCGCGTTATCACTGGAGATGAAACCTGGATCCATCACTATGAACCAGAAAGCAAACGACAGAGCATGCAATGGAAGCATCCAACAACTCCCGTTGCAAGGAAGTTCAAAGCTCAGCCGTCAGCAGGTAAAGTTATGCCAACACTGTTTTGGGATACACGAGGCCCTATCCTTGAACATTATCTAGAGCGTGGAACTACAGTAACAAGTGCATCGTATTCTGACATGCTTTGGAAGGAGTTAAAGCAAGCAATTCGCACAAAACGGAGAGGGACATTGTCGGAAGGTGTTATTCTGTTACATGACAATGCGCGCCCTCATACCGCTGCACAGACTAAAAAATTTCTTCAAGAACTTAAATTTGAAGTTTTGGACCATCCAGCCTACAGTCCAGACCTGGCACCTTCGGATTTTTACCTGTTTGGACCACTGAAAGATGCTTTGAGAGGTCAGCGATTCCAAGGCGATGATGACCTGAAGGAGGCGGTACATGACTGGCTACGCACACAGCCAAAACATTCTTTTGTGATGGCATTAGGAAGCTTGTAAATCGCTGGACTAAGTGTATTGAGAAACAAAAAAGTGCGGATACTTATTGAATTACCCTCGTATATGTTACAGTCAAAGTGTGTAACCAGCCATTTCGCGTAATGGCTGAAACTTTTAGTAATTTCGCGAAATGGCTGTTTCACTTGGCCATTTCGCGAAATTACTAAAATCTTCAGCCATTACGCGAAATGGCTGAAATTCTACCTTGGTCATTTCGTACAAGATCATTTGCCCGGTTAGGTCAACTGTATGTCCTTGACAATTGGTTGGTTAAGTTGTGTTATTTTCGTTAGTTTTAACGAAACTAACACGACTTAACCTAACCAATTGTCAAGGGCATACAGTTGACTAACCGGGCAAATGATCTTGTAAGTTGTGTTATTTTTGTTAGTTTTAACGAAAATAACACGACTTAACCTAACCAATTGTCAAGGGCATACAGTTGACCTAACCGGGCCTTCAATGGCGGACATCGAAATAACATTGAAGGCCCGGTTAATATTTGAAAACCTCTATATTGAAAATTCAAATTCAAATGTGTTCAAATGTGTATTTGAAGAGTGTTTCTCACTTATTTGAACAGACCTGTGGATGTATGTATGTTTTAGCAGATTTAGTTAGTTAAATAAAGGTTTCCAATTTTATTGTAATGTTTGTTATTTCTATGAATTCATGACAAAAGTCATTTTAGCCATTTCACGGAATGACCAGGTGGAATTTCAGGCATTTCGCGTAATGGCTGAAGATCTTAGTAATTTCGCGAAATGACCAAGTGAAACAGCCATTTCGCGAAATTACTAAAAGTTTCAGCCATTACGCGAAATGGCTGGTTACACACATTGACTGTAACATATATATATATATATATATATATATATATATATATATATATATATATATAATATATATATATTATATATATATATATAATCACAAACTAGTTCCAGTTTTTATAACAGTCTAACAGAAAAATATTACTTGTTACTTGTTACTTCATGCGCTTGTGTCGACTCCTAACGAGGTCTGTCAGTTGAGAGTCTCCACCAGATTTTTCCACTCCACCCGATCTTCCCATAGCTCATCAGCCTGATCCATACTAAGTTGTTCCCTTTTCAAAATGTTCTTAACATTATCCATCCAGCGCATTTTTGGTCTTCCAATTGGTCTTTTCTTATTGGCAGTCCACTCTAAAATTTTTCTAAATTCTTTATCTTTTGTCATTTTTTTCAAATGCTCGTACCACTTAACCTGACTTTTCTATCTCCAGTATCAATAGCTTCAGTTCCCTTCTAATATCTATATTTCTTTTCCTGTTCCTTTTTGTGACACCTTTTATCAATCGAGAACTCTCATTTCAGCTGCCTGTAATCTACATTTTAAACTTTCAGTTAAGGCCCATACTTCGCTTCCAAATAATAAAATAGGTTTTAGGATTGTTTTATGCATAGTGATTAGTGATCTTGATTTTTGGAGGCAGGTACTTGTCTTTTAATAGTAGATAGAGAGCTCCAATATTCTGACTATATTTAGATATTCTACTATTAATTTCCAGGTCCATTTTTGAATCACTTGATAGGTATTTAAAACTGGAAACTTTTCTAATGTTAAACCCATTTATTTGCAGCTCATATTCAGAATTTTCTCTACTAATGATCATATATTCTGTCTTAGTATAACTGATCTTCATACCATAATGCAAAAGTACTGTATTAAAAAAATACAACTTTAAATTTTGACAAATATGAACTTAGGACTATCGCTCAAAAAAAAACACGAAAATATTCATTAGATTTATTGTGAACGATATATGCAGTGTTGTGCGTGCTACCGCCTGAAAATAACGGCGCTACCGCTACCGCTACTCGAGCCAAAATGTAGCGGCGCAACCGCTATTTCGCTATTTTTCCTCAAAAGCAGCGGCGCTACGGCTATCGCTACTCCCAACACTAAATATATGTATACCATTATCATTGTTTTAGAAATTTAGGATTATTTGGGTATGTACTAACAGTCTTCCAGGTTTAAGTTTAATATGTTCGGAACATATAACAGCCAAAACGGGGCAAATGTTTTTTTATGAAAGATTTGGAAAGGTCCTCCGAAACTTTAGCTTCCGGCTACAGAGCTTCCCCTTGGTATGGGTGGTAAGAGCTCTGTCAACTCTATTCGAGAGAACAGGTATAAAAGAAATCCAATCTAAGTGATTTACATTATACTTACAGTTCTGAAGACTCATTTACTGTGACCTACATAGGGAAATAATTTAGAATTTGAATACCAATACATAACCAAGTGCCAAAGGATCTCTTAGCACATGGATAGAGAACCCACTTTCCCCCAGGATACCAGATATATATATATAATATATATATAATATATATATATATATATATGTGATGAATAAAACCACGAAGGAAGCGCTTGAGCACCATTCTGTGTTTCCTTTCCTTCGTGGTTTTATTCATCATAAATATTTTTCACGTGTTACTTTCGTGAAATAATTTTCATATATATATATATACAGTATGTACTTAAAGATACAAATTAAAGTGTCCACGTTTAAAAATACTCGCAATGCAACCAGTTATTAACTTATATTTCGTACATCGCATAAGTGAATCTAAGCCACATATTTGCTGAATGAAGACTAAACTCACAAGCAACATCATGTGGTTGGTTATAATCCATTTTACGTCCTTCAGTCGAACGAGACGTAATGCCAACACGCGCCAATCAGACCGTGCTTGAGAGGAGAGCCTTGCACAAAAAATTGCGGAAAGCAGATTAGGGCATCTTACGAGTACATATATAATATTTAAATTATTCATTTAATAATATCTAAATAGGCTAATTTGTTTCTTTTTCACTCTAAATATATTTACTTCTAGGTTAAATATGAGTAAAGCCGTGTGATATTACTGTGTAGGAAATATTATACGTTCTCTTTTGTTTGCAACTCACTGACCTTGGTGTTGCGACGCCAAAGAGATTAGCATCAATCGCTCTGTGTTATTTATTTGCTAGAAATTAATTTCAAATGTCAAGTTATTAGTTTTAATTATAAATCACATTATTAGTTTGTCATGTGAAACCCGTATTTCAATTATTAGTGTTATAAAAAATAAATCTAAGCATTACAAAATTATCTCTCATTACAAGTGTACAGATAAGGAATGTTGTGATAAACACAACTCCCAATTGGGTTCATTGTTATACAGCATCACTTATCTCATTATTATTATTATTATTATTATTATTATTATTATTATTATTATGTAGCCTCTTCTCATAAGCTTTCAGACATACTTTTAATGAGTATTTGAATCTCTGAAAAGCTGATAGCTAAAACGCTAAATGTGCTAAATATGGAGAGGTTTAAACACAAGACCATTTTAGACATAAAACAATTTTGAAGGTCTTTCATGATAAGGAAGTAAATTAACTTAATGGTGAGTTTCCTGTCTTTATGAAAACACTGAATGAACTGTTATTAGATCATCTAATCTTTTGATTGGCAATTATTATAAATTAAGGGTAAGTATATATGTATATACAGGGCCGCCGAGAGCTGCCACGGGCCCCGGGGAAGGATTGGTATATGGGCCCCCCTGTTTACTCAGTATTTTATTATGAATGTTTTTTGTGTACATAACAAGCAAACTGATTATATAAGGTTGTAACATATATTCTGCTCGATTATTTAGTTCATTCAGAACAAAAATTAAATGACTTATAAGGACAAATTTGCTCGAATTTTTAGTTTATTCACAACAAACATTAAATGACATAATGACAAATTAATCATCAATATAATTCCCTTCTTTTTCTATAACCTCCTCCCACCTGTAGAAAAGTTTTTTATGCTATTCGAAGAAATCCCTTGGTTTCGAGTTAAAAAAGCGATCACTTCGTTTTCGATAGCTTCCCTGGATTGCAACTTTTGTCCATCTAGGTGGTGTTGCAGACTTCTGAATAAATAGTAGTCTGAAGGTGCGATGTCCGGAGAATAAGGTGGATGAGGCATTTTTCCCAACCATATAGCTCCAATTGGCCAGTGGTGATTCGAGCAGTGTGAGGGCGCGCGTTATCCTGGTGGAATAGAACACCTCTGCGATTAATTAATGCAGGACGTTTTTCTTGTAATGCCATCTTCAATCGTTGGAGTTGTTCAGCTGTGATTGTTTGGTTATCTGGCAGAAGCTCAAAATGAATAATTCCTTGCATATCCTACCAAACGCATAGCAAAATTTTCTTTGGATGGGGTCCATTCCTTGGCTGAGGTTCAGGCTTTGTTTCACGGCCAAGCCACTGATGTCGACGCTTAATATTGTTATAGAGGACCCATTTTTCATCCCCAGTGACGATCCGACTCAAAAACGGTGCCTGCAGTTGCCGAGAATGCAGTGATGTGCAAATATCGATTCGATGTTGAAGATTCGCTTGTGACAAATCATGCGGAACCCATTTTCCAACCTTCACTACTATTCCTTACAGCTTCAAATGACGATGAATGGTCATACGGTTAACGCCGAATTGCAGGCCAAGTTCTCTTACAGTTACTGTTGGGTTTTCCTCCACTGTTGCTTTCAGCAACTCTTCATCTAACTCATTTGGTCGTCCTGTTCGTTGATAATCTTTCAGACTGAAGTCTCCATTTCTGAACTTCTCAAACCATCTACACATCCATTCGTTCACAACATCATTTCCATAAACTCTTTGAATGTTTCTTACGGATTCACTAGCGTTAAATCCTTTATGAAACTCATACAGCATCACATGTCGAATATGCTCTTTCGTGGGTTCCATGTTTTTTCAATTACTGTAATATCATCGGAGTGGCGTTGTAAGTTTGTAACTGTATGAAAAACACCAGAGAAAATATTCATTAGCCTAATCTTACACTAGCCTAAGTCATTCTGTATCATTCTGTATCGTGATAAAACATGTGCGAACCTGTCGCCGCGTGTATTTTGCAAAATTTCTAAAACTATTTCACATTATCTTGCGGTTATTCTATTATCTATCGTCCGTTTTCTAATCGAGCAGAATTTATGTTACAACCTGATATGTCCAAGTCACTAATCAAAACATACAGTATGAATAAACAACTCAGAAGAAAATGACCATTTTATTTTTCGAATCAATTATATTAATTCGATCACATACATTTTACAAATGCAGTACCAGTCCATACAGGTAAGACAATTGTTTACTGCAAGACTTTCATAATTAGAAGTATACTTTCTTTGCCTTCTCTCCAGCAAAGTGGTAAATGTTTCTGATGAAATTTAAAGTACGGGCTAACTGGCTTTCAATTACAATGGTTCCCAGATCTGTCAGTCAGTCTTGGGCATTGGTGGACCGCGGATATTTTATCTGTTTCAGTTTAACTATGATAATCTCTATAAAATGTACGTTCATTAATTATATTTCCTCTCTGTTATTTAATCAATTGCTTTATTAATATTTTTAGATTTTATCCCCACTCTTTCCGGGCCCCGGAGATTTATCCCGGCTTCCCCGACCTCCCGGCGGCCCCCCTGTGTATATATATATATATATATATATATCAGTGGCGTGCATTCAGGGTAAACTATGTAAGCGCCGCCTGTCCTAATAAAAATCTTATTAAAGATATTAA
The DNA here is from genome assembly GCA_023014485.1 of Bathynomus jamesi. Taxonomy (NCBI): domain Eukaryota; kingdom Metazoa; phylum Arthropoda; class Malacostraca; order Isopoda; family Cirolanidae; genus Bathynomus; species Bathynomus jamesi. The sequence continues at coordinate 241,873 of JAJOZX010000123.1, read as the reverse complement.
AGAGTACCGTATTTTTCAGAATAGTCTACAGTACATACCCACTAGCCATTTTTGAAGTTTGTCATTAACTACTATAATTATATATGTACATATAGTGCATGTGCTGAGTGTGTTTGCACGCAATACCGCTTACCCTGTAGGTGTACCCACCCACAGTACGCCACTGATATATATATATTTTTGCAACACCTATGCAAGATATGGGAGGTGCAAATACGGACAGAAATGCCGTTACCACCACCACCACCCTCAAAGGAACGCAACAGGTGGACAGGAAAAACGAACGTCAAAGAGGGCTACCAATTTTTTAGACGTAGCCAACACAATTCAGCTGCTAAATACCATCCAGCAAATACAAAGTCAGCTGACAAATATAGGAATCCGAGAACCGGACAGAAGCACGCACAAAACCACTTCAATGACTTCATGCGTTATTGGGACAACAGGTACGACAAAGATAAACAGAGGCAAATTCTCGGAGGATCACAAGACAACGAAACCGGCACCACTATTGGAAAACGAATCAAATGTATGTGAAAATGATAGAAAAAAATAAAAATAATCCTAGCCAACATTCAGGGCCTTAAATCAAATCATTCCCCGGACAAAGTTTTATACCTGAAAGGACTCGTGCAAGAAACCGGAGCAGACTTTGCATGCCTCACGGAAACCCATCTAAAGGACTGCCAGGCGAACTGTGAACACTGTGAGTTCTGTATTGATAAAAAAGAAATACAAATTGACAACTATAACATCCTCCGAGCCGACAGAACGGTGAGACGTAAAGGAGGATGTGTAGCAGCTACGTAGAATGTGTAGCAGCAAAAGTTGAAAAATTAAATATGGTGCTAATTGTAATGTACAGACCCCCGAACATGACAACCTCAAAATTATCTAATTCCATTACAGAGGTAAGAAACTGGGTAAGAGATCTATACTATCCAACCCCAAATATTTTTCTCTGTGGTGATTTTAATTTTCCATTCATGAAATATAAAAGGATAGGAAAAAATATATGTGTACACCAAGACAAGGGGGGCACACGGGAAGACCAGGCGCAGGTAAAAATGCTACTAGCTCTGGCTGACGAATTTATGTTAACGCAAGAAATAACAGAAAACACAAGAAAAAACAACTGCCTAGATTTGGTGTTCACAAACAACAGCAACCTAATTGATAATGTAGAAATATCCCCAACTATAATATCGGTTCACAACATTATTGAAATAACTACCAATATAAAAGCAATAAGAAAGGAAAAAACACGAACAACAGAAAGAAGCAAATTCGAAATTTTTAATTTTCACTCCAAAGCTATAAACTGGGAAGTTGTTGCATCCAGCATGGAAGTAATAGATTGGAAATCCATCTTCGAGGCCAAGACAACAGAAGAGATGCTAACGACCTTAGAGGAGAAGACGGTGGAAATTGTGGAAAAACATATCCCAGAAATACAACAAAGGGGAAAGAGAAGCAGGTTCGAGAGACAAAAGAGCTCATTGTTCCGAAAGAGAAAAAGAGTGACTGCAAAATTAAATAACTGTAAAGACAACAACATCAGAAAAATATTAAATGATAAACTGCAGAGTATCGATTGCGTCATACAGGAACAAATTGAGAAGCATACAGAAAAAGAGCTCAGTACGAATCATCTTTCAGTATCCCAAAAACTGACAAACTGATATGTGATAGAAACTCGTTCTTTGAAGAAGAACTACAAGGAAAAAATATAACGGACTTTGACTTTACGACAGATGATATTACACAAGCTATAGGGAAACTAAAAGCACACTCAACGGCAGGACCGGATAAATGGAATGCCACACTGATCAAAAACTGCAAGAATGCACTCGCTGAACCCCTTTATTGGATATGGAGACGATCACTAGACACGGGAAAAATACCAGGCATCCTGAAGAGCGCGAACATAGTCCCAATATACAGGGTGTCCCTAAAGTCTGGACACATAGGAAATATCACTAACTATAACTAACTATATGTTTTTCCCCCACAGATTAAATATGAGTTTGTCAAAAGAAGAAAGGATTGAGCTGGTACTTCTCAGTGGACGTGAAGGATGGTCATATCGATACTGGTCGCAAAACAATCCGCATTGGGTGGTCCATTCCAAACAGCAAGGAGCCCAAAAGATTATGGTATGGTGTGGTTTGTGGAAAGCTCATATGTTGGGGCCACTTTTCTTCAATGATCATGTAACTGGTGAGACATACCTCACCATGTTGAGAGACCAGTTAATGCCCCAACTTGAAAGGCTAGATGAAGGACTCCCTCAGTGGTTCCAACAGGATGGCGCCCCTGCTCATTACGCCACGATGGTAAGAGATTGGGTGAATGAAAATTTCTCTAACTGGATTGGAAGACGTGGTCTTGTGGAATGGTCTCCTCGCTCACCAGACCTTAGCCCCCTTGACTTCTTTTTCTGGGGTATGCTAAAGGAGAAGGTGTACTCAATGAAAATCACAGATATGAATCACCTGAGGGAACGCATCATGAATGAATGTGCTCAAATTGACGGAAATGTGGAGTTACTGCATCGGGTTCATGTGAATCTCGCAAAGCGCATCGAACTTTGCATCACAAATGGTGGAAATCACATTGAAGATGTTATTTATTAATATTCCAATTAAATAAAATGTTGTTGAAAAATTTATTTATTGAAAATATGCATTTTGCCTATGTGTCCAGACTTTAGGGACACCCTGTACATATAAAGGAGGAGATCGATCCGAGGCCAAAAACTATAAACCAGTATCACTTACATCTCATCTCACTAAAATATTTGAAGGAATAGTTAGACAGAAAATCTATGGCTTTTTGGAAACTCAGAAAAAATTAAATGATGACCAACATGGGTTTCGATCAGGCAGATCATACCTATCACAGCTAATGGAACACTACAACAACATTATTGATGCACTGGAAAGTAATGAAACCTATGATGTAATATACACAGACTTTGCCAAAGCGTTCGACAAATGTGACCATGGAATCATAATACATAAACTGAAGCATATGGGAATAACAGGAAAAGTAGGGAAATGGATATATAATTTCCTTGGTGAGCGGCGGCAAGTCGTTACAGTACAAGAAGCATCTTCATCAGAATCAGAGGTTCTCAGCTCGGTACCACAAGGAACAGATTAGTTCCACTACTCTTCATAATCATGCTAACTGACATAGATGAGGACGTTATCAGAGACAGCACAGTAACATCCTTTGCCGATGACACAAAGATCAGTAGAAAAATAAGAAACCCAGAAGATATAGGATCTCTACAAACAGACATGAACAGAATCTACAAGTGGACGGAAGACAACAATATGAAGTTTAACACTGAGAAATTTCAGCTGTTACGGTACGGAAAAAGAGAGGACCTAAAATCCATGGAATATTATCAGTGGCGGTCCTAGCTTACATGACGCCCTGGGCGAACCTCACCTTCAGCGCCCCCCCCCCCTGTTCGCCAACACACACACATTCGAATCCCCCCAAAATAAAGGACAGACATAACTCTTTCACAAAATAACTTTTTATTGGACTAATTGTTGGAACTTCAGAACCAAAACAAAGACTCAAATTTCTGAATTTTACAAATCCTTCATCACGTAAATAGAATAACTCACTTAAGAGAATGTAATTATGATACTATGAACAGGAAAAATACAAATTAAATTGCACAACTGCCATAAATAAACTAGAGAATCAAATTTCTAAATTGTACAAATGCTCTATCACATAAATAGAATAAGACACTTAAGAGAGGGTATTATTATGCTACACTTTGAACAAGAAACAAAATAAATTGCACCACAGCACAACTGCCATCTAAAGCCTGACTCTTCTTACCTTCCTTGATGCAAAGTCATGAATTAAATCATCATATGAAATCTGCTCAGCAATTGTATGATTTATACTGATGAGTGATGATGGCCAGACCGGTAAGGCGTTCCTGTGACATAGTTGACCTCAGGTAGGATTTGATGAGCTTCAGCTTTGAAAAGCTCCTCTCTGCTTCAGCAACAGTGACTGGAAGAGTAAGACCAATTCTGAGAGCAGTCCACAAATTTGGATATATTTCAGAGAGCTCCCTTTCATGGATAAATGTCAGCAGTTCAAGCAAGGATATGGTCTTTGATGGCAAGTCAGGCAAGTTCTTCAGCTCCTGTGCAAGCTCTCTGCCATCCAAGTCAGATTGTCCCTTAAAGTGTAGTGTAGTACTAAGGTTCACACATTGTTCTGTCAGCTCCTCAAATGTGAGATTTTGGAAATGTGTCAGCACTCCAAACTTCTCTCCCACAATTTCCAACGTGGAAAATCTTTCCTGAATGGCTGATGTTGCAGCATCAACCACTGCATTGAAAAATGTCACCTCCAGCTTCTTCAAAGCATCAATCAAGGGCTCATCAGATGTTTCATAGGAGAAGTGCCGCTTGTGGACCTCAGCCGTTTTTGTTTTAACACAGCCTCCACATTCATTTGTTCACAGATATCTGTGGCTGCCATTTGTGCAGCCACAAAACCTGTTGCCCTGTAATTGCGGAGACCTCTCTCTGTTTTTTTTAGGAGATTTACTGCAACATCAACGTGCATGCTAGGAGACTGCATCTGCTTGCTCACATGCTGAATTTGGCACAACAGGTCATGCCACACCACTGAACAAATGGCGAAGCGGTATGACCCAACCTCCTCTGACAGAGATTGAGCCTCGACCTTTATTACAGAGTCTTTGGTGTGGTCCCTCACCTCGATCAGTGCATCTCTCACTGCAGCTGCCTGATATCTCAGGGGCTCCACACTCTTGATCTTGCTTTCCCACCTTGTATCAGACCACATCTTCAATGTGATGTTCACATGTTTTTTCAAAATGGCCCATCGTTGTGTGGAGGCTGAAAACAAGTTGTAAAGCTTCTGCAAGATGCCGAAGTAACTTGTGGCATCAATAGATCCCTTAGCAGCATCGGCCACAAGCAAATTCAGAGAATGAGCCCCACATGGAACAAACAGAGCTCTGGGATTAATTTCTAGGAGCCTGGATTGAACACCCTTGTTTTTTCCCCTCATGTTGGCCCCATTGTCGTATGATTGTCCTCTACAGTCCATGAAAGGAACTTTTAGCTCCTCCAGTCTCTTCAGAATCAGAGATGCCAAATGTTGACCAGTGGACTCCTCTGCCTCCAAAAACCCCATGAAATGTTCCTTTATATGGGGCTTCCCCTCCAGTGACACAACCCGAATCACAACTGACAACTGTTCAGTGTGGCTGATATCTGGAGTGCAATCTAGAATTATTGAAAAAAACTTTGATTGTTTGATGTCGCTCACCATTGCTGAAATGGTCTTGCTGCTCGACAAATCAATGAGTTCGTTTTGTATGTGGTGGCCGAGGTAGCTGGTGTGACTGGAGGTCCCTTTTTGGACACGGTTAATGTGCTCTTGCATTATAGGATCAAATTGTGCCATCAGTTCAACTTCTTTCAGAAAATTGCCATTGATGGTGAGAACAATTTTCTGTATGTCCCCTTAGTGCCAAATTCCTAACTGCCAGAGAATGCACAATAGCAGTGAGACGTGTCAGCACCGCTCATCTCAATCTCAACAACTTCTCAGCCTCCAGAAGTGCCATCTCCTGCTTGTCAATGGTTTCCCCCTTTTCATCCTCACTGCCAGTTCTTTCCAGATTTTCATAGAATTTAGGTGTTCTGAACTGTTGTCATGTGATGTGAGCAATGAGCTTGCATGCTTCCAGTCCGAGAGTCCCAAACTTGTTAATTTATTTTCCTCTTGGAAAAAAATGTACAACAGAAACAGAAAAGGCTGTTGTTTTTTAAGGAATAGACCAACCAACTTCTGGTTATATTTTCTCCACTAACCAATGACTTCCTGAAGTATTGATGGTGGAAACTTCTTCCGTCACTGTCGTTTCTAGGGAATACAAAGTCAGATGGTACTTGACTTGGTCCCCTGGAAACCAGTTGTGTCCGAAATTCTCTCAGTCAGAACTGAAGGCCAGTTAGCAGGGTCGGTGGACAGAGACTCATCCTCAGGAGGCGATTTGCTCCAGGCCCTAATAGAATAGAAGAACAAGAGCATTACTCATTAGTATACACACCTAAGTTATAAACACATTATTCACAGCACTTTGTTATGGTGGTGGTGTTATGGAATTATGGTGGTGAAACACCACACATACCCAGTAACCCAGACCCAGTGATAATAACATTATAATTTATAACTGTTTGCAAAATGCTTTGCAGGGATGCACACACATACACATACACACACACGCACACACTCACAGACATATGTGCACACAAACTCACCTGAAGAGCCTGCCGGGGAGAAGTAGAAGCAAATGGGTCTTCATCCTCAGGATCAGACTGCATTTGTGGAGACATATGTGAGGCTGAGGAGGTAGATGGCTCCTCAGCCTCAATAATGGCAGAAGTAGACGGCTTCTCATCCTGGCTAGTGGCAGAGAGTGTTCCAAAATATTTCAAAAGTGCCCTGCAAATAGTAAAATAGAACATAACAGACCAATGCATGAATAGGCTAGTACAATTAATTTAACATGTTATTAAGCACAATTTATTAAAACTTTTAGAATAGGAAACAAATGAATAATACAACCTCCTTGGTTAATGGCTAATTATATACATAATAGTACACTTCAAATGACTCAGAAAGCTATATCACAAAATAGCAGTGCAATATAGCAGTGAAGAGTAGATGACATAGCTCTATACCTTTATCTTTTGCTCGTTTCTCCTCTTCTTCTTTCTCTTTTTTCTAAACTGAGCACCTGATAGCTTGACCTCTTCTTATCCATTTGCGGTTATTTGACAGACCTTAGTGGCTTAGTGTGAAGATTCGTTCTGTAATAAATAATATACATTTCACTATTTAACCAAACCCAGAAAAATAAATTACATATATTAAATGCAAAAAACTTCACTTTTTTTACGTGAAGGTCAAAATATGAGAATAAAAACCCACTCTAATAGACAGAGTTTATTTCCACGACAGTTTCGACGCCACTGGCATCCTCCTCGGGTGGATACAGAAACACAGTGGGCGTCGAAACTGTCGTGGAAATAAACTCTGTCTATTAGAGTGGATTTTTATTCTCAAACATTACATATGTTAAAGTATGGGCCTTTATTCCCAATAATATTAATCTGGAAGCATTTTGCATTGTTTAGGTCTTTTATGGGAAGGTTTATGGAAAATGCAATAGATGGTTTTTTATTAATAAAAATATATTTATTGATCTTTTATTATTTATTTTATTTTATTTTTTATTTTTATTTATTTCTTTATTTATTTATTCTTATTTTTATTTTTATTTTTTTTGCAGGCGCTCATGCCGCCCCTCCACAAATGCCGCCCTGTGCGGCTGCCCATATTGCCCATATGAGGAACCGCCACTGAATATTATACCCAAGATGGACAGGAAATTCAGAAAATTCTAAAGCAAAAGATTTAGGAGTTGTAATGACTGATGATGCAAAATTTGAAACACAAAATAAGATAGCAGTAAACAGAGCAAAGAGAGTAACTGGGCAGATACTGAGAACCTTTAAACGAAGGGATAGGAATATAATGATTCATCTACTGAAAACACTGATCATACCGAAATTGGAATACTGTTCGGTCCTAACATGTCCATACAAAAAAAAGAAGACATCAGACAACTAAAAGAGATTCAGAGAAGCTTCACAGCCAAGATCAAGGGGTGCAAAGAACTAAACTACTGGGAAAAGTTATGCGAATTAAACCTATATTCACTGGAAAGGAGGAGAGAGCGCTACACCATTATTTACCCTGTAACTCCCCAAACAACAGTGGAAAGTAGAAAAGGAAGACTGTGTCGTGTTCCCAAATTAAAGGCTAGACAGGGAACATCCTTAACCATGAAAGAAAATAATTTTGTTGTGAGAGGACCAAAACTGTTTAATCAGCTGCCCAAAGACCTAAGAAACACGAGTAGCATTGCAGTGGACATCTTCAAAAGAAGATTAGACGCCTGGCTATGTGAGGGGGAGAATACAAGAAACCATCTCACTACTTCACCAATCACCAGGCCAACTCGAGATGAGGGGCGACAAGCTTGACCTTCGTGAAATCAGGAATCATCGCACGGAACATTTGAGAGGTTGAAAGGTATATATACACAGTATATATATATATAGTTTTTCTGTATCCACCAGAAGAGGATGCCAGTGGGCATCGAAACTGTTGTGGAAATAAACTCCGTCTATTAGTGTGGGTTTTATTGTCACATTTCGACCTCCACGTAAAAGTGAAGTTTTGCATTTACTGTGTAACTAGGGATTTCATGAAATCCCTAACATTTTCAGGGATTTCATATAAGGTTAAGTCGTGATATTTTCGTTAAACCTACGGAAAAATTATTGAATACCCAGTTAAGTTAATTGAATGCCTGGTTAGGTCAACTGTACGCCCTTGACGACTGGTTAGGTTAAGTCGTGATATTTTCGTTAAAACTAACAAAAATATCACGACTTAACCTTACATGAAATCCCTGAACATTAACGAATTTTAGCAAGATTTTATCAGTGAAACTTATATATATTCTAAGGTCTATTGTTAAAAATGTCTGTAAATTAGATAACATTACCCATGCTAACCTAACCTAGCTTAATTTAATCCTGAAAATTTGTCGATATCACATTAACAAAATGTCGTTAGCCTTGTCATCATAGGCGGATTTACGTATAGGCAGAGTAGGCACCTGCCTCGCCTCGGGTGGCAAAGTTTGTCGTATTTGAACATAAAAAGGGTAAAGAAAACAAAAATAGAAAATAAATAAGTTATAAGCACTAACAAATTAAATGGATTCCCAAATAAGTTTTAAAATAAAAAAGAACAGCCATCTCCAATAGCAAACTAGTGATATCAAATGGAACAACTACAGTATAAGGCACTTTAATTTCTGCCTAGGGACGGCAAAATGCTAAGTAACGCCTCTGCTTGTCAGTCTATATAGATGAGGGATGTCCACCCTTTTGGGGGAACTGAACTACACCTGAACTTTGTTCATGAAGAGTGATCTATCTAGTCCTGTTCGTCTTCAACTACCTTCCACCCCTCCCATTTCCACCTCTTCCCACTTCTATATCTTACACCTGCAGTGATTTGACTCATTTCCCACGTCATTAATTTTAGTATACTAAATCGTAAGAAAGAACAAAATTGCAAACGCTTAAAAAAAAAGTATTTTAAGTACATGCAGTAATTTTTAAAACCTTGATAAGGAATTAGATTCAGATAACTAGTTAGGAATTATCAATCGTTCCGTGCACTTGCGTTCACAGTTTCTTTTCTTTTTGTGATTATTTTATCTTGGAAGGAAGAAAAGTACACGTACCACCTAATCTATACCACCTGTGGGGTTCAGTCTTGAAATTTTAGCCTTATCTAGGAGACTAGGAAGTTATACTTAGTCTAATGATATTCATCGGCATTCGTAAGGAATCAAAATCTTGAGTTTGACGTTGCACGTTATCATTAAATAACTTGAAAAATACCTCAATGACAAATTGGACTGCACGTTAACCAGCAGTCGGGAAAGTTGTTTTTTTTATGCTTTTTTATATTTTGGAAAGAGCATATGTGATCTTTCCAGGAGAGATCACGAGAAAAGGAAACATCAAGAATGTTAAGAGAAGGGGAAGGATTGAGTTATGTATTGTTGTAGGTAAAGGGATAGTTGTGTGGAAGATTGCGACGAATAGACAGAAGAAGGAACTCGGTTTTTGAGGCATTAATAGCCACAAGATTTTCTCTGCCCCAATCATGGATGGTGGAAACATCAGAGGTCAGGTGCACACCATAGCCGTCACGCGCGAATCATGGAGTGACTGTTGAGAGGGATGCTTTGTGAAGCTAATATTACTTTTGAAAACATCATCAAAGTAATTATCACTCAGCAAGCTGCGTATTTATAGCCCTCTTGCGTACCATCTAACAGAACTCCGCGTATCACAGGTTGGGAATTGCTGGTCCAGATGATCCGCTCAAGCATTTTGAACGCAAAAACACGCTTTCTTTGACTTGCATGGATTTCAAACACTTTTCCTGGTTACTTAAAAATATTGGCATTAACTCTCTATGGACAACTGCTACGAAATGTCAAAGTTCTAAACATTCGTAAGGCGCCGTTCAAAAATTACGTAACGCTACTTTTGCTAAAACCTGACACCCTCACCCCCTGTAACGTTCCGTAACGCGTGGGGTGTGGGGTGGGAGGAAGTGTTCCATAACATTTTAGGGGTGTCTGGTCTAGTGTTACAGAACGTTTCTGGGGGATCTGGGGTGTCAAGTTTTAGCAAAAATAGCGTTACGTAATTTTGAACGGCCTCTAATATGACCCTACAAAAAAATTAACATCGCCCATTGGGTTCACGTAATTTATGTGGTAATGTAATGTATATTTCACTTTGTAAACATAGGATTACGCAAAAGAAAGAGATGTTAATTGTGAATGACTTAGTTTCTTAGCCTAGGAAAATGAGGATAGATAAGAACATCTGCTTTGTTTATTTTTAGGGATAGACGAAAGAATTAACAGCATTGTAAACAAGTATACGGCAATAGCTAGCATAACTAAATACAGTTTTATGCAAGAAAAAGGGGGGCTACCTCGTGGGTACGTCGCCGCTTCCCATTAGATCAGCAAGGCTACGCGACGTTGGGTTTGTTCATTAGTTGGATGGGTAATCGTCCTCTGCGTTCAGAATGTAACGACCTGTGGTTTAGATTTAATTTAAAGGTGTTGGCTTCCTCCGTCACATGACATTTGCCCTTACAATAAAGGTTCAGTAACCTCAAAAATTATTTTTTTATTACGTAAAAAAATTTTAGTCATTTACCATTCTATAACGTCATAACACTGTAACATGACGCGTTTTGGGCCATTCGCGGAATTTATGGTTTCTTAATGTATCATATTTATATAAGTTAAGTATTTAAATTGCTGTAACTTTCACTATTTTCATTTTTCACTATTAACGGATTCTTTGAAATGCGTGTACCAATATTAGTTCACATAACGGACATACAGTCCCCTGAAATAGTCGTGCTCCACCCCTATATAGCCCTCTCCGAGATGTGACAGCAACGCATGAGGAGGGGGAGGGGGACAGGGGTAGCATTCGGTCAGAGGGAGAGGTGGATATCGTGTGTGTGTGTGTGTGTGTGTGTGTAAATACTCCCACACTTTATTTTTTGTCCTTGAAACACTGCTCTATATATCGTTATCACATATGCTTTCCATCAATTTCCAATGCAACGTATAAAGTAGATACTATTCTTAATTAGAGAAAAGAGCAATAGGATTAACAATTTTTATACAAAGTATGTAATAATAATATTGTTGCAATCGAATATAATTTTTAAAGAAAAGGAAAGGGACACTTCTCGCATTAGTAAAAAAAGAAAAAAAAGAAAATCATGATTATCTCGGTTATTATGGTATACCTAAATATAAGAAATGGATTAAAGTAGGGTAAAACGGAAACGACTTACAGCTCGTATATGATAGTGACGTAACTTGGACGACCCAACCCAGACAATGCGAGGTATGTCCGCCAACGCATATATGAAGTGGCAAGGAGTGGACACACGACCTGCAACGTGTCGGGATGGGTGCACCTGTACGGCATTGGAGAGTTGGCAGAAATTAACGGGAGGTTTACAGCCGACCAGTATTTAGAGATAGTAGAGGAGGTGATGCTGCTAACCATAAGGACATATGCTTTGCCCCATCCTGAGCGGATTATATTTATGCAGTTAAGTAATACAACTAAATTATTTTCATTACACAAAATATGCTTTCAAGAAAATGACTTATTAGGGTCAAGCAGTGTACAGGGTGTCCCATAAGTCCGCATCATAGGAAAAATAATAAAAAAAGGCAAAACAAAAGCTTTTATTTACAGAACGTGCTCAATATGTCCACCATTGTTTTCAATACACAAATTCAGACGTGATACCCAGTCAGCAAGCACACGGTGAATGATGTCAGGAGTAATGTGTTACATGCCCCAATAATGCGCTGCCGCAAATGTTCAACACTCCTAATTTTCTCTGCGTATACCAGCGCTTTCAAGTGGCCCCAGAGATAAAAATCTAGTGGCGTGAGATCCGGGCTTGTAGCTGGCCATTCCACAGGCCCTCGACGTCCTATCCAATGACCAGGGAATTGTTGGTACAGGTATTCCCTTACTTGGGTGCTGTAATGTGCAGGAGCGCCGTCTTGCTGGAACCATGTTGGGAAATTTCCTTCTTCGTTCAAGACACTGGGAAATGCTTCTTCCTTGAGCATACGTAGGTAGGTGCCTCCAGTGACATGTTCATCGAAAAAAGAGGGGGCCTATGATGCGATCCTTCCAAATGCCACACCATACCACCACCCGAAATGCACCTTGTTCCTTTGAAGAGGTATAGGGCCTACCAGTGAGGGTCGTTTTGAGACCAGTAGCGGGTGTTCTGTCGATTTACCTCACCATTTCCATAAAAAACAGCCTCGTCACTGAACAGAATGGTGGACGGGAAATTGGCATCCCGAGCATATTGTTCCGTAGCCCATTCACAAAATTCCATCCGCCGGTCGGGATCATCATCTTCGCTTAATTTCTGTAGGAGCTGAAGTTTATATGGATGCCATTTGTGAGCCTGAAGAATGCGATGGATGCTACTTTTCGACACTCCTGTCTCGGCGGACAATCGCCGAAGAGACTTATTGGGACTTCTGTTAAAATGAGCCAGGATAGCAGTCGCTGTATCATCGTCAGTGGACCTCCTTGAAGGTCCACTGCGTGGTTTATCTTCTATGGATCCTGTTTCCTTAAACTTTGCAATAAGTCTGCTAACACAACTCTGTGTTATTGGCTCGCGGTCCTATGAGTAGAATGATCTGGATTCGTTCTTCCTTGCTCACAGACATTATGGCCTGTAGAAAGAGAAAAATATGAATTATGGTTTGTAGAAATAGAAAAATATGAATTTCTCCTATGATGCCAGACTTATGGGACACTCTGTATATTTTAAGGTAATATGATTAAAGAAGGCTATCAATAAATGTAGTTTTGAATGTAATTTTAAATGTATCTTTATTTTTATTTATTTATTTATTTTTGCGTCCTCTTAAAGCAACTTAAAAAAAGTATGGATGAAATGTGAACTCTCAAGTTTTGCTCATTTCTTTTTACAGGAAAACTGCCCTGTTCATACTGCCAGGATCATCAGACGGTGGTTTCAGGAACAACGAGATGTCGAGCTGCTCAACTGGCCCACAAGAGGTGTGACCTAATCCCCATTGAAAATGTGTGAACAAATGTAGTTACTTCGGTAGGAGCGGACATCTTGGCACCTGCCGGAACACACTTTTTGCAGGAACCCACAAGTCATCTACAATCACGTGGCATCTGTTCCAAATAGCTTCGAGAGTTCATTAATAATAATGGAGGATGGACCAAGTATTGAGTAATTGTGTATAATAATGTTATGGTTATGATGTAGTAAATATATATTTATTTACTTGAACAATTGTCAGTTCCTTATAATTTGAACATTATGTTTTGTATGTTCTTAAGAAAATCCCTAAATTTACTTGATTCATGTTTATTTTTGTAATAAAAAATTTAACTCTATCATCATTATCTCTCCATGGATAGACCTTTTTCTAACTAACCATTTGTTAATGATGCATGAACTTTAAACAGAAATGTTATTGCCTGGATTAAAAGTCGATACTACAACTTATCTTACACTTTAACTATAACATGGCCAATTGGCCACATGAAAGTCCTATGTTTAAAAGTTTTTAAAGTGTCCCACGTTTGTGAAATAACCTAACTACTCTATTCCCAAAATCTAGGAATAAAGCATGAATAAATGCATAGTCGTCCTAGCATTAAGGCCGCCGAGAGGGCGAGGAAGCCGGGATAAATCTCCTGGGCCCGGACCTCTAGGGGGCCCGGAAAGAGGGGGGATAAAATCTAAAAATATTAATAAAGCAATTGATTAAATAACAGAGAGGAAATATAATTAATGAACATACATTTTATAGAGATTATCATAGTCAAACTGAAACAGATAAAATACTATCCGCGGTCCACCAATGCCCAAGACTGACTGACAGATCTGGGAACCATTGTACGGGGCTCCAATAAACCTTAGCCCCCCCACCCATGGCCTAAACCATTAGAGGTACAGTAAAACTAAACATACCTTACAAAAGAGAATTTAATCCTGCATTTAATGAGAAACAATTAAAACTTGGTGTTCCCGTCATTGGCTTCCAAGACAGCCTGAATTCGCTTTGGGTAGCTTGCCAAAAGTGACGTGAATAGATCTTGATCGTTACGCAAATTTGCTAAAACAGTTTCAATGTGTTGCGTCATTGTATCCTTCGAAAATCGATTTGCTGCAGGTTCTTGAAACAAGAGACATTCAACCTTGTCCTTTATAACTGATCCAATGTGTTCACAGACGTTCAGGTCAGGAGAATTTCATGGCCATTCTTCATTTCCAAAGAAATCGATCTCATGGTTCCACAACAACTGTTGAGTGGCTAATGCCTTAAAGCAGGGGGCCTTATCGTGCAGAAGTGTGACCTGATCGACATCCATAACATTGTTTGGGTTTCTTACAAAAGGAATGACATGTGGGATAGAATAATATCATGAAAATACTGTCCATCCCAACTCTGACCATTTGGCTTCAGCACCCACATGAGCTTCTTTGCAGTGAACAAAACAAACACACCAACACAGTCTGGACTTTTTAATAATTCGCGATAATGTTCATTGTCATCGATTTCATCTGGTGTTGTGGCCCACACGATCATTTTGGTAGTTAGGCCGACGTGTTACGTAAACAAAAAATTCATTGGAGACAGCTAAATGCATGAAGTCATCCACATCCCAATCTTCAAGATAATGGGCAAACCACATTCTGTCATCGATGTTAAGTTGAGTTTTTCTTGGCTTTGGAAGTTCATGCCAAGGCTTTAAACCTTGCCTATGACGGTACAGTCGAATGATCTCACCACTAACGATCTTTCCTCTCAACACTTCGATCTCTCTAGAAAGTTTAGCACAGCTGTTTTTCCGCTTACGCGTACCGCTTTCAATGATGTCCTTTGTTTCCTGAGAGAGTGGCAAATTTGGGCGCCCAGATTTGGTTGTATCCATTTCACATTCATCCAAAGTTTTATTCCAATTTCTTTTGACGAAGTCCTCACTTCTTCGCAACTTTTTGGCAACCCATGAACGTGTTATAGAGGTGGCTCCAGCATCACGAGCTTCCCGAAATGTTATTGCTCGTATGGGATCTATCACACGTTGCCTCTCCGAATCACCAATTAATTGAGAAACCATTATATTATCACTTTATCAGCTAGAGTAATTTTAATACCTGCAATAAATAAAGAATTTTATATATTTTTATAATCACTAAAAACTATTTCGATATAAGTAAACATGTAAGCTGCAAATGGGGGGGGTTAAGGTTTTTTGGAACCCCTTAATTGAAAACCAGTTAGTCGTACTTTAAATTTCATCAGAAACATTTACCACTTTGCTAGAGAGAAGGGAAAGAAAGTACACTTCTAATTAAGAAAATCTTGTAGTAAACAATTGTCTTGCCTGTATGGACTGGTACTGCATTTGTAAATTGTATGGTTATAGAATTAATATAATTGATTCGAAAAATAAAATTGGCATTTTCTTCTGAGTTGTTTATTCATACTGTATGTTTTGAATAGTGACTTGGACATATAATCAGTTTGCTTATTATGTAAACAAAAACATTCATAATAAAATACTGAGTAAACAAGGGGGCCCACATACCAATCCTTCCCCAGGGCCCGTGGCAGCTCTCGGCGGCCCTGCCTAACATTGCGACCAAAACTGCAGTGAACAATATATTTATTCAGTCATTGGCTTTCAAAAAATAAAAGTATTACTATGACAACACCTGAGAGGGAGAGGAGAAGAGGGAGAGAGTGAGGGTGGTGAAGAAAGAGGGACTGCGTTGCTGTTACATCTCGGAGAAGGCTAAATAGGGGTGGAGCGTGACTATTACAGGGGACTGTACATTTGCGAATGTTAGAGATCCCAGTGAATGTAAAAAATCAGACAAATTTCATAACAACTTTTTTCCTGAGTGACATTTTTAAATTGCAAATAAATTAGAATATTGGTTGGCAACTAATGACCCGCGGTCCAAATCTTGTCAGCTGGCTTTACTAATTTGTACTCACATTTTTTTCTTTATTCAGGAAAATAACTTTTTAGGATTAAGAAATGGGAAATTTTAATTTGTTTTATTAAATTTTAGAAAATCATTCGATGTTTGAATAGTACTATATGTTGCTTCTGATGCACCATAATGTGACCAGTTAAACATTTCAGAAAAGCAAGCACCCTTATCTTCATGTCCCATTCCAGAATATGTTTTAAACACCTGAAAGTATTGTGCCTAATAAGGCCTATATCCAGGCTGATTTTTTTATTGAATAAATTACATATCTCTTAATAGATTACACAATTAATTAACTCCTAATAATTTACTTAAGCAGTTACCTCTTAATAAATTACATAAGTAATTAACAAGCGCCAGTGTCCTTGATGATGTACGTCTCATTCGGTAGATGGTGCTGGTTGTTAGTGAAGGTTAAGTTAGGTTAGGGAATGAGATGCACATCATGAACTGAATTGGAGATCACCAATATACTAAAAATAATAATAAAAACCTTAATTTTTTTTGTACTTCAGTCTGTATCATCAGCCGTATTTAATCAAATAAGTAACTTTTCTTCCATATTAACATTGTTTCATGGGTTCGTTTGCTCCGATTTAGTATTTACAGCTCCGATCCGATCCGATTCGGTACTTACAGCTCTGATCCAGTCCGATTCGATATTCTTACGTATCCTGTGATCAGGACAGAATACAAACAAACACTTTATTTCAGACTCAACAGCTACAAACATTATACAAGTGGTCCATAGAAGATTAAGAGATAGTTGTCTGGAGCACTGACTAAGTAGGCCAGTGAATCACTGTATACAGAGCTGGGCAGTAATGCGTTACAAGTAACGGCCGTTACGTAACGCGGTACTTTTTTAGTAACGGTAGTGGTAACGGTATTACATTTCAAATCAAGTAACTCTTTCAGTAACGACGTTACTTTTTTAGGGAAATACATTCGTTAGTCGTTACTCGTTACTTTTTTATCGTAGCTCGCAAATAGTTTCTTTCGATCCTCACTCATTAACCGTTAAAAATTTGTTCCTTCTCTATGAGCGAGGTGTGCATGTTAGCCGTTGGCATGCTGGCAGTCTACCCCCATCCACCCTCTCCCCCTACACTGGCAGCACTGTCAAAGTAAAAAGGCGAAGAACCCTGGAGCAGGGAGGGACCTAAGTTCAACAGAGGTTTCGTCATTCTTCTCATCTGGGCCTTCACGGCACGTTAGCTCTGCATCCTTCCCATCCACTAACTTTAAAAATATGTTTATTAAACTTAACACTCCTATACCATCTAGTGCCGCTGCTGACCGGGCTTTTTCAGTAAGGAAGGATATACTGCGTCAGAAACGAGGCTCGCTCTTAGATGCAACTTTTGAGAAGCTTGTTTTCTTAAAGGCCAATAAAGATTTTTTGAATAATAGTTCTTAAGTTTGTATATTTAGCTAATAAATGTCAATTATCATTGCCATGCACAATAACTCATTTGATTCATTTCTTTAGTATTTCGTATTATTGTTTTGCAAAACTAAACTTTCCTGGTATATTCTAGCATTGGTAAATTAGTATCAATAGTATGCTACATCCTCTGTTATGTTGCAATTCCTAGTAATAAATCTTGCAGTAATTTTGTTTCACTTTTTTTGAAAATATTATGCCTTATAAGTCATAACAACGCAATGAAGGCATGCACAGACTTCATAGCCTATGCATTAACCAGTGGATACAAACCAACACATACTCGCACAAGCGAATCTTTATATAATTTAATATTTTATGTATATATATCAATTATAATATACCTATGCATATATATAATATATTTACATTTCATTAAAAGTAACGGTGCCGTTACTCGTTACTTTTTAAAAATGGTAACTGTAACGATAACGGCGTTACATTTAGACTGTAGTAACGGTAACGGCATTACATTTATAAAGTAACGAGTAAAGCACTGACTGTATGTAATGAACATACAATTGCCTATGCCAAATTGGCCCAATGCTTCCAGATTTGAGATTTATAAAATATATCGGAGACCAGTCCACTAACCATGGCTTCTATTATCTTAATGACTGATTCACCAAGCCTAGTGATAAATCTAAATACAAAATTGCGAATGACACTGGCATAGTTAGGCACCTTATTGACTACAAACAGCACCATTTATAAATCTTGGAGTTTTTAATAAACTCCTAAAATATTATTATAATTATATGCAACATATAATTTTCTCAAATTATACATCCTGTAGTTCCACCACAAATGAGCTGTATACATTGGAGTACAAAAAGTTTTGAACAAAATCAATTTAACATCTAATGTACACATATGAAATTTTCTAACGAAAGTATTTTCCTGAGCATATAATTGTCCACATTGCCTTAGAATATCACAGTCATCTGAAAGACTATCAGTTAGTATGTGGCACATTGTGGCAGGGGCGTACCCAGGATTTGGTCAAGGTGGGGGGGGGGGCGTGTGAGTAACTAAAATAAAGGTGTATATACCATACGCGTATGTATATACATAAACATTTACTAGAGCCAATATTCATGTATTAACAAAGCCTTATTTAGAGCAAGTGTAAACTAAATTAGATAAATTAATAGAATTACCATACATTTTTCATGCGAAAAATACTGAGTCAAAAATGATAGTTACATTACTATATATGCACAGACAGGATTTAACATAGAGAATACTTAAACATTTTTTAGCTTTCATTGTGCATACGACAGTACAACAGAGTTTTAAGACTCATTGACTGTTTTTAAATTCCTATAAAGTTTGTTTGACTAATAGCGGAAAGTTTGAATATTCAACAAATATAAATACTGTAAACTAAAAAGTTTGCATGTATCGGTCACCAATACATGCAAATTTTTTAGCGTGTGAGTAACTAAAACAAAGGTGTATATATACCAAGCAGGTTTAATGCTATTATATATATATATATATGCACTAGAATCACAAAATAACACGTGACCTTATTAATAAGCAAACAACCACAAGGAAAAGGAAACACAAAGTCCGAGCGCTTTCGTGATATATTCACATTATCAAGGAGGAACAGAAAATATTTTCTGTTCCTCCTTGATAATGTGAATATATCACGAAAGCGCTCGGACTTTGTGTTTCCTTTTCCTTGTGGTTGTTTGCTTATATGATTTGGTAGGTTTTCAATTTTTAACCTGGCAACACTGGCCTGGAATGACAGGTTTAGTATTAATATTTTATATTAATGCATATAGAATAAATTCGTAATAATTTAAAATGTATTCTTAAATCTTACTATAAAATATACAAACTAAAAC
The DNA here is from genome assembly GCA_023014485.1 of Bathynomus jamesi. Lineage (NCBI taxonomy): Eukaryota > Metazoa > Arthropoda > Malacostraca > Isopoda > Cirolanidae > Bathynomus > Bathynomus jamesi. The sequence continues at coordinate 222,259 of JAJOZX010000123.1, read as the reverse complement.
AAAATCTGCTTATCTCTGTAACTGTATGTACAAACTTTAGTACATAGTTATAGAGATAAGCACATCAATAGACACCAGTACAAGGCCCAAGGGGGGGGAGCTACCGCCTCTGTCGCCCCCTCCCCTTCGGTACGCCCGTGGAGTGTGGACTATGTGGCCAAGATACTTAGTCTGAGTTACTTCTGACAGCACCATACCATTCAATTGAAATTCAGGAAATTTTATATATTTGTAGGCCTTGGTCCTCATAATCATAACATGACTTTTAGCAGGATTATATTTAATGTCGTTATCCTTCCCATATCTTTCATACACCTTCAAAAATGTGCTGAGCCCTTTTACAGATGGAAAAATAAGAACTAGTTCATCTGCATACATCAGATGATTGACAATCATTCTACCAATAAAGCAGCCTATTTTACAGGTGTTCAGCACAACAGATAGATTATCCATTTATACATTGAATAAGTAGGGAGATAATATCCCTCCCTGTCTGACACCATTCGTCACAGAGAATGGCTCTGAATTAACCCGACCCCATCTTACAATCATTGTCTGGTGATTATACCAGCATATTAATATACGGACCAAGTAACCAGTTACATTACAATTTACAAGTTTCATGAATAATTTGTCATGATTAACACGATCAAATGCCTTAGAGGCATCCAGGAAACACAAAAATACATTAGCATCTAGAGTTTGGTATTTACAGACCATTTCCTTCAAGGCATACACACACATATCAGTACTGTGTTTCTTTTTTAAACCAAATTGGTTATCACTAGTATATAATACAGGTAACATTCAAGTCTATTAATGAATATATATTCAAACACCTTAGACATAATACTGGCCAAGGCTATTGGCCTATAGTTATCTTTACTGTTGATTTTACCCTTTTTATCGTTTAGTACTGGCAAATAGAGAATTTGAACAGAGAATGAAATATCATACGACGAATAAGCGAAGAATTTTACTTCACTTTCCTTTTTTAGCAGCATTAGTGACTCGAGCTGACGTTTGTGTATGTTTTCTGGAATGAAAGAAGTAAAAATTCATCCCTTGTTGCTCCCACTCACAACAGCTGCAGTGGAGCGTTCTTTTTTTGTCAGTGAATAAAATTTTGTCCTGAAAGCAGTCGCCTTCTGCCTGATCATGTGAATGAACTAACGAGCTTATCAAGTGAAGGACTGAAGGACTGCATTCGAGAAGTTCATTAACAAAATTGCTCAAAATTACAACAAGAAGCCAAGAAGGATGTAGATGTAATGCTTCGTAGAAGGCTTGAGAGCCAGCTTTACTGTGTGATGATTTCAAAACATGAGTTAAATCTAATAACATTATCATGAAACATTTTCCAGTCTTTATTATGGTGCCATACAGCTTATCTTTGACCTCACGGACTCACCTTTTGAAAATTCGAACAACCCCCCTAATTTAAATTCTGGGGTAAACCTTGTTTATATTTTTCTTCAAGATATACTGTAGATACAAGGTATAATTCACATCTAAGATACAGTATCATCGATACTGCCAATCTCTGCAAATAAGGTCTAATGATCGGCTACGAAACAAGAAACAAACTGGAGTGGAACTAAATTGGATAATATATTTCCTCCTCCTTAACCAATGTAAATAGACTTCACGCGACAATGTTTGTAGGTGAGTAATTGTCTTATTACTTATGTAGATTCTGGACGCAGGTCATTAAACCTCTATATCCAGATCACTGTCAGATTCCTCCTCTGGTCTTGGCATGGTGGTTGCAGTGTCTTCCACTGTTCAGAATGAAACTTCATATACAAACTTCATCCCTCAGCCTACCCAGTACTTATCCAGACGCTTCCCAAAAGACCACAGACTGGGGGCATTCACCACCCGAGCAGGCAGACTATTCCAGGAGTCTACTGTTCTTAGGTAAAAACTATTTTGTCTCAGTTTCCTGTTAAATCTGGTTTTATAAAGCTTGAAATTATGGCCTCTTGTTGTGCCTTCATCCATTTGTAATGCGAGTGAGACTTCCTGATCATTAATACGGTGGGTCAGCTTGTACAATTCGATCATATCTCCTCTAGCGGGTCTAAACTTTAGTGTAGGCAAGTCAAGCTTCTTTAGTCTTTCTTCATAGCTACAAAGTTTCATTCCAGGAAGCATCTTTGTTGCACGTCTTTGTACATTTTCTAATGCAGTTATATCTTTCTTTCTCCATGGACTCCATACTGCCTGAGCGTATTCCAAATGTGGTCTTACCATTGCCTTAAACAGCCACTTAAACATCTGTAAGTCCAAGAAGCAAAATGATCTTCGTATTAACCCCACAAGCTGTGCAACCTTGTTTATTTTCCCATGTATAGGCCTTTGCCTCCCAAATCGTAGTCGGTCATCGATCACCACCCCAAGATCTTTTTCCTCCTGCACAACTTCCAATATAGAGACTTGTCTTTCTATCTCTTCTCTATTCCTCATTTTATATGGTCTATTCTCACTCTGGTTTGTTGCAGTGCTAATGGTCATTGACCTGCATTTTTCTGGGTGAAACTTCAGTAACCATTTGTTTGACCCAGTTTTGGAGGGAATCTAAGTCTGCTTGAAGGCGTTCATGGTCATCTCTATTTTCAATCCGTCGATAGATCTTTGTGTCATCCGCAAATAAATAAACATCTGAATCAACCTCATCTGGCAGGTCATTAATATAGATTACAAACAGTATTGGGCCAAGCACACTGCCCTGCGGCACTCCGCTGAGTACCTGCACCCACTCCGAGTCAATTGTAAAAAAATTAATTCATTAGATTAAAATTAATTTAACAACAGTCCCAACAGCAGTACTAGCAATTCCAATAAAAATTAGTTTCGGTCAAAATTCTGAAGCTCAATGACGTTACATTGTTTCATCGTGTTTAAACAGAAAAGAAACTGTTTACGTCACTTTATTTGACTGTAAAATCCAATAAATTTTGTTTGAAGAAAAAGAAAGGATTTTTAGATTCGGAGGCCGGTTAGCGCTTTAAAACCGTATTGCTCTTTTATAGTATTAATACAATTGTTCATGTTCAATTGTAGGTGATATTCTTCAATTTTAATGCATAATGGCTCCGACTGTTCTAGATGTAAAATTGGCTCGTAGAAAATCGTCAGAAGTTGGCATAAATGCAGTGCTTTTGGGTCCTCCAGGCGCAGGCAAAGGAACTCAAGTAGGTTTGCATAATTAAATTCGGAACGGACAGATGTAGGAAAGTTGTCAAGAATTAAAATTTCTTGGCATTGGCAGCACAGTAAGCCACAGTTTCTCTATAAATTATAAGTGGCTTTCGAAATGAAAGGTCCTGTTTAACCAACTTGATTGAATTTTATGATGGAGTCCTATTGCATTTGGACAATAAAGAGCCAGTAGATATAGTATACTTAGATTTTGCAAAGGCATTTGATACTGTTCCTCATGCAAGATTGTTGGTAAAAGTTGGAGCCCATGTTATAAGAGGTCATATAGCTGACTGGATAGAAGAATAGCTGAGAAACAGAAAACAGAGTTCATCTAAATGGAAATAAGTCTACTTGGAGACCTGTATTAAGCCGAGTCCCACAGGGGTCTGTGCTGGGACCTCTGCTTTTTGTTGTCTATATAAATGATCTAGAGAAGGGCCTATCATGTAAAACCTCAAAATTTGCTGATGATATAAAATTAGGCCATAATGTTAAGTTAGGAGCAATGACAATACAAAAAGGGTTATTTTTCGTTTTTTGACCATCACACCCAGCTATAACAGCAATATATATTGAATAACCAATCAAAACTGAATAAGAAAATATATATATTATCTTGTGCAAATTTGTATAAAATGTGTTTTTTTATTAAAATATATTTTCTATTTTTGGGTTTTTTTCAAATATATATATATATATATATATATATATATATATATTATATATTATAATATTTGGTGAATATTTCGTGAATATTTCTTATTTTTGGTGATTCTGGCTACTTCTGCGTAATTTAATTTGTCCTGTTTTACAAATAAATCATTTTTAGCAATTGTTTGTCTATTCACTTTTTTTTTTGTGACGAAAGTATGACATGTGTCATTTCATTTTAAGGGTAGGTGAAATTTAGCGGACTACTCATGCAAGGTTGGCACATATTATTACATTATCATTTGTATAATTTAGGTCTCAGGGGTATGGGGGCGGAGCCCCCGTAAAGATCACGCATCACAAATTGATCGGTCCTAATGTTTTGAGGATAGTTCAGTACGTGACACTGGTTAGGTCAACTGTACACCCTTGATGATTGGTTAGGTTATGATATTTTTGTTTAAATTTGTTAGTTTAAATGAAAATGACGAGTGCAAACTTTTCTATTTAATTTTGAGGTGTTTTGTACGAAATTGCCATCCGTTTCCTGTGCAAATGTGTAGTTTTCAAGATGACAATATCTCAAAAACTATGCATTTGCACAGGAAATGGATGGTAGATTCGTGCAGAACACCTCAGAATTGACCAGAAAAGTTTGCTCTCATTATAAAAAGAGACTGGGTCAAAAAACGAATAATTACCACAAAAAGATTTGGATAGTAACAGCTTGGGCAGATAAGTGGGAGAAGAAATTTAATGTTGATAAGTACAAGGTTATGCATATTGGGCCAAAAAATCTAGAATTTGAATACAATGTGAATGGAATTTCGATTAAAAATGATGATGAAGAGAGACTTGGGTGTCACTGTGACTAATGAACTTAAACCCTCAAATCACTGTATGGTAATCAGAAATAAAGCAAATGCTAGACTCAATCTCATGCAGACACACATTGAATACAAATTACGCAATATTATAAAGCAACTATACATTTCATATGTGAGACCCCTCCTCGAATACTGCATTCAATTTAATAGTTCCTATTTGATACAAGATATTGAAAAACTGGAAAAAGTACAGAAATGAGTAACAAGAATGATCCCTTCTCTAAGACAATTGACATATAAGGAAAGACTGGTGTATCTAAGCATGTTCTCATTAAAAAAAGGAGGTTAAGGGGTGATATGATAGAGGTGTATAAAATGATAAAAGGGTTGGATAAGATAGATTTTGAGTCTTTTCATTAAAGATCACAATAACCAGACTAGAGGTCATAGTATGAAATTATTTAAGCCTTGATATGTAGAACAAATTTAAGAAAACATTGTTTTACAAATAGAGTAATTAAGTTTTGGAACAGTCTGACAGAAGTAGTAGTGACTTCAGATACGCTTGATTCCTTCAAAAGAAGGTTGGATAGTTTGATGTCTGCAAGGGACATCTGGTGATGGTGTTTAGGCCCATTTTTATTGCATGAATGGTACTAGTTTATTTCATATACAAGGTGTACATAAGGTCAGGATCTATTTTTGTGAAGCACTTGGAAATTATATGGAATTCAATCATAAAATGATAAAGTGGTAACATTTCTTAAATAATTAAGAGTAGGATTCGACGTGATGCCCATCAGTATCCCTGCACAGCTCAAATCATTCGGCAGCATTTCTAAACACATTCTGGAGCATTTGCGGGGTTATGTTATCTGCAGCAGTTTGTATACATGTATGTAAGTTTTCAAGACTCGTAATCTTCGTCTGATAGACACGCGATTTGATAAAACCCCATGCAAAGAAATCTAAAGGGGTTAAATCTGGTGATCTCGCTGGCCATGGTCTGTTGCTTCCGCGTCCGATCCAGCGATTTGGAAAATGTCCATTTAGATAATCCTGAACAATTTTGGTATAGTGACAAGGAGCACCATCATGTTGATAGACGATGGTACTAACAATCCTATCCCCAATCAGCTGAGGTTCAAGGAATTGCTGCAACATGTCCAGATAAATAAGCCCCGTAACTATAGCTTCAGCAAAGAAAAAAGGACCATAAACCTTAGATTTTGTTAAACCCATCCAGACAACTTTAGGCGAGTGTCTCTCCCAATTTTGGATGAAATCATTCAGTCTTTCATCTGCCCAAATTCGACAGTTATGGCGATTTACTTTTCCACACGTATGGAAAGTGGCTTCATCATTAAAGAGAATGTTGTCCATTAAATTATCACTTCAGATTTGTTCTATGAGATCAGCACACACAGCACTTTGTCGAGGGAAATCTTCCTCATGTAAATCATGTAAAACCTGCAAATGATAGCTTTTCTTCTGCAAATTAACTTTCAGAGTTTTGTGCACAGATGACATTGGGAGGCCGAGTCTGTGTGATGCAGCATGAATGGACGTACGTGGCTCCTCAGTGATAATTCCACGTACTGCATTCACGGTAAGATCTGACATACATGGTCATCCTGATCTTGCTTCATCATTTACAGATCCCATTCGTTTAAATTTGTTCACCAATTTTCGTATTGTCTTGTCTATTGGCCCTGGCTTATGAAATCTCCTTCTAAACTTCTCTCTGATGTCATTGTATTTCTTTCCCTCGATTCGCCAAATAACTATTGCCACACGCTCTTCTATATTCATTCTAAGGGCTTCTGAAAAGAAAAATAGAAAAAATAATTATTTCACAAAAAATAGATCCTGACTTTATGTACACCCTGTATATTATGTGCATTTGGGTGATAGATCCCACAGCTCAACACAAATGCTGTGGGATATATGGAGGCAGCATCTTCGATTAGGGGATACTCTGTCCTTACACACCCTATTTAAAGAGATTCCTCTGCTGAGTGGTACCCTCCATAGTACTGTGAGGTATTGAAAAACTCATGATCTTCACTTGCCCCACAAACACCCTTAAATGGGAGACCCAAAATGGGTGCACACACATTTCTACATTACTGTACAGTCTTTACAGCCACACCTACACCTTTCCTCCTAAGTATATATATTGTAATTTATATACAGCAATGCCCCGATTAGTGCGGGTTTGATTAGTGTGTTATTCGAGTTAGTGCGGTATGTACTTTGACACTAACTTCCCAATTAATGCGTGTATTAATTCGATTTAGTGCCGATTGTACGTATGCCATACGTACGTACATACTATACTGCAGTCTGCTGAGTTAGAGCTAGGATCTAAAGAAATAAATAATGGAAGTGTTCAAAAATTGCTCCAGTCTCATGATGAGGAACTTAATGATGAAGACCTTAATCTAGAGCAACAATGTGCACACAAAGATCAGGATGATTGTGATGAAGAAAATGAAATTGAAACAGCAACAAAGGAATTCACAGTAAAAGAACTCAATGAAGTGTTTCGTGATTTTGAAGCTGCGAAGCAAAAAATAATGGATGTAGATCCTAATGTCGAGTGTGCCATGCGAGTTCGTCAAGAAATAGAAAATGTGATTCGCTGCTATAGAGTAATGTACCAAGAAAAGAAGAAAAACTTCAAAGCAAACATCTGTTAAAATATTTTGTCAAAATATAAAAAATATTTTATGCATTTTTTCGTGCACATGCTGGTGCACTTTAATAAACTTATAAAACAAAAAACTGCATCCAGTCATTTATTACCTTCTTTATTTACATATATTTCTCAATTAAATAGGTATAAAACATTTATAATTAAAGTTTTAGTATTATTTTTCGAAATGTTGGCAACAATAACCAATTTTGCATAGATTACAGTTCCCGATTAGTGTGGTTTCACTTAATGCAGCGTTTTTCTAGCACGCATTACCCGCACTAATCGGGGTATTGCTGTAGTTGTAAATTGTGACTTGGTCCGCAATTGATATGGACTGTGACTTATTTTTGGTTGGCAAGGTACTGGTATTGATGGGTACCGTAATGAAATTGACTGGATTCTTTGGATCTGATATATTTACATGTCAGTTATAAATAGATATAGAGTATAACATATTTGTGGATAGTAGCCTATTGTGACTTTGATCCTCTGAATCCAGAGATTGTATCTAGTTTTAAATGAATAATTAATTAGTTTTAAATTGATAATTAATTAGTTTTGTAAAAATTGGTTGTTGCCGAAGTGGCCCCTAGTGTGCCCACTATAAAAATTTCTTATGTTCTTAAGTGAAATGGAGACATAGGGTGAAGGCACGACTCTCAGTGGTGGTGCTGGTGCTGGCTAATAATAATAATAATGATAATTAATTTTGAAATTAGTGTACTGGGTAGGGTGGCCAGACCTCCAGCTTGGTTAATATTTACTAAATGCCATGAGCTGAATCTGTGATTGAAAATAAGTTTATATAATGTATTTTTAGTCGCTCTTTCTTAATATGTTATCCGTTTCCTATGGAAATGCAAGATTATAGAAAAAATTACAAGTTACGGTACATTTTTATAGTGAATATTTCATGTTTTGGCTATAAAATGTACTTTTTTCATAAAATATTTTTCCTGATTGGGCTATTTTTTTGCTACTCTGCAACTTAATTAGTTGGTTGGTTTCTGTTCTATCTATTTTTTTTCTAATTGGATTCAGTTTGGTCGTGCTTGTGATAGAATTATGACATGCTGTTCGCGTGGTTTCTGACTGAGAACTTGATTGATTCATCATGTGCCCTAGATGAAGAGAAAGCATTGGATGTTTTCATCAATTACGGTGTTATTCTCTCATACTTAACTTGCCTGAAATGTGACAGTGAGTGCCTAGTACGAAAAGATAAGAAACAAGAAATTTGGTAATTATTCATTTTAGTGCTCCCTCTCCTTTCTGAACCAAAACATATTTTTCTGGTGATTTTTGGTATTTGTTCAAATCTGAACATCGTTTCTTTGAGAAATGAGCCATTTTTGAGAAATTTTCAATTTTAAAATTTCTCAAAAATGGCTCATTTCCCAAAGAAACGAAGTTTGGATTTGAACAAAAAACACCAAAAAACACCAGAAAAATGTGGTTTACCTAACCTAACTCTTTTGCAATAATATTGGTCAGCAACTTGTCTATAATTACACTCATGACCACACTGCGGACAAATAACATGAGTAGGTAAAACACAGTGGCTGGTAAAGAAAACTTCACCGTCTTCTTTTTTATAAATATCTTGTATTAATTGATAGTAATCCAAATCACAACCTCCACAAACCATAGTGAAAAGTGAACTGAAAAAGCATTTTGGAATGAGTATGCATTATGGGAGATTCAAAATGCATGTCTCTGATTGGTCAGATAAGGTCACATGAAACAAAAACCAGATTTAATTGGCTGATTTGACCTATATTTCCTAATTTTACCACAAGATGTCTCCCCATAAAACTGGAGAGGATGGAGAGCAACAAAATTTTAACCAAGGAAAGAACTAAACACTAGGTCAATGGCCTGTAATGGCTACTTATCAATGTCTAAATTTTTTTTTTACGTAAAAAATAATTATTATATTTCCTTGATTTTTTTTATCAGTTTCCCTGAGGTTTCAAGGTGTCCTGAATATGAATTTATATGTTAAATTGTCATAGAATGTCTCCTATTGAAAATGAAGGGAGCATTAAAACGAATATTACCAGAAATTTTTATAGTGGGCACACTAGGGGCCACTTCAGCCCATCGAGGTGGCTCCACTATGTAAAAACTGCCTGTACATTGGCAACAACCAATTTTTACAAAACTAATTAATTATCAATTTAAAACTAAAGATAGAATCTCTGGATCCAGAGGATCAAAGTCATAATAGGCTACTATCCATAAATATGTTACACACTATAGGCTATTTATTTATAACTGACATGTAAATATATCAGATCCAAAGCATCCAGTCAATTTCATTATAGTACCCATCAATACCAGTACCTTGCCAACCAAAAATGGGTCATGGTCCATATCAATTGCGGACCAAGTCACAATTTATAACCATTATACATTACAATATATATACTTAGGAGGAAAAGTGTAGGTGTGGCTGTAAAAACTGTACAGTAATGTAGAAATGTGTGTGCACCCATTTTGGGTCTCTCATTTAAAGGTGTTTGTGGGGCAAGTGAAGATCATGAGTTTTTCAATAGCTCACAGTACTATGAGGGGGCATCGCTCGGCAGAGGGATCTCTCTAAATGGGGTGTGTAAGGACAGAGTATCCCCTAATCCAAGATGCTGCCTCCCTATATCCCACAACGCTTGTGTTGAGCTGTGGGATCTATCACCTAAATGCACATAATATATATAAAATAAACTAGTACCATTCATGCAATAAAACTGGGCTTAAACACTATCACCAGATGTCCCTTGCAGACATCAAACTATCCAACCTTCTTTTGAAGGAATCAAGTGTATCTGAAGTCACCACTACTTCTGTCAGACTGTTCCAAAACTTACTCTGTTTGTAAAACAATGTTTTCTTAAATTTGTTCTACATCTTGGCTTAAATAATTTCATACTATGGCCTCTAGTCTGGTTATTGTGATCCTTTAATGAAGAGACTCAAAATCTTTTATCTTATCCAACCCTTTTATCATTTTATATACACCTCTATCATATCACCCCTTAACCTCCTCCTTTTTAATGAGAACATGTTTAGATATGCCAGTCTTTCCTTATAAGTCAATTGTCTTAGAGATGGGATCATTCTTGTTGCTCATTTCTGTACTTTTTCCAGTTTTTCAATCTCTCTCATCAAATAGGGACTATTAAATTGAATATAGTATTTGAGGAGGGGTCTCACATATGAAATGTATAGTTGCTTTATAATATTGGGTGATTTATAGCCTATTCAATGTGTGTGTGCATGAGATTGAGTCTAGCATTTGCTTTATTTCTGATTTCCATACAGTGATTTGAGGGTTTAATTAAGTTCATTAGTCACAGTGACACCCAAGTCTCTCTTTTTCATCATTTTTAATCCAAATTCCATTCATATTGTATTCAAATTCTGGATTTTTTGGCCCAATATGCATAACCTTGCACTTATCAACATTAAATTTCATCTCCCACTTATCTGCCCAGGCTGCTGTTGTCCTGTCTTTTTGTATTGTCCATTGCTCCTGCTACTGACTTAACATTATAGCCTAATTTTGTATCATCAGCAAATTTTTAGGTTTTACATGATAGGCCCTTCTCTTGATCATTTATATAGACAACAAAAAGCAGAGGTCCCAGCACAGACCCCTGTGGGACTCGGCTTAATACGGGTCTCCAAGTAGACTTATTTCCATTTAGATGAACTCTGTTTTCTGTTTCTCAGCCATTCTTCTATCCAGTCAGCTATATGACCTCTTATACCATATATTTAGGTGAAATAACCAATATTAACTCGTTAGACCAACTATATACCCTTGATGATTGGTTAGGTTAAGTAGTGATATTTTCGTTAGCTAGTTTAAATGAAAATCATGAAAACAAAAATGACATGGCCTGAAGTTGAAATAAAAAATATTTTTCTAGTGTATTTTGGTGTGCTCTTTGTAAATATCAGTAGATGGTGATTCAAGCAAAAGGAAGGAAGGTTAGGTTAGATTAGATGTCAAAAATATTACCTTCATTTTCTGTGCACCTGGAAAGAAATATGACTGAAATAGTCTAAAAAATCATATTTATTTCCATTTGCACAGGAAATGAAGGTCATATTTGAACAGAACACACCAAAATACACTAGAAAAATATATTTTTTACTTCAACTTCAGGTCATGGTATTTTGTAAATAATTACCGACACTGCATATATGGCCATACGTTAATATATATATTAGGGTGTGTCAATTTTGGGGGTGAAATGACTAAATTGAAAAATCATGTGATTTGGTAGCAATTTAATGTAATCATTTGGCATACAAAATAATATCCTTGCTTCAAAAACAATAAAAAATAACTCCTACCTACATCAATTTTAATTAAAAAATTCCATTTTTCCGTAAATTCATAACAAAATAACAAATGTGCGCAAACATCCTATCAACATTTAAAGTGGCAATAAGATATCATTCAGAGTCTATTTGAAAGTAACCAATGCGGTCATGTCCTTTTTGCTGCGGTTCCTTGACATCAGCATTCGGCTTGCTACTTGTGCTTTGATGTAGCCTTCTCGCCTCTTGTGACTGTAAACTTGACTAGCTGCTTCTGTGACCATTTTCACACATCTCTCCACACTGAGTGTGGTTGCTCCAAAACTTCCGAACTCAAGTTAATTAATTCTGACAATTTTGTGGCATTGATGTTTATCGGAGGTACCTTCCTTGTCTACACACACAGACCAGTCTCCCAGCTGGTCATCATCTAGTGATGTTCCTTTAAGCTTTAGAATGATTTCCACAGCCTCAGTTCGCTCTTTGGTACATTGGCTGCAGAGTATTGCTTGCAAAACTGCCTCTGGCCTAGCATACCAAGCGGACCTTCTCACCACAGGTAACACGATGTCCACCACTACTTTCCTTTGGGTTCTCAGTAGCTGTAATTGAAACAAGATGTGGTTGCCCCCCCCCCCCCCCCCCCCCCCCCCCCCCCCCCATCCACATTGAATTAAGTTTTACATTGAACCAGTGAGGAAGATAAAACCCAATAATAAATTCAACAATCAACATCAAATTCTATAGCATTTTGCCCTTCAGTGCATGTTTGGAAACCCAAATCCTGCAGAAACGAATCGCTGTAGTTAACCAACAACTGTGACTTACGGGTCCAATCTCCAAGAGAGCCAGATTTTGAGGCAACTCTCCTGATCTGATTGCTTGAACAATATGATAAGCGTAAGATTGATCCGTACTGAGGTCTTTGATAACTTCTTCAGACAACACTGGAAGGGGAGGGCCTACTTCGACCTTTGGAAATTTTGTATTTATTTTTAATTCCATTGCTTCATCTAGCATGTTGCCAAGGGGGCCTGACCACTTGTTGTTGCTCTTTGTAGGACCATCAAGTTCTTGGATGAGATGACGAAGAGGTAGTTCCCCTGCGTGCAAATCACATATAATCCAAACAAGCCTTCTTCCAAGTTTTTTTTCTAAATGCGTCATAACACCACCCTGCCATCCAGTGTTCACCGCAGTTGAGTCTCCACCAATGGCCTGCAGTGAACTGTCAAGTCTTCTTTCTTGAAGCCAACATATTACTTGATCAGCAATTGCCTCTGCATGTTTCTTGCCTTCTACTTCTGCTTCAGGAACAAAGTGAAACAAATAGCAGCCACCAGGTTCGGAACACACAGAGTAGTGTTCTTCTTTGATGAGACTGAGAAACTTTGTCCATTCCCTCTACCTCAAGGAGAACTTTTGTGTCATCTCTTCTTCCATCAAACAAAAGGCAAGAGAGACCTTCCTCCTTCAAATCTTTTTCATGCTGATCAGATATTTCCTTCATTATTTTTTCTTGTGCTCTTCTTATCTTATGATCTATCACTAAGGATGTATCCTCTCGGCTGATGAGGCCTGCATCTATCCAAGCGGCAGTGGCAATCTCTACAGTCTCTCGTAGCCCCGTATGATGGTGAATACTGGCAAGGGCAATGTTTGAGATGTCTTTCGTGTTGTATTTCATTCTCTTTGGCAAAGGTTCAGATAGCATTTTGGAGCTATCATCTGATGTTACTTCTTTCTGTTCATCTGAAGAGCTTTCAAAGAAGTGAGAAACCTCTTGATAGAGCTCTTCATCTCTTTGGGTGGCTTCTTCACTCTTTTTCTTTCTTCCCTCTCTCGGATTTTCTCTCTTTTCTTAGCAATAAATCTGTTTTTTGGTTTCTGAATAATCTGCTGAACCAATCTGCATACTTCCTTGGCCTCCTGCCTTTATGAAAGCCAGCTCCAAAACAGGGATCTTCTCATGAGGACAGCAACAATCAATGTGAGGGTGAGGTTCTCTTCTGCATGAGGGAGAACAATTGGCTTCAGAACACAACTCTATGGGACACTGGCAGTTAAAAATGTCAAGAAGAGTATCAAGTGTGTACAGAAATTTATTTTTCTTTGCTAGTTTTCCTTTACCAAGTGATGTCTCAACTGCTTTGTGCCACAGCTTTGTTAATTTTAGCTCAATAGTTCTATACTGATTGAGTACAGGTGGTTTGAATAACACATTAGCTTTTTTCCACTGATGCAGAAGAGGGGGAATCATGTCCCTTATGAGCTCTTTCTCTGTGTAGTTCCTTTGTATTTTGTTCACGAAGGAGTAATCCTAGTCTCAGCATGTCTTGCACTGTTGGTAGTTCTGATACGGGAAGCTCCTTGCCTGTACTGACTAACAGGCTCAAGTGGCATGACGACTGACCTCTTTTCTTCAAGTTTGGCATCTTAGGAATATCTGAAAAGAAAGAAAAACATTTAAGTATTTTATATCAATTACGATGTTTCAAAGTTTAGTCATTCGATGTTCTAAAATTCAATAAAAAAATATTTCATGGGATTACAACATAATTAGACAGAAGAATATGATGATGATAAATAATTGTAATAATCAATAATCCATATTTACAGTTAAACTCTAGTATTCGTCTAGTAGAATAACTATGGAGTAGGTACAAGAGCAATAACAGCAAACCACCGTCTGACATCTAAGAGGCAACTGAGAGTGAGGGACAGTTCTATTCATGTTGTGACTTGTACATTGTACAACAACTATATGACCTTGAAAACACTCCATATGCGATCAGTGGGATAATTCTGTGATAGATGAATAGTTAATCAATTTATGTCCTATTATTTAGTAAAAGAGTCAATTTCTGAAACTAAGGTAAAATTGATGTAGGTAAGGGTTATTTTATTTCATTTTGGTTGGCCAATTTCAAGTTTTGACATGAAAAGACACTATATTTTCACTACCAAAATTGATTTGAAAAAAGTTGACAAAATTGACACACCCTAATATATATATAATATATATATATATATATGTTAGTGTATGGTCACATACGCAGTGTCCTCCTTTTTAAATGGCCACCCTAGCACTGGGCCACATTTGCCTACCCTGAATGGTTTGCATTCCTGCACACCAATGTTCATTTTCATATCCAAGTTAGGCTAGGTGGATATCATTGCTTTTATGGTCCTAAATTTGGTAAATTCTGACAAGTGTACATTACAGGCTTTGTAAATCAAAACTATGTTTTTCTGATGGTTTTTGATGTGGTTTGAACAAAGGTTAATTTTGTTCAAACAACATCAAAAACAATCTGAAAAACAGTTTTAATATATAACCTAACCTAACCTAAAATTCCAAAATTCCTCAAAAGCCTGTAATGTACTCTTGTAAAAAAAAATACCCTAAATTCTAACTAATAATGTGACAATCCTAAATTATGAGAACCAAATTTTATAATATAGTAAATACTTGATGAATTGGACTCTGTCCTCTGTCAAGTGCTATTATTCTTTTGTTTATTTTACTGAGAGAAGTGTTTTATTTCCTATGTCAAGTGCCATTATTATTTTTTCTTTTACTAAGTGGTTTTTTTTTAATACTGTATTGTACAAAAAGGTAAACAATAAAATTTTTTGTTTCACGCTCAAAATAATTCCAGCAATGGTAAATGAAAGTTTTATTGTTTTTAATGTTTATTTTGAACATTGTATTAGACTCACTAATCAAACTTAAAAGGTTAGAGAGTATTTATGCCTTTTTAGGGGTAAATGGGGGGGGGGGGTTAATTAAGGTAATTCACGATGAGTCCGACTTTTCAATAAGTTGGACTGGCTAGAGCCCTATATAGTCTGACTTATTGAGTATTTACTGTATATATATATATATATATATATATATATATATATATATAATATAATATATATATATATGATGATTGGTTAGGTTGTCATAATATTTTTGTTTCAATGAAAATATCATGACTAAACCTAACCAATTGTGAATTTGCAGGGGTATAATGGAAAAGTACTGCAACTCCTTATCTTATAGAAAACTAGGAAAAGTGCAGCAAATGCCCATCAAGGCTATTTGTAGTGATGCACCAGAACTCCGGCTCCAGCCGAGCAGGAGTTCCGGCCATTTTAGAAAACCACCTGCTCTGGCTGGAGGTGCCAAGTACACTAAACTCAATTCTGACAACTTTGTTTTAATTCTATAAAACTATAAAACCATTTCTGCACCTATCCGAATATTTCAGTTCTCAGATGACTGTAATAATAATTTATTTTACGAGTGATCAGTGATTGTATTAATATTTTGGTTCTCAGTGACTGTAATAATAATTTATTTTATTAGTGATCAGTGATTGTATTAATAATTGATTTGATATAGGCTGCTTTACTCAGCATTCAGTAAGACATCATAAGTTTCATAACTTGAGGATATTCTGTTCAGTGGGAATTTTTAGAGAAATTAGCACACACAAAGCATATGTAGAAAGTTGACTTTTATAAAGTTTAAGTTATTAAAGACTTAATAATTAAAAATAGCAGGACTATAATATATAAACCCTAAATAGATGAAATGATGGATCACAGACAGACAGACGCTGAAATAAATCAATTGGCCGGAAACACTAAGCTGGAGGTTCCAGCCTCTGGCCAAAATCTGCCTCTGGTGCATCACTAGCTATTTGTAATATTAATTTAAAAAGTGTCTCCCATCTTGACAACTTGCTTCAAAAATTACTAAATTTAAACAACTATAACCTGTGGAAATACATTATTATATAGGTTAGATAATTTAGGACCATAAAAGGTACCTGAATTTGCAAATATTAATTTAGGACTGTAAAAGTGAGGATACTTGGCTAGGCCTGTAGACCTATAGATGCAACTTGTACAGTTTGGTAAGGCAATGGCCAAATTGAGAAATTTGCTAGATCTGGTACGGTATTATGCTAAACTTTTCAGGCTAATAATTTTGGATCTGCTAGAACTTTTTGGATTAATACTGTATTACTAATTTATCAGATGCAGTATTTGCATCACTTAAGATTGATTGACTTGGGATTGGTGTTTTGCAAGTTTTTCTTATTATGATCCACCCGAAGAAGATGCTAGTGGGCATCGAAACTATTGTGGAAATAAACTGTCTATTAGTGGGTTTTTATCATCAGATTTTGATCTTCATGTAGAAAAGTGAAGTTTTTTTGTATTTTTCTTATTATAAAATATGGTTCATGACTTGGATAACCTTCATAGGCCCCAGTGGCTTCATATTTTCTAAATGAAATGTAATATTAACTATTAAGTGAGAAATTTGGCTGGTGACATATTCTAAAAAGATAAGGGAAGTGGCTCTAAATCATATATAAAATGGGAAAATGGTGCAAATACTATATCTAATAGGACTATTAATAAAAAAAGTGATGCTACCATATCTGAAATTAACATTTGAGCTTGATAGGGAATGTATTAAATTCATGCTAAAGTTCTTTCTTTGGACATCCTTACATGTACTGCAACCTTGCTTCAGGTAAATTGTGCTGACAGAACTATAAACTATTTTTATTGGCAAAACTTCACTAGGTAAACCTTAAGGAAATGTCATCACCTGCAGTAACTTGCTTATAATGTATTTTTACAAAAAATGGTACTCTTGAAAAAAGTGTTATATTGTTATGTAGATTACAGCCCTATACTGTAGTTATTTTTTCAAAATTATCTGAATTATTAACTACTACAATCTTTTAATAATTAGTAAAAAAAAAACTTTAACCTCATAACATACTTGCACAAAAAACAGTAATCTTGAAAAAAAGGTTAAATATTATGTAGATTACAACCATATAGCCTAGTTTTGAAATTCAGGTGATGACATTTTAAGATTAACTCACTACTATCCAGACAATGTTCAGAGACAGTCCATAACAGCTTGGTGTAATATGTTGAATTAGGTTAGATTAGGGTAGGTTAGGGCTGCTTAGGTTAGGTTAAGCTAAGTTCAGTTGGGTTAATAATTTATGACCCTATGGACTCTCTACTAATAAAAAATAAGGATATTAGGCTCTCTTGATTTTCATGATCATTGATGTGCAATTTAGTGTGGACCAAAATAAATGAAGGTTTAAAAATCTTTGTTCCACATGAGTAATGTTATTCATTTTGCTTACCTTAATCAAATTACAAAATTTGAAACCTCTACGTCAAGTTTTAGGGGTCCCGAGAAAATTGCACTTTTCCTTTTAATGCTGAAAAAATTAGTTTTTCCTCATTTTCATAAGTTCTGCTTTATTTTTTGTTGGAAATTCTTTACGATTCTTGAAAACTGTTTTGAGCAGGTATTGTTTGTCCTCTTCTTTAGTTGTCACTGCTTGATTAAATTTTTCAATCAATGCAACACCCCGCTCAGCTGTGTCATTTGTCACTCTAAGGGCACGAACTCTAGCACAGCCTCTTTGGTACTCAGGATCTATTCCCCATGTTGATGCAGAATTTTCAGTGAAGAGAGAATTGAGATGTAGAGCATCAAAAGAGATTTAGTCCTTGAAGTAACAAAATCAGAAATCCTTTTTTCTTTAAAAGAAGCTAGGGTTACCTTTGCTTCTAAACGTTTCAGTCCCTTATTTCTTGGAGGCATTTTGATATTATTTCGCATTTGCTCCTTTTCTTCAAGGGATATGCTTTTGTCAAAGAAGCTTAATCCAACAAGTGTTTCTGAGAGGTACCACAGATGTCGTTTAATGGCATTTGGGCTTGCTTGATAACACTTGATATCAAAGAATTTTCCTCCATTATTGCAAGATCTTGCAAAAATTTAAGATCAACATTTGGGGGCTTCCTCTGGTTGAGAAGCTTTTGCCCAAGATTTTGCGTATACCAATGCAACAAATAAACAAATTTCTGTTATTGCATCAAGTTCTTTTTTAGTCATCTTAAATTGATTTTGGAGAAGAAAAAGCTTAAATGCATAAATTCCTTTTGCCATCCATCTTGCATGATGGTACACTCCAGGTCTCTTCAAGGGAGTATTAGAAATGCTTTCTTCTCCAAAAAACAAGAGAACAAGTTGAAAAAATTCTTTATAATCATCTCTTGGCTGTTTAGAGTTGTGCCTCCTTCATGATTAAGACTGTTTGATTTTTTAAATCTTGAACTCTTTCAATTATTCTGCAGCTTTGGGAATCAACAGCAGTTGTGATTTGAGAATGATCCATAAAATCCCATTGAGTTTTGAATCTTTTGAAGATTGGAATATCAGGTTCAGAGGAATGGCCCATAGAAGTCCGGAAGACTTGAGATAGGACAATCTCATAAATATGGTGTCTGCAGGCTAAATATAAAAGCTCTTTTCCAAGTTCTTGTTCAATTTTAGTGCAAGCTCTAGCATGGATTCCGGTATTGGATGCTGTTGTGTCAAATGACAGCCCAATAATTCTCTGGGTTATATCATGTTCTTGCAGGAGAGAAATGCAAACACGAGCCATCTCCGTACCCGTGCCAGCAGTGACTTTAGGAATTCCCAGCAATTTCTCTTCACCATTCCCACTGACTAACACTGCAATCCTTTCCGTTCTTCCTTTGCCTGCAAGAAAAAGTTAAAATATATAATTTATATATAATTTATATATATTTATTTTTAATATTTTATTTTATATATATTATATTATATATTTAATATTTTATTTTATATTTAATATATTTATATATATTATAATTTATATATATATAATATATAGGGTGAACCAAATGTAGGTGGACAGTAAATGATAACGTTTATTTTGAAAATACATATTTAATTTTTTTGTATACTATAATACAAAATAAAATTTAAATAAATTTAGTTATAATATTTAATATAATATAACACAAACACCATAGTTATAATGAACACCATAGTTATAATATAATATAACACAAACCGTATTCAACCTACTGTCCACCTACTTTTGGTTCACCGTGTATAATTTTAAATTGAACTTGACGTATTTTAAATTGAACTTGACGTATTTTAAATTGAACTTGACGTATTTTAAATTGAACTTGACGTATTTTAAATTGAACTTGACGTATTTTAAATTGAACTTGACGTATTTTAAATTGAACTTGACGTATTTTAAATTGAACTTGACGTATTTTAAATTGAACTTGACGTATTTTAAATTGAACTTGACGTATTTTAAATTGAACTTGACGTATTTTAAATTGAACTTGACGTATTTTAAATTGAACTTGACGTATTTTAAATTGAACTTGACGTATTTTAAATTGAACTTGACGTATTTTAAATTGAACTTGACGTATTTTAAATTGAACTTGACGTATTTTAAATTGAACTTGACGTATTTTAAATTGAACTTGACGTATTTTAAATTGAACTTGACGTATTTTAAATTGAACTTGACGTATTTTAAATTGAACTTGACGTATTTTAAATTGAACTTGACGTATTTTAAATTGAACTTGACGTATTTTAAATTGAACTTGACGTATTTTAAATTGAACTTGACGTATTTTAAATTGAACTTGACGTATTTTAAATTGAACTTGACGTATTTTAAATTGAACTTGACGTATTTTAAATTGAACTTGACGTATTTTAAATTGAACTTGACGTATTTTAAATTGAACTTGACGTATTTTAAATTGAACTTGACGTATTTTAAATTGAACTTGACGTATTTTAAATTGAAGGTAAAATGGTGTAGATTGTGAAAACTAGCTTCAGACAGTGAAATGTAACCTAATTAAATAGAAATTTAGCTATCAAAATGTTAATTAAAACCAACCAGATAATAACACATTGTCTAGGTGTGAAAACCAGACCCACAACTAAGTTTTTCACATGAGATAAAATATAAATATGCTAAATTAATCAGACAAAAAAACTAACCTGATATCTCTGGGAGCATTTTTCCATCCCAATGAAGAACTAAAGGCTCTCCAGGACAAAATGCTTGCTCTTGATATTCTGTTGCTATTTATTTGCGTAACTTTTGACGAGTTTGAAGCATAGTAGATTTAAACACTGTAATGTTTTCCAAATTATGGCCCAAAGACTGAGCAACAACAGCATAAGACATAGCTGCATCTCGATTGGAAAGATTCATTCTATCATAGGCTGCTACAACATTTTTGTCAATAGGCTTTGACTTTTTAGGAGCCAACATTTTCTTTTTAAATTGCTCTTCAGAGGGACCTTGAAAATTCATTTCAAGGTTGTCGTCATTAGTTGATGATGATGATGTGAAATCATCTCTATTGGCAGGCAAGAATGATCTTTTAGATCGCTTCTGCTCTTTGAGGGCTCTTTCACACACTAATTCTTCACGATGAAGCCTTCTTTTCTCTCTTTTTGCAAGAATTTGGTCTACTGTACCCATACTACTTTGTGTAGGATCTTCTTGCTGGCTTAAGTAGAAAAGCTTGTCTTCTTCATTTGACATCATCAAAAGGGCATTAGAGTGACCAATATCAAGAATTTCAGCCTTAATTTCATCTTTAAACATAGCTTCTTCAATACGGCATTTTTCCTCGGGCCTTTTTCTGTTTTTCATCAATTTATCATAACAGCTTATTAAAGAGTCAATCTTTCGGATGGCACTGTCTCTACGCATTGTGGGAATCCTGGCTTTCTCCCAGTAGGTCATCACTTAATCTAATCAAAGATTAATGGATCTTCTTCGTCCCAATTTTTCCTCTTTTTGATGGAAGAAATATTTTTGCAAAACTTGCAGTTTTGTAGGTAAGTGGTAACAAAGTATATCTTTATATAAATGGCCAATGAGCCAAACTTTAGTTTTAGAACGAGTAGCCATTTTTAGTTAAAAAAATTAATTTCTGAAATAGTAAAATAAACCAGTAAATTAGGAGATAAAAAGGATAACTAAAAGTTTCAAGCCAATTAGGCAAAGCCTTTAATTTAGAGTTGACCAATTAAGGATAATATATTTTATCAAAATTTTTGTTTTCTTATTAATAATTTTCTCTGAAATAATGATCTAAGATTGTTTTTGTACTCTATTAACACCAAAAAATTTCTTAAATAAGGAGAAATTTTTTCATAAGTTGCAACTCAAGAGTTGAGTTGATCATTGATGTTCTAAGTGCGCCTATTCATTGGAAATTTTTTATAAGTCATTAAATCTCGGGACCCCTAAATATTCTCATATTTGACCAAAATTTTGCTGACATGTCTATCTGGTCCAAAGGAACAAGGGCATTAATGTGGAACAAGGATTTCTTCAACTTTATAATTTACCCCCCATTTTGGTCCACACTAATGTGTATTCTCTAAAGATTTAAAATTATTCCTTTATTTTCACTTACAAATGTATAAATAAAATTAACTCGCAGTAATTTAATGCTGCAGATTATTGAAATAAAAAATTAAAACTGATTTTATTTAGTCCACATATTGTTGAGTAACTACTGTATTTTTTGGTGTATAAGACACCCCCATATTTTCAAGGCCTTTTTTCAGGAAACAAATTATGACCAACTGCCCAGTTGTCAGAAAATGTCCATAATTTTCTACCAGTGAGGCTGACTTTTGTTAAAGCCCTTCATCAAAAGTATGGTGATACGTTTTCTTTCATCCATACTCATTATAAGAAAATAGTATTAACCCTTTAATGCCGAATGTTTTTGTAGGGTTAAGTCTAAATGCGTGTATTTGAAACGCTAAGTATTCGACTCAGTCGGCGTTAGAGGGTTAAGTATACGGGAGACTATACTATATGTTATGAAACATAAAAGTAAATCATTATGCAATACATAATGTTTTTCTTGTTATCAGTTGGTTGGGAAGAGTAGAAACTTAGTGTAAAATTGGCCAGACCAATACACAGTCAGGAGGGACTAAGAAATGATGAATTTTTGTAAAAATCCATCAGTTCTTCTAGCCCATATAAAGGTAATATTATGACCTTCAGTGTATAGGATGCAGGGAAATCAATTTGGCATGTTTAATCACAACTTAAAGGTACACCTAATTAATTTGTGACAAACTACAAGCTTACTGATGAATAAATATTTTGTACTGGTAGCAAGAAATTAAAGCTTACCTAGACCTACAAGCTAGTTTTTATGAGTTATGCATAATGCTTCCCATTACTATTCTTAATGTTTTCTAGTTCTTGGGAGAACTATTGAGAGGATTTTAATATTAATATCTCAAGGCTTAAATAATCCTGTAGGCCTCTGATTAATTGGGTACCTAGGCCTATACTACGCTAGATTGTCCTAATTATAGGCTTACAACAATCATAGCAAATAGATCAAAAAAATATTTTTCACCATTTTTATGTATTTATATAGTTGCTTTAACACTTCCCACAATTTAAATCACACTTCACTACAGTATGTTCTTAAATTGTAAATACACGAGCAGTTCATACTTATCTTTCAAGAATTTATACGAGTCATTAGATGTTGAGAGTACCTAACATCTTGAAATGAACATAGGAAATTTTGTCTCATGTTATACAGTATAGGAATGGCCTATGCATAATTGAATTACGTGTGTGTTCAGCTTTGTAAATGAAAGACATTGTGTTATATTGTTGCATCATGAGTGTGGGTGGAGCATCATTGACTCTCTCTGACTCCATCAATAGCTATAATAAAGTTTTCCCAAAATATTTCTAATGTAAGTGCACTTAAAAAGTTTTAAATCTTTTTTTTAAAGGAATATATATATTCTGAGTTCATTCCCATATATATATATATAGATATATATATTATATATATATATATATATATATATATATATATATATATATATGATAAATAAAAACCACGAAGGAAAGGAACACAAAATGGTGCTCAAGCGCTTTCGTCTAATGACACCATTTTGTGTTTCCTTTCCTTCGTGGTTTTATTCATCATAAATATTTTTCACGTGTTACTTTCGTGAAATAATTTTCATATACATACATACATATAATATATACACAGTATTCCCTCGAATATCGCGGGGGTTACGTTCCAGAACCCCCCACGATAGGTGAAAATCCGCGAAGTAGAAATGATATGTTTATTACGTATTTTACGCCTTTATAAACCCTCCCCGCACTCTTATAAACCTTTCCCACGCTCTTATAAACACTTTCTACACTCGGAGTATGAAAGAGACTAACAGTATTTTAAAAAGAAAACATTTGTATATACAGTATTTTTTAATAATTTTACCAACATTAAAATTTCGTATGGGTACTCACCAGCGAAGATACTAAAACTTGAATGATGACGATGATGATGAATTAGCTGTGCAGTACTGAATGATGAAGTTTATGACGATGATGAGATGAATGTACTGCACAGCAAAGAAGAGCATTACATCTCTTCTAAATGAATAACACGTGGAAGCGAACTGAGCAAGGCGAGATGCTGAATGCTTCGGTAGGCTGCAGATCGAGATGCGATGAACGCTAATCCAATCAGTGCCCAGGATACTGAACAGCGTGCTCTGATTGGTCGCGTCTCATCCATCGGCCAATGGTGTGCCGTGTACGGTATCATATAGGCAAAGTAGCTCAAGCAGCACAAGCTTCGCTGGTTTTCCTATCTCGCGGTTCTTTGTCAACTCAATTAGAGTACGTATTTTATTTCGGCTAGAAAAAACCGCGATGCACCGAGTCCGCGAAATGTGAACCGCGATATGGCGAGGGACTACTGTATATATATATATGGGAATGAACTCAGAATGGTCCCCTGAGTTTTTTATGATACACACAGACCGTGCATGGAACAAGGAACTCTTCTGGGATAATTAAATCCACTATAGTCCGAATAACTAATGGTAAATGACAAATACCATAGTTTTTCTTTTTCATGATGCTAGCCTGACGTGGGAAACGGGTCACTCGCAAAGAGGTCCCATAAATATAGCTTCCCTCACCAGCTATCTGCAAAGCAGACAGGATCCAGCTTTGGGACATGGATCTAGGGTTTAAAGCAGCCTAGCCTAGCCCTAGTTGAGGTTTAAGTTTTGGTTTTTGGCTAAAAATATAATAGTTACCCCTTTTTTCTTTGATGTATTCAATCTGACGTGAAGGCAGCGAGTCTTTTGCTTATATTGAGGTTCTAAATGTAGCAGGGCTAGGCTGCTTTAAACCCTAGATCCATGTCCCAAAGCTGGATCCTGTCTGCTTTGCAGATAGCTGGTGAGGGAAGCTATATTTATGGGACCTCTTTGCGAGTGACCCGTTTCCCACGTCGGGCTAGCATCATGAAAAAGAAAAACTATGGTATTTGTCATTTACCATTAGTTATTCGGACTATAGTGGATTTAATTATCCCAGAAGAGTTCCTTGTTCCATGCATGGTCTGTGTGTATCATATATATACAGGGTGGGCGAAAGTAGCTCCCTATTTTTGATTGGTAAAAAAATATGTATATTATCCATTTATTTCAGAAGAAATAATATGAAAAGGTAGGCATACATGGTAGGTTTTCTCTAAAATTCAATGTGGGCTCCAACTCTTTCCACCAGCTTCTGGAGCCGCCCAGGAATGGCATCCACTGACTTTAGCAGGAACTCCGGCGGGATGGAGGACATGACTTCCCGAATTTGGTCCTCCAGTTCTTCCAATGTCCTCGGTTTGGTGCGGTAGACTTCTTCCTTTACCCACCCCCAAAGAAAGAAGTCGCACGGTGTCAAGTCGGGGCTCCTGGCTGGCCATTGATGTGGACCACGAGACCCATCCAACGCCCAGGGAAGTGGGCATCCAGCCACTCACGGACAACAAGAGCGAAGTGCGGAGGGGTGCCATCTTGCATAAATATCAGATCGTCGATGTTCTCCCATGTGCTGACAACCGGCCAGACCTCGTTTCGCAACATAGCAAGGTACCGCTCAGCATTCATGGTGTTGCGCAGAAGGAACGGGCCCACAACCTGATCTGAGGTCATACCACACCACACCGTTACACTGAACCAATTCTGCCATTTTTCAGCGGTAACCATGGGATCCTCTCCTGCCCAGTAGTGGCAATTGTGGCGGTTGACAAAGCCTCCGACGTGGAACACCGCCTCGTCGCTCCAGAGGATGTTGCGGAAGAGATGGGGCCAGTCTTCATGCCAAGCCAGCATGATTTCCCCGAACTCCATGCGAATGTCGCAGTCCTCGTCCGAGAGAGATTGGCAGTAATGCGGCTTCCACGCACGCCAGTTCAGCTCCTTCTTCAGCACAGTTCGCACTGAGTAGCGGGAGAGTCCACTTTCCCGAGCTGCCTGGCGAGTTGACTTTCGTGGACTCCGTGCGAACATTTCCTGAACTGCCTGCACCGTCTCCTGGGCCCTGGATGTCGAAGGGCGACCACATCTTCGAACATCTGCCACAGACCCCGTGGTCACGAGCTTCGAGTGGCAGTTCTTGATTGTTTTCGGGTCCACTTGGGCACGTGTTCCGTGAATGGCCCACCACCATCTTTGAACTCGAACGACAGATTGCCAAACTTCGTACCGTGCCGCCAACTGGGCACGCTCCTGCAGTGTTAAACGCTCAGCCATGTTACCCTTCAATCTGAAATGAAAAAAAAAAATGAACGTTACAATTGTACCACTTTAGAGAACACAGAGAACACTTTAGAGAAAAAAAGATTACCGTTATAATTGTACCACTTTAGAGAACACACCATAACAATATAACAATACAATCACAATTTATACATAATTTATATGTAATTTAAATTAGGGAGCTACTTTCCGCCCACCCTGTATATATATATAAATAAATAATAGTTTCCCTTGCCAACTGCAGGGGTTATGTTCCTCAAAAACCTTGTTGTTGATAAAACTAAAGACTTATGGGAAAAATGAGTGTGTGAGAGGTGGGGAGACCCTGTACCATACATCCAGCTGATTCAAGTGCAGACACCACCATGAGTGATGGGCAGGAGAGCATGGCAGTGAGCAGGAGGGCTGATGTTGGGGCCACCAGTCCATGGAAACTTGTGGATAACTCAAAATGGTAAATATTTACTATTACACCAGTCTCTGGTAGAAAGTTTTAAAAGCTGGTTTTCAATGTGCTGAATTAAAAAATGATACTCATTTCCATCGCAAATGATTTGTTAGAGTTATTGAAGCTTAAAGCTTTTAAAACTTTTTACCCTTTTTTACCTGGGGGACCCTAGTGGGAACCGGGAATTTTTGGGTGGGGAGAATCACAAAAACGAGTGGTTTCCGAAGATTTTGAAAGTCAGATTAATACAAAATGCATCAAAAACCATAGGAAAAACAAATTTCACCTTCAAAATTGGCTGAACCTAAAACAACCTAACATTATCATTTTTTAATTCAGCACATTGAAAAACATTGAAAACCAGCTTTTAAAACTTTCTACTGGAGACTGGTGTAATAGTAAAGAAATACCCTCAAAACTATATACTGTGGGAGGCAAAATGGTATACAGAATATTAAGCATGGATACTCAGAACCACAGTTAGAAAACCCATGGTTGGTGAGGGAAACCTGTGTATAAATGTATACCAATGCTGTATTGTTTAATTTCTTAGTTAAATATAAATTTTTTGCACTGTACATATTTATATCGTATCTGTAATAATGACTCTTAATATTAATAGGCCCTATATACTGTACAGTTAGTCCTCATTTTACAGAACCCCTTTATACAGAATTTCACACTTGCAGAAATTTTATTTCAGTACCAAGGTCCATTATACGGACAAAAATTCCGCAGTTAAGGAAATTTTTTTGGAAAATTAAAAAGTGAAATTTCATTGCTGAGCAATGATATGAACTATATTAAATGCCCTACAAGCAAAAAAAATGCAAGATTAGATGATTTTTATGGCTAGATTACAAAAGTACATGGTCAAATCCAAAAGAAAATGGTATTACAATGGAAATATAGAAAACTTCATTTTTTGAAGGAAAACTGCACTATATAGGGAATAAAAAATTTGGATTGGTCAGACAGTGAAGCTGATGACCCTCCATTGCTCCTTCAGCTTCAAGAGGAAGCATCTGATGAGGAAGAGGAAGGTGCTGCCCCTTCATCAACCACCTTCTGACTTCCTTTCCATGACTCACACTACTACCACCAAGCACTGATCAGCAGTTTTGGGAGGTGAATACAACTATTTATGCAGTTTATTTCCCCCAGTGCAATATAATTTATAAAAATATATCAAAATATTATTTTCTATTTAAATGAGTTTAAAAAGGTCAAAAAATTTTATTATGCAGTTTTGGGTTGGAAAAGTCTTTCATAGGAACGCATCTCCTATTATATAATGGGATTTAATGGGAAAATAGGGTCCATTATATGGAAATTTGGTTTATGGACAACTTTCAGGAATGTAACCCTCCTGTATAATGAGGACTGCCAGTACTTGCTGTATATTATTTATATTTCTCGTATGACACCTATAACTTTGCATTTTAAAATTAATAATTTTTGCTCATAATACTTAAGTTGTATATTACTTAATCATAGCTACTTATGAAGTGATACATTATATTTGATTAATCTGAGACACCAGTAAAACCTGAAGCTTCAAGGGCAGTCGAGAAAAAGGGTTCAGTTCACAACTCTGTATCCTATTTTAAAATTATTGTACTAATCTAATACAGTACAAGATCACCAATTCAAATATCTGTACTCAGAATTCCCATACATTTAAGATTTTTGTTCAATTTTCCGTGTATTGCCATAGTCCATGCCATTACTGTAATTTATTTGCATATATGATATTTACATTTATAAATGTTATTTGTATATAATATATAACACATTAGGCCCATTACCTTAGGTTCAGCCCAGAAGTTTATATATCCTTTGATAGAGTACAGTATCCTCTATTTTTTGTGATAATTTAAGGAGTTGAATTCATAGTTCTTGATATATTAATATTTTTATTTTAATGTTTGGAAAGTCTATCCTTGATTTAGCATTCAGTCATTATAATTAAAGGTGAACAATTCCTAATAACTTTAAGGAAAATTAACCACACCACTTTCAGGTACCTAGAAAGAGTAATGAACATATCAAATGAATCGCATATATATATATATTTTCAATCAATTGATTTTATATACAGTTATAGCCTGTAGGTTTATAGGTAAGACATGAAAATTCTTTTTAAATAGGACTAGAAAACTGTCAAGATGGATGAGCTCATTGAGCTGACAATTTGATTTAAAATTTTATGATGACTTTGGTACAGTACTAATTAATCCTATTGAATAACCTTTATTAATAATAAAACACACACACACACACACACACACTAACCATGAACAAAAATTAGGTCATTGCATTAAAGGTGAAAGGTCAAATGAGGGCCCATGCCATAATTTTTTAATTGCTCTAGATAAATTGATGACATTTCACACGTAATATGGATCATTACAAGATAATGTTTTGAGCAAGCATCAGGGTCTTCCACCAAAGGTTAGTCACAAATATAGGAAGGGGCCATTGATGTTCTCATGCTTGTTTTTATTGGGACCTCTAGTTGTATTGTCATTTTCTAATGAAAATAATTTTTTCTATATCAATCTCTCCCTGTAAAGAGTTTGTATAGTTATGTCATCCTCAGTACACCTTTGGGACATTCCACATCGAGTGTACACACCTTATGACACCTCATCTCACTGATTTCTGATTTTTTGTGTAATGGTTAGGTTAGGTGAATGATGAAATGTCACCAAATTTTAGCTTCCTAGTCAACAGGTTTCTGAGTTATGACCTTCCAGAGTTTGAGGTCAGCAGCATGACCTTGGAGGTTCGAAAGGTCATATCTCAGGTTTTACTGTACCAATTTCAACAATCTTGGTCTCAGAATGCTCAGGAAAGGCCGTAGAATAACTTCGATTCCTGCTCTAAAAATATAGAGCATCAAATAAAAAAGTCCCATTTCTATATGACCTTTGACTTTGACCCCAGAAAAACCTTCCAAATTCAAGGTCATGAAAATTGGCATGAAAAATGTCCTTGATATAAGGCATCCACAAGCAGAAAATTAGAGTGGGATCTCCATGGGTTTGCTTTCCAGAGGCGTTCAAAGTCTTGCAGGTTGAGCATTTTGTATACTTTTGATAATTAATACTTATTGTTTATTAACTTATTAACAATTATTGACTATTTACAACTATTATTAACAACCTATTGACAATTAATAATAAATAAACACAGAAGCACTCATCATTTAAACAATCCAAACATGGCACTCATAGTTTTTACTTCATATTTTGGCAACTGGTTTTTCAGGATCCTATTGGCTTCCCTCTGCATGATTGTGTATGACTTTCCAGTGGCTGGCCTAGGGTGGATCATTGTGAGGATATGGGACACATCCACTGTCAGCACATCAGGTTTGGAGGGGAAGGCAAAAGACTCTTGGTCTGTAGGGGTGAAGGAAATTTACTTCCACTTTCCCCACTTTGGGATGTTTCTATAACACAAGCTACCCACCAGTGGTGGTTGTATTCCACTGTCACATATCCATTGATGTTTTTGATTTGTGGGTGGCTTGTTGAGGTGTGGCAAACTCCCTTCAGTTTTCAGCTGAGGTGCTGTACATTTGTACCTCCAAGCAATCATCACCAGGATTAAGGAATGCAATTTTTGTTCCTGGTATAGTCCTTGCCTTTGATAAAATTGGATCCAAAATATCCTTCTCCTTTGAATACTCCTCTTGTGTTGTGTACCTGAAAAAGATCCATCAGTTTCAGGGAAGCAAATTGGAAAAGGTCCTTTAGAGTTAAAATTTGCTCTCCATAAGGTTGATGAAGACTCCTTTGATGCTTCTCCTTTGACAGTTCCTCCAACACTGTCTGATGGACCTTTGCCATGGCTAGTGGCAAAGAAATGCCACTCAGTCAGCACTCCAAATTCTTCATGGTGATGACATAAGTTCAAGAAGTTCTTGCAATTTTTGTATTGGCTGGCACATCCATTGGTAAAGTAGACAATTCTGGTGATGTTAAATCAGGACTTTAGATGATCCATCAGAACTTTCTGGAAGAGATGAACTGCCACAGTGTCGTGTGTGTGACACTGATATAATTGTTAAAGAGCTGTGTTTGGGGACCCCTTCCTTCTGATAATAGTAGACCCATGGGTGAAGGGTTGCCTGAGAATTGTTCAATGGAACCCTTGAGCTGCGTCTTGAACTATGAATGAGTAATTTTTGGAGATATTGCCAATGGCTAAGAATTCTCCCTTGCCAAGTTCATGCTTCCTCTGTTCCATATATTTTGCCTGTTCTTTCACCATGAAATCATGTTGGGTGAGCTGAGCCAGTTGGGAGGAGAAGCTGTCCAGAAAATCCTCCATTGTTTGGATGACAGATTTCAGTTGCAAATGATCTGTCATCATCCATTGGTTGTATTGAATTTTGTTGATCCTCTTTTCCTCATAACATTTGAGAAGGAGCTCTTTCAGAGAATCAACACCAGGACAAGGTATTGCAATATCCGAAAAAAGAAGAGGGTAGATTAGGGTTGCAGAAAATGTGAGCTAAATCATTTGGTACTGGTAGCTAGTCAGGAGTACTTCTTCCTCACCAGTAACTTCCCCCATCCTTGATCCAATCATCACGAGTTTCACTTTTTGATGACTTGTGCACACTGTGTCCTGCTTGATCCTGCTAGGACACATTCCTTTGGCTGCAGCATCGCTAACTTTGAAAAACCAATCAATAGATTTGGAAACTTTTCCCTGAACTGTTGCTACACTTCTTTTAGGTTACATAATACCAGCTGCTTTTGAATCTTTTTCTCTCCATTCTCTTTCATGGTTAAGCAATCTTTTTTCCCAGCAATTGCTTGCTAATTTCATCGCAATGATAGAAATCCTTAATGGTTTCTGTAACTTGCGATGGTAATTCCTTGACCATATTTGGATTTGGAGAAGACATGATCCCCTTTATCCTTTGCAAGCTACTGTGCTTGTACAGCCATCCATTGGGAACATTGAATTTGTCCATCAATTTTCTCACTCAATGATGGTGCAAAGATGTCAGGATCACTTTTTTTTTTTTGTTCCCTGCTGTGAGGTATTTCTTTCAATCCTGTAATTATATGCTCAGGTTTGTAGGATGTGGTCTCTGTTGATGGACCCACATCATCTCCCTTTGTGTCGCTTACCATGTCAAGATGTTTTTTCACTCTTGAATTTTTGCCATTTTGGCAGGAAGATATCCTTCTGTTCTCTTGTACTTCCATCTGTCAATGGGACTTTCTCTGATGATATGAATTGATTGATTTATTGCTGAGAGTTCTGTCTCCTCATCAACAAAGACCTCATCTGATGCTTCAGAGGTTCCCTGCACCGCATCGTCTGACAATGATGTAGATGCTTTTGGCACATTCTCTTCTGATGATGATGGTTTGGGAAGTTGTGTTTCTTTCAGCATGCTGAACACAGCTTCTGGCCAGGCTTCAAATAGTTTGGGTATTTTGAGATAAAAGCTGCTGATGCAACACACAGATCTGTAGTTTTAAGTTTCTTGTGAGACTTGAATGGATCACAACAATATTTTTCCAATTTTGATGCCATTTCACTAATCTGTAATGGAAGAAAAATCAAAATTAGTACAATAGTAACAATGAACAATCTAATCACTAATTACACAGGCCTGTGATGGTTTTGTTGTCTGAAATATTTTATTACTTATAAAGTAATTTTTGCATGCTGATTCTGAAAATATTCATTTTTTGCCATTACTAAAGATTTTTCAAAATATATTTCATATTACAGTAAACTTCCGAAATAACGGCACACAAAATAATGGAATACTCGAGATAATGGCACTTTTAAAAATTGTCGTACAGTAAAGAAAATGGCAGCGCGCATGACTTTGTTTACATCCAGCGCCATTTTGAAAGTGAACTCTGTACTGACAACACGTGGAACGCTCAGTGCTACATTTATAACGTTAAATTATAAGTGAATACACCCCTTCTCGCAATGTCTCCAAAAGTTACTGAGAAGAAAACACACAAAAGAACAACTTGGGCCGCCGCACAATCATGCATGGACACAGTTCTGTTTTTTTTTAACAAAATCCAAGCTTCAATATGCAAGAAGTAATGCAAGCACATATGCTTAAAAACACGATGTTAACAAAAAAACAAGCATCTGCGCAACAAGGTGACATAAGAAAATTCTTGAAGAAATCAATTGAAGAAAATGCACCCTCTACAGATGAAGCACTCGTGGTGGAGAATTTAGAATAGTTTTTTTTCAATTTTAAAATGTTCTTTTTGCTTTATTTATGTACTGTGCATTTATCAGTTAATAAAGTAGTATTCATTATCTCTCTCTCTCTCTTATTTATCCCCCTTTATTTACACATTAAATACATTTTAAAAAACTTCTGAGACAACGGAAAATTTGCAATAATGGCACCCTCAAATCCCCGAGGGTGCCATTATTTGGGAAGTTTACTGTACATATGTAAGTAATTTTAATTAAAATTGACTCAATTAAATTTTGATTAAAAACTACTGCCTATAAATGCTTCTAGTGAGAGTTATAGTTCTTTATTATTCAAAGGTTTCTCTCTTGAAATTTGTTTGTCACTATGACAACCAGAGGGTGTGTAAATAGCCCAAACATTTACCGTTATATTTGTGGAAAATTTACTGTGAAAAAACAAAGGTGAGATATTACAGACTTTGTCAAGAAAACATACTATGCGTACTTCAGAATAAAATTTGGGGATCAAGACAAATCATGGGTTCCATATAAAGTTTGCAGTGTTTGTGTTGAACAACTTAGACTGTGGAGTAAAAGTAAAAAGGATTCTTTACCTTTTGGGATTCCAATGGTCTGGCATGAGCCTAGAAATCACAGCAAAGACTGCTATTTTTGTTCATGTAATGTGCAAGGCTACAATACTAAAAATAAAAAGAAATTTCTTATCCACACTTTCAGTCTGCTATAAGACCTGTTGTTCATGGACCTGGTATACCTGTACCTACTAAACCAAATACTCTTAATATAACTTCATCTGATTCAGTGGTTGATGACAATGAAAATGATGATATTGATTGTTTTCAAACCGACACATCTGGTGAACCCCAATTGCTTACACAAAGTGAACTTAATGATTTGGTAAGAGAGTTGTGTCTCCCGAAGGATTCTTCAGAGATTTGGGATCCAGATTTCATGCAAAGAACATGCTTTCTCCCAGGATGTGATTTTACTGGTACAGAAATTGAGAAAAAGAATTCATCCAATATTTTTCTCAAGGAAATTCACTGGTATATTGCAACAATGTTTTGGAACTAATGCTTAAGCTATGTGCTTCAGTCTATGACCCAAATGAGTGGAGACTTTTCATTGATTCCTCCAATAGAAGTCTAAAAGGTGTCCTTCACAATGGTAATGTGTTTGTTCCTGTGGCTCATTTGGTTCACTTGAAGGAAACATGAAAATCTTGAGCTTCTTCTAGCTAAGGTTAAATACAAAGAACATAGTTGGCTACTTTGCCAAGACTTAAAAGTGATTTGTATGTTGTTAGGTCAACAACCAGGTTATACGAAGTTTCCATGGTTTTTTGTGTGAATGGGATAGCTGAGTAAGAACTCAGCACTGGATAAAAAAGGAATGTCAGGTTGACACCTGGTTCTAAAAACATTCAACGTTAAAGTTTGGTTGACACAAAAAAAGTCCTTTTACTATCGCTTCACATAAAATTGGGCTTGATGAAGCAATTTGTTGAGGCCTTGGATGAAGATGGAGATTGTTTTCAGTATGTGTGGTAAATTCCCAACTCTTTCGGAAGCAAAATTGAAAGAAGGAATTTTTGTTGGTCCCAGATTAGAAAACTGACCTTGGATGAGCACTTTGAAAGACCAATGAACAGTCTTGAAAAAGAAGTGTGGATTGCTTTTAACGATGTTATCAGCAAATTTTTGGGGAACAACAAGGACTTAAATTACCAAAACATTGTGAACAACACGCTAAATAAGTTCAAAGTGTTGGGTTGTAATATGAGTTTAAAATTACATTTCTTTCATTCATACTTGGATTACTTCCCTGAGAATCTCGGAGCACTCGGTGAAGAATAAGGAGAATGGTATCATCAAAGAAATGGAGAAGAGATATAGGGGAGGTGGGACATCATCATGATGGCTGATTACTGCTGATGTTGAAATGGGATACTCCAGAATTATTACATAAAAGAAAAGGAACAGCGTGTACATTCAAGGCTAAAAGGCATAGATCTCGCAAGAAAACTTGGGACAAATAAGATACAGATCTACAGAAGCTAAGGCTAACAAAGACCCTAAGATCCACTCTAAGGCTAGCCCGAGAGAAAGGAAAGAGTAGGGGGTTAAGAGAAGAGAAGAGAATAAGGGGTTAAGTAAGGAGCAACACCTATCATTCGTGGGTTAACATTCATTCAGAAAAAGGGAAAAAAGTCACCATCATCATCCGCCGGCCACTGCCGACAAGTCAGAAAAATAGTCGGAGAATATAGGAGAGGGGTGAAAAAATGAAAAGAAGTAAAATAAGAACGCTTACAAACCATGCAAACAGTCTTAACTCACTGTCATACCATGCAAACTACAGACATGCAAGTAAGGAGATAAGAAAAAAAAAAAAAAGTGGGTTAGTTTACGCTACAAGCTACATCTACATTCGTGTTAGTCTAATTTTTTTTTTTTTTTTTTTTTTTTTTTTTTTTTTATTGCTGGCATCACACGCTGGCATGTCACAAGCTGGCATTCATCGTCAACAGACTCATCCTCGAGCACCACCACCAGAGCTCCTGTTGTTAACTTTCTTTTTTAATTTTAAACAACGCTAATACTTTTAAAATGTCTGTCAAGACGGTTCTTAAACATATTAACGCTGGTAGAATGAACGACTGACGCGGGAAGATTATTCCATTTATCAATTACTTTAAACGTAAAGAAGTTTTTAGCGATATTAGTAATAAAACGCCTGCCACGCAACTTGAATCCGTTATTGCGAGTATTACTATTATCGAAAGTGAACAATTTGTCAAAATTTACGTTATCGATGTTATTAACGATTTGAAAACTTCAATAAGCTCCCCCTTAATCTCCTAGTTTCGAGTGAATACAAGTCTAACACTTTAATCCTATCTTCATAAGGCTTATTGCGCAAAGACGGAATAAGTTTCGTGGCACGACGCTGAACCCTTTCTAACCTATCAATATCCTCACGCAAGTACGGGCACCAAAACTGAACTGCATATTCCAAATGAGGCCTGACTAGGGACTTGTAAAGGGGCAATATGATATCCTTCGATTGAATTCGAAATTACGCGCTATGAAGCCTAACATCCTATTCGCTTTTGCGCAAGACTCCAGGCACTGGTTCCTAACCTTTAAATCTTTAGTTACGCGTACGCCTAAATCTACTTCCACGTCAACACTCGCTAAATCCCTATCATCCATCGTGTATACGTAATTATTGTTGCGAGAACCTATATGCAAAACTTTACATTTATCTACGTTAAATTGCATCTGCCACTTATCCGTCCACTCCATAATCCTATCTACATCGTCTTGGATCCTATTTCTATCGTCCTCGTTAACAACCTTACCGCCTATTTTAGTATCGTCCGCGAATTTTAACACGTTACTAATCAATCCTACATCTATGTCGTTAATGTAAATTACGAATAACAATGGGCCTAACACTGAACCCTGTGGGACACCGCTACCTACATCTAACCACCCCGATTCACTACCATTAACTACGACCCTCTGCCTCCTAGCACGAAGCCATTCTTCTAACTAGTTAGCTACCTGACCGCGTATACCATGTGCTTTAACCTTCGCAATTAGTCTCCTATGCGGAACCGTATCGAACGCCTTTTTGAAATCTAAATAAATAACGTCAGCTGCCCTATGCCTATCGTATTCGCGCACTATTTCGTTATAAAATTCTAACAAATTAGTTAAACAAGACCTATGGCGTCGAAACCCGTGCTGACTACTATTAATCAAACCCCTACTTTCTAAGTGATCGATAATACGATCCCTAACTACGGATTCCAAAAGTTTACCGACAATTGACGTTAAGCTAATGGGCCTATAATTGCTAGCTACCGCGCGGTCGCCTTTTTTAAAAATAGGCGTGATGTTAGCTAATTTGAAGTCTTCAGGAATAATCCCCGTTTCGAGTGACTGATTAAAAACCTTCGCTAAGGGGCCTACGATAACGTCTTTCAAATCTTTCAAATGTCTAGGATAAAAAGCGTCAGGGCCTGGAGCCTTGCTAACTTTTAGCCTATCGATATAATGCGCAATCTCAGCCTCGTAAACAGTTATTTCATCTAAAATAGTCTCGCTACTAAATGGAACGATATCGTCAACGTCGGGGACATTATTTAGTCCTCTACGGTAAAAACTGTCGCAAAAAAGTTATTGAAAATACCCGCCATCGCCTGAGCGTCAGAAGCCAAAGCGCCATTTACATCCACTAGAGGGCCTATGTTATCCTTTACCGGCTTACGATTATTTACGTATTCAAAAAACTTTTTTGGATTATGTTTACTATCCGCAGCTATAACTATCTCTAAATTACGCTGGGATTCCCACATGATGGCTGATTACTGCTGGTGTTTGAAAAGAGACCTGCCATCAACAAGCAAATACGCTAGAAAGTCTTACAAAAGAAAATTTTTGCCACAGTGAAAGCTTCATATCTGTTTGTTTTTTTATTTTAAGTCATTTCTATCGTTATAATGTAATTTTACTGTAGTTTGAACTGCTTGTATTCATGAAACTTGAATATGTTCTCTCTTCTTTTTAAAGTTGTTTGCATTTGTAATTCGTATAACAAAGTGAAATAGGTACCTAATGTAAATTAAATAAATATTTGTTGTTTTACCCTTCCAGTTTGTAGAAAATCCTTACGTGATGGAAAAAAATGGACACCTTATTCAAAATCAGCATAGTTGAATTATATAAAATCGGTTATTAGTAAGAAAACAACTCTTACAAAGTTCTCATTTGCAGGCCTGTGTTATACTAGCTTATAAATAATAAATAAATATGCTTTATTTCATCAACATGCTAAAATATGTATGAGATATTACATAGATATATGGTATATAGACAGGTTAAGATGTTACAGGTTGTATGGTAAAATAGACATATACTAATATTATTATTGTGTGTGTGTAATATTATTATTGTGTGTGTAATATTATTATTGTGTGTGTGTGTGTGTGTAATATTATTATTGTGTGTGGTGTGTGTAATATTATTATTGTGTGTGTGTGGTGTGTGTGTAATATTATTATTGTGTGTGTGTGTAATATTATTATTGTGTGTGTGTAATATTATTATTGTGTGTGTGTAATATTATTATTGTGTGTGTAATATTATTATTGTGTGTGTAATATTATATTGTGTGTGTGTAATATTATTATTGTGTGTGTGTGTATATATTATTGGTGTGTGTGTGTGTGTGTGTGTGTAATATTATTATTGTGTGTGTGTGTAATATTATTATTGTGTGTGTGTGTGTGTGTAATATTATTATTGTGTGTGTGTGTGTAATATTATTATTGTGTGTGTGTGTGTAAATTATTATTATTGTGTGTGTGTGTGTGTAATATTATTATTATTGTGTGTGTGTGTGTAATATTATTATTATTGTGTGTGTGTGTGTGTAATATTATTTTGTGTGTGTGTGTGTGTAATATTATTGTGTGTGTGTGTGTGTGTAATATTATTGTGTGTGTGTGTGTGTAATATTATTATTGTGTGTGTGTAATATTATTATTGTGTGTGTGTGTGTAATATTATTATTGTGTGTGTGTGTGTAATATTACACTGGGCAACACGTATTTTATTGAATGATATCTGACACTTGATTCTAGGTAATTTGGGTGCGCTGAATACGAATTTCAACTCGGTTTGGCTCTATCAGGTCCTGATTCTTGTCGACAGCCTATGTGCCATTTTCCAGATTTTTCAAATTAGGACTAAAAAATTAAGTTGTTAAATTTTTTTTTTCAAGTTTCATGAATACAAGCAGTTCAAACTACAGTAAAATTACATTATAACGATAGAAATGACTTAAAATAAAAAAACAAACAGATATGAAGCTTTCACTGTGGCAAAAATTTTCTTTTGTAAGACTTTCTAGCGTATTTGCTTGTTGATGGCAGGTCTCTTTTCAAACACCAGCAGTAATCAGCCATCATGTGGGAATCCCAGCGGCCTTGGTACCGTTCCTCCATAATTTTGATATCTTGGTGGAATCTCTCCCCTTGTTCGTCACTTACATCACCTAAATTACTTGGAAATTGGTCAAGATGGTTATTCAAAAAATGCATTTTTATGCTCATATTGCAACCTAACTCTTTGTAGTCCCTTAAAAGTTTTTTACGATTTCTTCGTAGTTATCTGCCCTATAATTGCCTAAAAAGTTTTCTATCAAGTCCACGAATGAGAACCAGCCATTTTTTTCGCGTTCATTCATGACATTAGGAAAATTGCTGTCTTTAATCATTGTTCTTATTTGTGGACCGTCGAAAATTCCCGCCTTGATTTTTTCATAACTTAAACTTGGAAATTTTGAAGTTATGTATTTGAAACACTCGCCGTTCGTATCTAAAGCTTTTACATATTGTTTAATGAGGCCTAGTTTTATATGCAGAGGAGGAAATATGATTTTATCTCTGCTCACTAAATGTGGATTAATTACGTTTTTTCTCCGACAGTAAGTGATGTTCGTGCTGGCCAGATTTGTTTGAAATAATGTTCTTCCTTGGCTCTGCTGTCCCATAAGCAAAGGAAGCAGGGATATTTAGTATACCCTCCTTGTTGTCCTAGCAGAAAATTAACCATTTTTAAGTCAACACATATGATCCACTCGTGCTCCCTATATTTGATGATTTAAAACCTTTTCTATATGTTCATACTTTTCTTTTAATTTTGTTGAGTGCTCAATCGGTATCGAGCCGTATAGATTGCCATTATGCAACAACACACACTTAAGACTTCTTTTCGAACTGTCTAAAAACAAGCGCCAATCATTTGCATCGTAAGACTCAACCCCCATCTTCTTTAACAAACCAACTATGTCGCAGCAATATACTAAACTATCCTCTGTTCTAAAATATTTAACAAGTTGTTCTTCTCTTTTTCTGTAAAATGAAATGTATGTGTTTGAAGTAAGCAAGTTTTTCTCTCTAAGTCTTGAAGCTAAAATTTCCACAGCCTTTTTTGGCAAATTTAGATCCCTTACAAGATCATTCAACTCGGCCTGGTTAAACTTTTGCGGATCGTTTTGACTTTCAAATACGCTGGGGTCAAAATCGGTGTCTGACTCCTCAAAGTGCATAACAATATTTTCAGGAACATCTTCAACTAATTCTTGAGTTGGCAGACCCTTAAATTTTGGAATGGGGATCTCATTTGAATGTAGCACAGGTCGTATTGCAGTGTCGAAATTTGGGTACTCGATACAATGTTTATTTTTCTTAGTGAAGCCCGAAGTCTTGACAAAGCAAAGGTAGCAATCGGTCTCGT
Source organism: Bathynomus jamesi (assembly GCA_023014485.1). Classification (NCBI taxonomy): domain Eukaryota; kingdom Metazoa; phylum Arthropoda; class Malacostraca; order Isopoda; family Cirolanidae; genus Bathynomus; species Bathynomus jamesi. The sequence continues at coordinate 182,034 of JAJOZX010000123.1, read as the reverse complement.
GGTTAGTAGGCTCTCGCCACACCTGATATGGAAAAAAAATTGTAAAGCGTTAACAAAAGCGACGAGAGACTTGTTTTTATGAATTTTATCAAAAGTTATCACCCAAACATTTAACATTTCTGTGTGTTTCAACCTTATGCAATATTTGAGATTCTTATAAACATTTTCTGTAAATTTTTGTTTATGTACCTAAGTTACAATTACATTTAGGTAAGTTACAGTATACTAGTGATTAAATTACGTAGTTTTATGAAATCATAAACTTACCATCGGAACTCCAAAAGGTATTTTTGAATCCGAACCCTTCGTCCAATGTCGCAGTCTTTCAATGCATATAGTGCAGGCTTTATGTGGAGCCCACGATTTATCTTGGTCCCCCAGTTTTATGCCAAAATAAGCTAAGTAAGCTCTTTTTACGAAGTCAGTTATATTTGCTCGTTGATGTGGAAGTGTAAAATTTCCACATATATAACAGAAGGAATCAGGGTGTTTTTTGCATTTGAACTTTCTAATGCTTGATGACATATTGCTTGATTGTTCTGCCAATTTGTAAAGGTATTTAAAGCCCTTAATTCATATAAATTTAAGAAAATCTGAAATATAAACACAAAAATTAGTTTAAATAGGTACTTATTATGAAATAGGTACTTACAATCTATGAAATTAAACTAGAAACACGGATGAGTAGGTACAATATAAATTACGTCTAATTAAATCAACTATATTAAATCACGATGACAAAATTACTCACTAAATCATATGCCAATTCAAAATTATGTTAATGCCCAAACTTAATTAACTAACTCGACTGACTGATTGAATTGACTGATTAACTCTGGAAACGAGTCGCTTTTATATATTTTAGTTGTCCCTCTAGAATATTCTACAGAGAACAGGAACGCTCGAGAAAATTTTAGAATTCTATGATATTTTTAGCTTAATTTACTAATATTAAAATGGGTTAAAAATGACAAAATTAAAAATATTTTTAGGGTGTTACATATAAAAATATACATAATACAACAATACCATAACAATAGGTACAAATACCTAGATAAAAACCTAGTTGCATAATGTGTAACTGCAAAAAGACTTAGCGAGTATTGAGAAAAAAACCTTTTTATGAATACGACGAAAGAGGAGGGGTGTTGAGCAAAATCAGGACCTGATAGAGCAAAACCGAGTAAAAATTTGTGCTCAGCGCACCCAAATTACCTAGAACTAACTGTCAAATCTAATTCAATAGACAAAAAGTTGAAATTTGTTCCCCAGTGTTATTATTGTGTGTGTGTGTAATATTATTATTGTGTGTGTGTGTGTGTAATATTATTATTGTGTGTGTGTGTAATATTATTATTGTGTGTGTAATATTATTATTGTGTGTAATATTATTATTGTGTGTGTGTGTAATATTATTATTGTGTGTAATATTATTATTGTGTGTGTAATATTATTATTGTGTGTGTAATATTATTATTGTGTGTGTGTGTAATTATTATTGTGTGTGTGTGTAATTATTATTGTGTGTGTGTGTAATTATTATTGTGTGTGTGTGTAATTATTATTGTGTGTGTGTGTGTGTAATTATTATTGTGTGTGTGTGTGTAATTATTATTGTGTGTGTGTGTGTAATTATTATTGTGTGTGTGTGTGATATTATTATTGTGTGTGTGTGTGTGATATTATTATTGTGTGTGTGTGTGATATTATTATTGTGTGTGTGTGTGATATTATTATTGTGTGTGTGTGTGATATTATTATTGTGTGTGTGTGTGTGATATTATTATTGTGTGTGTGTGATATTATTATTGTGTGTGTGTGTGATATTATTATTGTGTGTGTGTGTGATATTATTATTGTGTGTGTGTGTGATATTATTATTGTGTGTGTGTGATATTATTATTGTGGTGTGTGTGATATTATTATTGTGTGTGTGTGTGATATTATTATTGTGTGTGTGTGTGATATTATTATTGTGTGTGTGTGTGATATTATTATGTGTGTGTGTGTGATATATTATTGTGTGTGTGTGTGATATTATTATTGTGTGTGTGTAATATTATTATTGTGTGTGTGTGTAATATTATTATTGTGTGTGTGTGTAATATTATTATTGTGTGTGTGTGTAATATTATTATTGTGTGTGTGTGTAATATTATTATTGTGTGTGTGTGTAATATTATTATTGTGTGTGTGTAATATTATTATTGTGTGTGTGTGTAATATTATTATTGTGTGTGTGTGTAATATTATTATTGTGTGTGTGTGTAATATTATTATTGTGTGTGTGTGTAATATTATTATTGTGTGTGTGTGTAATATTATTATTGTGTGTGTGTAATATTATTATTGTGTGTGTGTAATATATTATTGTGTGTGTGTGTAATATTATTATTGTGTGTGTGTGTAATATTATTATTGTGTGTGTGTAATATTATTATTGTGTGTGTGTGTAATATTATTATTGTGTGTGTGTGTAATATTATTATTGTGTGTGTGTGTAATATTATTATTGTGTGTGTGTGTAATATTATTATTGTGTGTGTGTGTAATATTATTATTGTGTGTGTGTAATATTATTATTGTGTGTGTGTGTAATATTATTATTGTGTGTGTGTAATATTATTATTGTGTGTGTGTGTAATATTATTATTGTGTGTGTGTGTAATATTATTATTGTGTGTGTGTAATATTATTATTGTGTGTGTGTGTAATATTATTATTGTGTGTGTGTGTAATATTATTATTGTGTGTGTGTGTGATATATTATTGTGTGTGTGTGTGATATTATTATTGTGTGTGTGTGTGATATTATTATTGTGTGTGTGTGTGATATATTATTGTGTGTGTGTGATATTATTGTGTGTGTGTGTGATATTATTATTGTGTGTGTGTGTGATATTATTATTGTGTGTGTGTGTGTAATATTATTATTTGTGTGTAATATTATTTGTGTGTGTGTGTGTAATATTATTTGTGTGTGTAATATTATTATCGTGTAATATTATTTGTGTGTGTGTGGTGTGTAATTTATTATTATGTGTGTGTGTAATATTATTGTGTTTGAGAAGTTACAATTTATGTAGAAAATAAAAAAGCTAAACATACCATACCTACAGGTACCAAACATATTATCTGGCTTCCAGAAATTTGGCTATTTTTTTAAACTGGCTGGTTGGCAAAAGTGACCAAGTAGGCTAAAGTAAGTTCTCAAATAATATGCTTTCAGTTAATGCCATTTTGTTATTACGTAGTAAATTAAGTTGGGAACATTTCAAATAATGTGCCATTTTGTGATTAGGCCTATACTACAGTAGTTATATAGGCTACCAATGGTAGGCTTATGGTAGCAACATTACCACAAGTCAGTTAGCATCCAAACTTTTAGTAACTGTCTCTTGCAGTATATGTAGTTACTGTAAGTAGTTTACACAATACATAATTTAGCCATTGAACCTACTGTATTCGTATAGGCTATGATGCCTGGTTGAATCAGCCAGTGTTGAGTAATCAAATGATGATCTGCCTTTTTTTGGCTGATTGAACCATTGCCAATGGTTCTTTTCCAGATTTTCTTCGGTGTTTCTCTTAATTTGCTATTTCTTACTTCTGTAAAATTATTTTACCGTTTTTTAATTTATTATTACAATTTTATGAGATTGAGGAATTTCTGTTTGTCAGGTGGCCACTAAGCAACAAACAATGAGAAAAAGGGAGCTAACTTCAATCTTCATGCTGGTAATGGTGGACTGGTGGACAGGTGTGAAGTTGGTTTCCTTTTACTATTCAAAATTCTTCACCTGCATGACTGAATGCCTCTGGAAAGAAAACCCATGGAGATCCCATTCAAATTTTCTGCTTGTGGATGCGTTATATCAAGGACATTTTTCATGCCCTTGAATTTTGAAGGTTTTTCTGTGGTCAAGGTCAAAGGTTATATAGAAATGGAACTTTTGTATTTGATGATCTATGGTTTTTACAGCAGGAATTGGTTACTCTACGTCCTTTCCTGAGCATTTTGAGACAAAGATTGTTGAAATTGGTATGGTAGAACCCGAGATATGACCTTTCAAACCTCCAAGGTTATGCTGTTGACCTCATACTTTGGAAGGTTATAACTTGGAAACCTTGTTGACCTCGGAAGCTAAAATTTGGTGACAATTCATCATTCACCTAGTACACACACACACACACACACACACACACACACACACACACCACACACACACACACAAAATTGGAAATCAGTGAGATGAGTGGCAGAAATTGCCAAAAAGCGTGTACATTTGATGTGGAGTGTCCCCTTTCTGTGTGAAATACAGGAATAATTTACCTCTGCATTGCTTCTATTTAAATGATTTTGGGGTATAGGCAAATTTCACTTAGTATTACTAACCTTCATTTCTAAAGGTTGGTAATAGTAATGAAGTTCATGAATTATTTACTAAAGTGTGTGTGTTTATTTTAAGTAGCTTGCACTTAAGTGCTTTGATATCTAAGAGTGAGCCTCTGGGCTCAGAAATGTAAATTAGTGGATGACTATAGCCTGATAAAAGGCAGCTTTGTGACTGAAGATATAGGAGAATGCCAGGCATGAAAGGGTGAAAAAACACTCACCTGGGGGAAGAAAATAGTCTCCTTTTATAAGAATGCAAACAAACTATTTAAAGCAGGTTTAACAAAGACCTTAAAGGAAAGATTTCAACAAATCAAAGCTATTTATTTGCAGAAAACAAAAAGACCTTCAATCAATAATGGGATTCAACAATAATGAGGGAGCTGAAAAGAAAAAATTATAGGCAGTCCTTGACATATATTGGGGTGCATCCCACAAAAATGCGATGTATTTCAAAACCTGTTTTCCTATGGGCCACCTTATTATAATGGGGGATGTGTTCTCAGTGCAAACTTTTAAACCCATAATTTACTAAATAATAAATATGTTTACATTTTTGGATACATCTTATTTGAAACATCCAAAACAAATAGATATCAGTATATGATTAATTAACCAATTATAATATACACACTGTACTTAAAGTAAACTGTTAGATAAATGACTACAGCTACACTCACCAAAGATTAAGGGGAAGGCTGTGTCTCATGAAGGGAATTGGGGAGGGTTAGGGAAGTTAGTGGATGGAAGAGAGATTTAGAGGATTGTCTACAGACACACTAGTCTAAATCCTCCATCATAGAATTTTCAAGTGGGTGGCTTGGGAAATTGTATGGTGAACTCTGGCTGGTGTTTGGGGTTGGTTTGTCTTGCTTCTGGTTCTTTTAATCAGTTCATACTAAGAAGGAATCTATAGCCAACTGATGACTCTTCCTCCATTTCATTCTCTCCATAGATTTTTACATGGCAGCAGTAGGCATTTCTCATTTTTCTACTCTCACTTTTTCTTTTACCGAATCAATTTTGGAGAACCTTGTCGTAAGTTGTTTCTGCTTCTAATTCAACCAATTCAGCATCAGTTAGAGGTATGCCATGGGATTTCAGTAACTCTTACACATCCTGTTCCTCCATTCCCTCAATGCCAACATCCTTTGCCATTGTTGCGATCTCTTTCATTTTCTGCAATGGAGTAGAAAATCTTTGGAAGTCATTGATGCACTTGGGCCAAAGCCTCTTCCAAACACCATTCACTGTTGTGCTTAGGAATGTACCGATATCGCTTTTTAGCCAATAACTGATACCAATAATTAAAAACAGTATCAGCCAATAACTGATACTGAGCACTCCCTCAGATCGCAACTTTTATTAATGACAGGCAAGTCTTCCTGAGTACAGTTTTAGTAAATAAGCTTTTTACTTGTAGCTAATAGTTTTAGTAGATAATATAATCTATGAGTTATGATTTTAAGGAAATTTCCTTGGGCAAGGTTTGAAACAAATTTTTGGGACATTTTATAAACTTTTTCAAAATTTGAGCAGCCTACTATACATATTCCATATATTCATGTATGAAAATTTTTGGTGGAAGTTGTACAGCAGCACTTTGCCAACTTTGGGGAACTTAGGTCAGAGATATTTGGGAGCACCATCAACAGTAATTGCGAGCAAATGCATGTTCAGTATTGGAGGAAACATTGCTAGTGCTGCTAGCAAGTCTTTGAGAATGAATTAAGAGACAGTATTCTCATCCAGTGAATCCAAATTTTAGACACTAATAATATAATAATAAGAAAAAAGAATTTGAAAAGATTTTTATAACTATTAAGTAGATACACAAATCTTAGATAAAAATTTTAGAAATATTATATAGACAATCTTAAATAGTATACATTCGATAGAATTTATTTTATCATCTTTGAAAAGTTATTTAATTCTTGAAGCGGAAAAATGTATTGTATTCTTGTTCCTCCTCGTAAACTTGCTTCAATACTCCCAAATATATTTTCTGTTGGAACGTGACAAACATCATCTTGTGCAGGAAAAACATATGAGGGACATACGCCCGAAGGATGGAGAAATTTTATCAGAAAATCATCATATTCATAGTCAAAGGACTGGGCTAATCCGAGCCATAGTTTATTTTCATACATACAACCCACAAAAGAGCCTGTTTCAATTTCGCGATGAGAGACAGTATTATGTTCTTGAACCGAAGCAGAAACTCTAATGAGCTCTTATTTCGACTGACTGTGCACTCTGAGAGAGTGGATAAACCTTCAACGAATTCTTGGAAATTGGGACGAAGCGATGTAATTGTTGAGTACCTTTGATAGAAGTAATAGGTTCACAGACATTTTTGCAAAGAAAGCTCTACATCTACAACTTCGTAGAAGCCTTTATCTGTTTTTGTCCCGGCTTCAATCCAGCTGTAAAACAAATTCATAAATTTAGGTTGCGTGAAATAATCAAATATCAAATATTTTGTATATATGTATTCAAGTGCCGCTGGGATGGCGCTACGGATAACAAACTTTGCAAGATTAAACCCAAGTTGGGATGTTGGGCCTCTTCCTTCCATCGGTCGCGCCATAAGGAGGTGGCTCTGGCCCGCCTCCATATTGGCCACACCCACCTGACCCATGGCTATTTGATGGCCGGGGATCGGGTGCCCCGATGTCCCAATTGTGACGTCCTACTTACAGTTGCCCACCTCCTGGTGGAGTGTCCGCTTTACTCTGCGCTGCGCGCAGAGTATTTTCCCTTTTTGGAGAGCGTCGGGCTTTGTGATAGGCTTGGCGCTCTTCTGTCTGAAGGTCCCTACTTTTTGATAACCGGGTTGTTCTCCTTCCTCTTTCGCTCCCGACTTCTTTACTGGCTGTGACCCCCACTATGATCTTTCTGCTTTTCCCCCACCTCCTCCTCCTCCCCCGTCTATTGTTCATTTCCATTAGTTGTTCCATACTCTTCGTTCTGTGTTCACTCTGCTATCCACCTTTCTTTTGGTGGCCATGAGCGGTTATTCTTTGAAACAAAAAAAAATTGTATTCAAGTGCTGATGCTAATATTTAAAAACGGAAAACTACGAATTTGGCATTAAGAAACAAATGTCCTGAATGGAGTCTATTATTTTATTACCTGTTTTAATAGGGCTTTCATCAAATAAAGGTAAAATATTGTCGCTGAGCAAATCTTTATTGAATTGCCTGTCTTGAACGACAAATTCTTCCAATGGTGGTGGATTCGGGGAATTGCTACTGCTTCGCTCCATAGATTCGTTAAGTATGTCTGGCGCAGGTTCCGGCTCTCTGGATGAACGTTGAACATGTTCTAATACAATTGGCTTCTTTTTAATTGTGACATAGCAATTGCTGCATAGTAATTGATTTTCTTCCAAAATTCCATAGCTTGCAGCTGCCATGGCAGAGTTTACTTTTTTGATGTTACAGAAAATTCTTGTGTTTTTTCATAGGATCGCAACAAAATTTTGTAAAATATGTAAAAAAAAATTGTTCATAATAATTGTCGATAAGCTGACTTTTTATTACTTATTATGGTGTACATACATCAAATAAACATTTTTTATTCCTGGTCTTTTTTTCAAAAAAATGATATCTTCGCTGCCAAATCGCAAAAAAAAAAAAAAAAAAAAAAACTTTTTCCAAAAAAATCATATTTTATTTTTGTTACCCTAAAAAAATGATACATATTTAGAAACTACAGTTAATTTTACATATTTTATCGTTTAAGACTTACTACACTACCACAATTAGGAGCCAAGATATTTACGTTTGAAAATTATTGGTTTTTTCATTTGACCAAAATTTGGTCAAGCCATAAAATTTGACCGACGACTAATTTTAAAAAAAATTCAGAAATTTGTAATTTGGACCTAAACCAACCCTCACACCAAGTTTCATAAATTTTGAAGAGGTGACCATGTACTTCATTTGTCTATTTCTCATAGAATTACCCTGTTGAGTTGTGTGTGTGGTAGTAATTGTATATTTGCTATGCTTATTATGTCCAAAAATCAATCCCTGGTATTGAAAATTTTTGCAAAATGAATGTATCCCCCAACTTAATACACACAAGTTGCTACAGGAAAATGTTTCATTTCACATAATTTTGCTTTATGGTAACCCTTGCATTAAATGAGAACTCCCTGTACTGACAAAAGAACTAATGAGCCTCAGCCCATTATAACATAAATACCTTCAAAAACCACCTTGACAGGTTCCTGTGTAAAGTCCTTGACCAGCCATTTGTAGTTGGTTATGAGAGTAGACAGCAACTCTATATAAATTCCTCCAAATGAATTAAGATGCTGTAGAGAGGCCAAATGTAGGTCAAATGCAACCAAAGTAAGTGAACACAAAACCCAGATCTTATATCTAGTCAGTCCATATACACTAATTAATTTTACAAATTTTTTCAACATTTTTAATTAATAGAGATTGTTATTGCTGTAAATTTGGAATGATATGTGCTAGAAGGCTAGAACAGGGGCTTTTCTTATTACTTTTATATATAAAATATAAATAACCTAAAACACTTACGCAAACTTAAGAATGTTTATTAGTTTTACGTAATTACGTAACATACATTTCTGTAATTCAAATTTCAAACATAAAAGCAACAATGTTATTGATATTTAAAATTTTAAATATAGCATAGGATTAGGAAGTGAATATAACATAATGGTTTGTATTCGTAAAGCTGCTTATACACATAGTATAATGAAAAATAGTTAATAAATTTTACGATACTTACCAGGGTAATTAATTCATAAGATTTAAAATAAATTAAGTTGGCCTACAAAGTACAAAGTCCAAAGTCTAAATAGCCACCAAATAAGATAAGTAGTGAGGGGTAAATATTCCACACCAATGGTCATGACACGTTTCTCATCCATTTATTTGGCCCAGTGTTAACTGATAAGACTGGAGTTGCCAGATAGATTTATTAGGATGCCACCATAATATTCAGCTAAATTAAATTACACATTTCCTGTAATTTAAATAAAATCTGATATATATTTGGTATATCAATTTTAAAATTATTATTTGTATTTTACTTTAGTTCTGACTTCTGTTTGTGTCTGATTTTATCATCAGTAGCATGTATTATTTTGTAATATTTATACAAACTCTGTAGGGTGAGATTGTAACTTTTTTCACCTCTGAACTCGATAATTCAATAATTTATTTTGAGTTCGAGTTTACGAAAACAATCAAGTTCAATTGAGTTTGAGTCCACAGCCCTGGTGTAAGTATTAGAGTTCAGTTTGCACTCGCATTATAACAATTTCCATAAACAAATTCATACAAACAATTCTGGACATTTTTTAGCATGGAGGTCGGATTTAAACCAGTGCTGAGATTCTGAATGTAATTTCATGTATTTTGACCAGTCATTGGCTTTGAGAGAGAAGCTCAGAATTTTGGTGATTGTGTAAATAAGTTGAGAGTTAAAGGTGTCAGAGTGAGGTCCCAGAAATTTAATTGTAGTTGAGAGAGAGAGAATTTTATCAACTAGTATCATGATTGCTCCATACTAAGTCATCATAGCTTTGTGTAGCTATTAACAATTATTTCGGAACTTAATTTTTTGGAATGATGGAAGTTTCTCTCTGAATGCAAGTTTATCTTTATTTGTTAACAAGGTCCGCAGAATTGTAGGAAATTGTACACTTTTTCAGTTAGACAGTTTAGGAAATGGCTGTTCTTTACTTAATTAAGATCTTTCTTAGGCTCCCAGACTGAAAGATCGATATGAAGTTTGCCATCTTGGCACAGGAGATATGCTTAGAGCTGAAGTTGCTTCTGGTTCAGAACTGGGAAAAGACCTGAAAGAAAAGATGAATGATGGTGAGTAAATATTGTTCACATTATGGGCTGTATAGCATTTGCTTAGTTTGCTTGTTTTTATAATCAATTTTTAAAGGCAAAGAAAAAATAATGCTCATATGGCCCAAGATTATTTAAAGTAGAAATTCATCATCTTTTTCCCAACCAAATCATTAAACTTCAATTTATTTTATTGTGGGATAAAATCCTGTATCCATGTACATAATCACTGGTCTATGAATGTAGGTCTGCTCAAATGAGGATTTGTTTATTTTGAATGGTCCCACCAGGATGTGATTGACACAAATTTTAGTGAAAGAATACAATTTCCTCTTTATTTGAAAGTTGTCATTCTTTAAATAATCTATTGGGAAGTTGCTAGTTACTGTGGTTAAATATTAAGATAGAATTTTTCCCGAACTTTTTACCCATTTTGCCACTAGAAAAAGTGTGCACATTTATACCAGTCATGAAATACACAGACACCAAAGGTAGATTGTTTAGGCTAATTGGTCACTTTAACAGTAAGTCATTAAGGATTTCTTAAAGAAATGAAATAAATAAATTAAAAAACAAACTTCTCTGTAATTAAAGGAACATGTTTTGAGAATGCAATAAAGCTTTAACAAGTTCAAAAGTTTGTATTACTTAAACAAGTTTTAAAATGGTTTTGCTTCATTATTGTAGCTCTTAAAAAAGAGAACCTGAAATCATAAGAAATTTCTATATAGTTGTATTGGTTAGTTGTAATTTGGTCAAGTCTGCATGAACATTCATTTCTCTTCTGTGTGTCAGAAGCTGTCCACATGAAGAGAGTAAGACTCCAAAGTACTGATGGCTCATATGTATATAGATATTTATATATTGATAAATTAAATCATATACTTTATTAATAAAAAAATAAATACTTATTTTTGCAATATTGCAGCAATTTTAATAGAATATATAATTAACTGAATTATTAATATTTATTAGGATGGAGTAAAAAAACTCAAAATTGAGGGGGTCTGGATAATTGTCTTTTTGTCCAGGATTAAACTTTAAAACTGATTTTGGGTGGTTGCATACAAAACTGACTGCTACCAGCCGATTTATACAAATTGTATGTGCACATGACCCAAATTTGAACCCAGTGACCTATCTCAGATTCTGGACATGATAGAAAGACAATTTAAAAACTGTTTATGATGTATTTTTTACATCTGAAGCAGATTAAAACATTTGCAGCTGCAGGCTCAATAATGTATAAAAAATCCATATTTTGTCATTTTTGCTCAAAAAATGCAATTTTTTGCCCTTTTTTCCTCCAAATATTTTGTTTATTTGAAATTATATATTGTATTTTTCTTTTCAGGTTTAATTTATAGAATTCATAAATACATGTATTTTGATAACCTTATTGCCCAAAAATACTGCATAGTAGGATGTTAAGATGCAGTGACGGTTAAAATTCTTGATGGAGGTCACATATTTTCAACCACAGACTCATTCCCCAATGGAAAGCTTCCTCTTGGTAAAGATGTCATCCAGTGTGTAATGGTAGAAGAGAACTGGACAACCAGACAAGCAGCTGATATGGTTGCACTAATTCTGATTGAACACTGGATTTGGTCTATCCAGTTTCACACCCCAGTGTCACCAGCAAGATTCAGGATGTAGTCAAAGAATTTTTGAGGTAAGACTCAAATTTTCACTCCCTTATAAAAAGATTTAAAATGTCATACTTTTGTAAATTTTGTAGTTACATTTATTTGTTTGTGACAATTTTACTAACATAATCATGTGATTCACTGATTTGCAAATCATAAGAATGATTGGTAATAAATTCTGTTTTGACTGGAACTTAACTTGTGAATGCAAATTTCAATTATAAACCCTAACATTAAAGTTTTCATAATTTTGTAGGTTTGATAGATATCCAAAAAAGAAACATGGTGATAAGTTCTGGAGTGATCTTTCTTTTTCATTGAAAAAAACTTGCAAGTTGTTTGACATCTTCTGTGAGGATTTGAATTGGAGAAGAGATTTGGGAACATTTGTATCAACTCAAAATGACAGAAGAAGACTATGCTTTCTATGAGGACCAGAAACCAGCTAGAATAGGACAGTGGGTTGGTTTTAAGGAATGCCTTACATCGGCAGACATCAGATACCAAAGGAGAGTAGTACAGCAGGAGCAAGCAAAAGAAAAGAAATAGTGAGTTTGATCTATATAAATTTAAAAACTTTTGATTAATGGCCACCAAAAATCTAGGTTTCTTGAAATGATTGTGCTACAAATTATAAAATTTTATTTTTGAGTCTGGTAAACAATCTTGTATCATAATCATATCATTTTATTATCCCCAGGGAAGAGCTCAGGAAAGTTTTCAAGTTGTTCCATCAAGCTCAGCAGCAATACATTACAGTGATCTCGACACACACTCAAGTCCTGGAATCACATGATGAAACAGCTGGTGTCAGTGGACAACAGGAATCCAGGACAGAACAAAATAAGAAGTCTACCAAACCTCACTTGGCAGTGTGACATGGATACTGTATAGTTTAAAATATGAGTATGCTTTGAACACACTTCTTGCTCTGTTGACAATACCTTTGAAAAAGTGATTTATAATCCATGTAATGTTGCTAATAGCACTGGCCAACAAAATGAAACTTTTTTTTCTCATCACAAACATGATCACACTTTTCTTAATGCATTTTTCGCGCTGATTCCGAATCTGGTTTTATATTGTTTATAGCACGTAGAGTTATATAGATACACTGGTTTTGATATTTTTAAGTTTTTGATATTGCTATAAGAAAATTTATGGATGTATAGATCACACTTAGGAATGCTAAACAACAAATACATCATATACTTTATTCAATGTACTTATAAATAAAGAATATATACATTATTTTATTAAAAGCGCTGTGAGTGTGATTTCCTTTTGTAAATTTGGCCTGGATTGTCACGATACAGCATCCAACAATGGTCCGCCATCATGCTTTCATTCCAATATCCTTGGTAGCGCTTCTCCATCATCTGAATATCTTGATGGAAGCGCTCTCCTTGCTCGTCACTCACTGCACCAAGGTTTTCAGGAAAGAAATCTAAGTGGGAATGCAGGAAGTGAATATTTAACGACATTCGACACTCCATTTCTTTGAAGATATCAAGGAGGTTCTTGACTCCATCCTTATAAGCAGGTGACTTGTTGCTTCCAAGAAAGTTTTCACATATCCATTTGTGAATCCTGACTGCATACCCATAAGCATTCCTATAACTTTTAGATCTCCACAAACATTCATTGATGACTGTCGTATTTGATTGCCTTAAGTAGTATATTAGGGTGTCCCAAACTCATAGGGGGCCAAATTTTTTTTCGGGATACAAATCCGCTCGTGTTGCACTCTTTTGATGTTTCCCATTAGAAGTCTTTCTGTAAAATGTCAGAGAGATTGAAGGAAATTTAAAGGTCCCGAACTTTGAACACTTTATTTCTCCTCTTAACTGAAAGGCAAATTAACTGAAATATTTCTCTCAAAAGTTCCATCACAAAGATGATTATAAATAAACATGTATTTTAATCTTAACACACAAACAACAATTTCAAAGCATCACATTTATGCATTTTAACTAAACACGTGTTTCATGAGATCCGTTTTTGTTCCCTTCCGGCTCACATTCCGTCGGTGTGAGTGGACAGTTCGAAGGAGGAACTGGAGGTCTTCTTCATCACGGCACAGAGGTTTGCTTGTGTATTTCTCAATGAGGGCGATGCCTCGCTCTGCTGCATCATTGACCACCATCAGTTCTGCAGCTCGGCTCTTTGCCAGACGGTAGTTTTCGTCAGTAGGCCATGTTTCAGGGTCTTTGGTGAGGAACGTGGGCTCAACTTGGAGAAACTGGAAGAGTGTGGTGGATCGACTCGTCACCCACGGACTTAAACGGCCATCCACTTGCAGTCCCTTGTCTTGGACCCGTTTGAGTCCTTTCCCAGGGCGCTTTTTCAGGTTAGCCGTCATGTTACGCTTTTCATTGTCGTCAACTCTGTCATCAAACAGTGCAAGACAGATTAAGTCCTCCGAGATATACCACAGATGACGGAGCACAGCCCGGTAAGCTGTGTTTCCAACGTCCTTGTCAGGGTAACCTACAAGAAGATTGCACAGCCTAACGTCATTTTTGGGAGATTTGATGGCGATGGGAGCCTCGTGCCAGTGACGCACGTATTCAAGGCTCACGAAGAGAGCCATACGGCGAACCCCTTGCAGTTCTTGGAGACGAAGTTCGGAGAACTGGGACTGCAGTAATGCTATTTTCAGGCAGTAAATACCTTTGGCCATCCATCTGGCCTGATGGTAAGCCCCTGGAGGCCGAAGCTTGTAACGTCCTACGTCGTCTCCGAGGTACAAGAGGCTCAGTCAAAGAAGTTCTTCATAATCCTCTCGAGGATGATTACCACTTCTTAGGGCATCGCGGAGATAGTCTATTACCTCAAGTCGCATTTGTGAAAGGCAAGCATTGTCATTTATGAAGGCTTTAGCCACCTCGTCCTTGTCAAATGCATCCAACTGACAGTGGTTCATTGATGGCCAGGCCTCCTTGAATCTCCTTAAAAGTGGGATTTGAGGACTTGGTGGTGTTCCTAGGCACACGACGAAGACATCCTTGAGAATCACTTCGTGAACGTGATGACGGCAAGCAAACCATAAAAGAGATCTTCCCAATGCCGCTTCCAAACGCGCACACGCACCTTGCACTATCCCTGTGTTTGATGCCGTCATGTCAAACACCATGCCTATGATCTTGTCCTCAATTCCGACTAGGGTGAGCGCTTGATGGACTGCGCTTGCCATTTGCTGTCCTGTGCCGTCTATTATTTTCGGTGCTCCTAATAGCTCTTCCACACCATCCCCAGTCACCACAACAGCAATCCGATCGACTGACTTACCCTCCTGTTCGATGTCAGTGAGTATCTTTGCGTCCCAGTGGATCTGCAGTCGAGGTGGAAGCTGCTCGAGGTGGCCAATAACATTGGTCCCTATCATTGTACGGGCCTTTTGTCGGAAGCGGTGAACGTGCTCTTTGATGGAACACTGTCAGGACCGAGAGCTAGGGATTTTGCAGTCGCAGCAAACGCTGATGTTGCCTGTCGAACAGAAAGGCCCTCGCGATCCCAAGTTGCTGCCAGGTCAAGATCACTCAGACTTTCTTTTAGTCTGTCATGTTTGGGAGCTTTCGAAGGTTTAAGTCCACAAGTGACGGCTTCGTTTCCACTGTCAGCTGACGATGTGCTAGAACTGCTGTCGGTAGCCTCTTCTGTGACTCCTACAGCTAGAGCCTCCTCCATTTGACGCCGGTGTGCCCGCTCAAGAGCTCTTTCCCTTTCCTCTTTTCATTGTGGCTGCATTATATTTTCTATCTTCACCTCCCATGTAACTCGTATGTCGATCTGCTCTTTGGAAATGAGGAATTCCTTGTCTTCAAGAGGGATATCTCCCCGATCCAGAACGTCTGAGCGGGCGACATCAAAAATATCCTCCATATCAGCCAAGAATACATCCCGCTGCATATTGTAAGTCATTCCAGTCTTGTTCTTGTTTTTATGCAAATTTCGATACCTCTGAACCAAAGCTTTCAGTTTAGTCGAGGCATGAACGGAGGTTGTTGCCAGATTCGAGTTGGCTCTAGCCCAGATTTCTAATACAGCCGATATTACAGCCTTGACACTGTTGGAATCTGTCTTCTTTTGGTCGCGGTGATGGTAGAAGAAAAGGAGCAACACGTCCATATTACTTGGTAATCGAGATTTAGCCAGCTCTGCTATCGGAGACCTCTCAAGAAGCCACAACTTGATGTTTGATCTTGTCAACGCCATAATGATCAATTCTGAAAACCAAAAAAAGTCATCAAACGTCGGGACCTCTAAATATCATCTGATCGAGTTGAAAATCACACAGCCAATGCTTTAGCCCAAACCACATCCGAGCATGACACGAGTGGTCAGGTCGTCTTAAGAAAAGAAAATTGGGACACCCTATAGTATATCCATATTGTCATATGTCTCTTTTAGATGGATGGAATGGGCAATGGGGATGGATGGCATTATATTACCATTATGCAAAAGAACTGCTTTCAGGTTTCTCTGCGACGAATCAATAAAGAGGCGCCACTCACATGCCACATACATCTGAGATATGGCTGTAAATAGTCCATTGATGTCATGGCAATAACAGAGAGGACTGTCTACTGAAAAGAATGCTGTTAATTCAAAATTCCGCTTTCGGTAGTAACTAATACGAACATTGTTCTCAAGTAAATTGTTCTCCTTTAGTCTTGAGGCGAGAAGCTCTGATTTCTCTTTAGACAGCGATAAGTCTCTAACAAGATCATTCAACTGTCCTTGGGTTAACTTTTTAGGCTCTAAATGTCTACCTTCAAAAGTGTACTCTGGTTCTGTAGATGGTCCGGAAACGACAGTTGCACCTTCATCACTTTCCATGTCATCTATGATAGAATCTAGCCTATCACTTGGGGGAATTGGAATGGGCAATGTTTCATGTTTTACTGGTCTACGTGCTGAATCCAAGTTTGGATATACAATCTGGTGTTTGTTCTTGGCAGAAAACCCCATTAAGTTCACACTACAAAAATAACAGTCTTCATGATGATCTCTCGGCTCCCTCCATATCATGGGTATGGCAAATGGCATTGAAGCTTTCTTTTTGTTAAGCCAATCACGTAATCCATTTGAACAGCCAGAACAGATTTGATGTGGCGCCCATGGTTTATCTTGGTCACCTAGATGCCAACCAAAGTATAGCTTGTATATTTTCTTAATGTCGGTTGTAATACTTCGTCGCTGTGTTTTAGTTGTGAACTGGCCGCATACGAAACAGAACTTGTCGGGGTCATTCTTACATTGTCGAGGCATGTTGACTGACCTGAGCAAACTATAAATTCAAAAAAAATGTACACCAACTTGACACAACAAGTTCTTGGACTGGACTGATCTTTTGACACACAAAGCACGGCGTTGTTGCCTGAATCACAATGCTGCTAGACGTAAAAGCTCACACCTGAAATACATAAGATGTATAATTAAGATAATTGAAATAAATAAGATGAATAAACTAAAAAACAAAATAAAATAAACACAATCAAATGTTGAAATAGTAGTATTTTACCTATTTAAAATGGTTAAATCTGTGTTTTTATATATATGCCTTCATCTTGAAAACTATACGTGCTAGAAAAAATCTGAATGCAGTTTTGGAATCAGCGTGAAAAATGCTATCCAGCCAATACAAATTTACTCTGATGAAAAATCTTTGTTGACCAGTGTAGTTAGTCCAAATCTTGGACACTACTGTCTAATGAACATCGTTAGAATATTAACTTGATATGAAATAAATGTCTTTTACCAGGTATCAAGTAAGTGATAGAGCTGGAGCAGCAGTTGTATCAGCAGTTTTATAGGATTATGGAATTATCACTACTGCTGATAAGATTAATATAATTGACAGGTAACAGTCCAATTATCTTGTACATTAGTATCTGATTCAAATCAAGTATTTCGCAAAAAGGCATACATTTCAAACATGTTGAAATTTGAATATTGTTAGTCAAAACTTATGGAGCTTGCTTAAATAACTGTTTAAAATTGAGTAAATTTGTACTATGAACTTTGCGGGAACAAGCTGAGAAGAGAACATGAAAAATATTGTAAAACCACAAGAAAAGAGGGTGGTAAATTCGCCTGACATTCATGAGCTCCCTATCATCGCATCTCTAACCAATGAAGAACTCATAAACATAAGAAAGGAAGCACTGAAACTCAACCAGCCTTGTCATAATCAGGCTGTAGAGAGGCACATTAAACATGTAACGAGGCTTCCTCAACTGGTAGGATTTAAACGTCATGATGGCATTATTTGAGAAAAGATAAAATCAAGAAAACTGATGAAAGTGTTAATGCAAAAATACAATATTCTGAAGCTGTTTAGATGATTGTTTTTTATTACTTTGTTTAATGAGTAAATACCTTAGATTAATCTGAAGTTGATTTGTAATATTTTCAGTAGAAAATTGGTATATATTTACCACATTGTTAAAAAAAATTTGCAAAAAAAAAAAAAAAAAAGGCTGAAAATTGCAATTTTTTACCCAAAATAATATAAATATGGATTTTTTGACGCATTATTGAGCTTGCAGCCCTCTGCAAATGTTTTAATCTGCTTCCTTCAGAGGTAAAAAATGCATTATAAACAGTTTTTAAATTCTTTCTATCATGTCCAGAACCCAAGATAGGTCACTGGGTTCAAATTTTGGTAAACGCACATACGATTTGTATAAATTGGCCAGTAGCGGTCAGTTTTGTATGCAACCACCCAAAATCCATTTTAAAGTTTACTCCTGGACAAAAGATAACTATCTAGACCCCCTCAATTTTGATCTTGGCACTTGAGTTTTTCACTCCACCCTAATATTTATTTTGTTTTTAATTCCACCCTTAACTTGAAAGAACCTTTGTCTTTATGGCACTCTGAGTTAATTAAAAGATAACATATCACTTCCTAAGTACTGTAGCTGTGATTTAAATTACATACAATTATCATGAGTAAAATTTATAGTAATTAATTTAGAATATGCAAACTTGAAGCTGAATATGAGAAGTGAATTGTGTAGTACAGTATATACATTAAATATTAAGTCATTATTAGCTATTATTATATGAATATAGTACAAAAAATTGGTATATACACATTAATTCTAAATTTTTATTAGTATCTTTATTAAGAGATTTAAGGTTTTTAAGTGACTGACCTTACATTAGATATATTTTTAATATCAGGGCTTAAATCATTCCATAGTTTCATTCCAACAAAAATGGGTGATTTTTGGGATGAAGACAATTTAAATTGAGGAGTAACACGCCTAATTCTACTCCTGGTCTGGTATGAATGAATTTTTTGTTTTGGAATACAGTACATATTTTCGTAAATGAAAATAAAATGTGCCACTTGAATTATATCTTTGACCTTTAATAATTTTAAGTCTAAAGAATGCACTCGAGTGGTCATAAAAATTGGCATCAGATAATGCCCTTATTGCTCATTTTTTAATGATAAAGGTACTGTTTAGAGTACTGTCAGCAGAATTTACCTAAACAAGGTTGCACTACATCATGTAAGGAAAGAGTATAATACAAAGTTAATAAAACATGTTCAAGGACTATATTTTGTAAATTTAAACATTATAGCAGCACTCCTAGGAATCTTTTTAGAGATAATTTGAGTACTTGGTCCTTCCACTGCAAGTTCTTTAGCATTACCCCATGAAATCTTCTTGCAATTTTTTTTTTTTTTTTTTTTTTACAATTTGACCCGTATTCAGTTCATCAAGATATAGCTAATCCATTTGTTACTGAAAATCATAAAATTTGTTTTGGTATTTAAAAAGAGTATTAGGGGTTAACCTTTCTACAAATTTGGTAAATTGCTTTAAATGTGTCATTTGCTGTATTAATATCTTTGCAAGAAAGATACATTTAAATTTAGTATAAGTATAAACAAGTTCCCAGTTTGCAAACTTTGGAAAAGAGCTTGCATGTAATAAAATGTAACATTGAAATAAAGACTGAGGTTGTTCAAAACTGGGTAAAAGTTTTTATCCTGAAGATGATGACATTAATTAACTGCAAATGGTGAAATAACTGAATGTTTATTTCATTTGCGAGGATATCAGTTGGAAATTTTTCTGTTCACAACTGTAACTGGTTTTTTATTTTAATTCAAAACTTTGTGTGTGTGTATATATCACGCACGTGCGCACACACACTGATTGTGCCACTTGCAAAATATTAGAATCAATTAATGCTTAGTTTTTACTGATTATTGCAAGATGGTACGCTAACCTGCTTTGTTTTTAGTAAAATGTAGTTTATTTTATATATATACGCACTGTATATACAGTATATATTATTTTTTAACTATAGTTACTAGTAAAAGCGGTTCTGCATCCATAGATTTTATTTTGTGCTGATGAATTTGCAGGGAAACTTATCAGTGATGATATTGTTGTTGGAATGATTGAAAAAAAGCTCGACACACCGCAGTGCAAAAATGGATTTCTTCTGGATGGATTTCCTCGCACAGTCACTCAGGCAGAAAAAGTAAGGAACTGAGCACATTTTTATAGCATTGGAAATGTATGTTCAGTTCTTCAGTTTGGAAAGTACCTATATTGTGAATATATTTCTACCAGCGAGTATTATCATGAGGGTACCATTCATTCTGAAATGATAAATTAATGATTTAGTTAAATGAACAGACATTCAATGGGACCTTTTGAGCTAGTTCTTTACCTAGTACAAAAAACTTTTTAGGTTGTTAATTGTCTAACATTAATGTTTGTGTGGAAATTTACTAAAGTTTAATTTCAAATGAGATAGTTAGATGCCATGTTGGGGAAGAGGCAAAAGAAACTGGATGCAGTCATCGAATTTGGCATTGAAGATTCGTTGTTGATACAAAGAATCACAGGTCGACTCTTTCATCTCCCTTCTGGTCGGTCTTACCATGAAGAATTCTACCCACCTAAAGTGCCTATGAAGGATGATGTGAGTCAACCACAAATTTTTAAGGTTGAAGTTTAGTAGGGAGACTTAGTACTGGTAAAGAAGCATTCGCTTAAAACCATAGGAATTTTTATCTTTCCCCAGAAACCAGTGTGGAATTAAGATAGTTTGAATGGAATAATTCATTGAGAGTATTTTCTTAATCTTTGATATTAAGAAAAAATTTGAGCTCCCAGAATATTTTATTGGCTAGATTTTAATTTTATTTTAGATTACTGGTGAACCTTTGTTTAAGAGGCAGGATGATAACCCAGAGTCCTTGAAAGAACGCTTAAAAGCATACTATAATTATACCAGACCATTGGTAGAATATTATTCGAATCAAGGTAAGGAGAAACCTTTTATTTTTTAAACTAAGTGAAGTGTGGGTATTTTCTTGTTTGTTTGTTTCTTTTGAAATAACTGCAGTTATTAAATGTAGCTGTGATACGTTGTTCCCGATCTATGCCCACTTCGTAGAGAGGAAATTTCATCGGTACTTTAAGAATGTAACTTAACCTGACTTGACTTAACCCTAGAACAAACCTGGCGACGAAATGTAGTTATTCCGTCGAGACCATTTCGATAACATTGGGTTTGTGTAATAGTTGGATGGACACCCGCAAAGGCTGTGCTGCGATTATATTGTAGCCACTGGAGTTTTTAAGTAGTAGCCTTCGATTTGCCTTTGTGGTTGGTCAGCAGCCCTGCTCACCTGTCGGAACTGAATGAACGTATTATTATGATGCAAGAATAAGTTCTTTAAGTATAAACCAAGTAAAATTCGCGAATATTTGAGAGACCATAACCACCCCCTGGATAACACCATCTCAAAGTAGTAGCGTTACAATCATCATTATTTAGGGACCTTGCTAATCACTTTTTCCAGAAATCTTTCAAAAGCTAATGTATACTGTAGCCCAGTGAAGTATTCTTTGAAAGAGATGTAAGTTGTGTATTAAGACGAGTAATGAATTTACTTTGAAATTGGTTTTGTTCCCTTATGTTTACATGAACATTAATTTTTATTTTAGAACACACGAAGATATAATAGGATTGTTCCTTTCTTTTTCAGGTCTTCATTACCAAATTGAGGCATCTCGTTCGGCGGACGAAGTATTTAAAAATAT
The DNA here is from genome assembly GCA_023014485.1 of Bathynomus jamesi. Classification (NCBI taxonomy): domain Eukaryota; kingdom Metazoa; phylum Arthropoda; class Malacostraca; order Isopoda; family Cirolanidae; genus Bathynomus; species Bathynomus jamesi. The sequence continues at coordinate 160,055 of JAJOZX010000123.1, read as the reverse complement.
TAGTTTAATATTTGAAAAAGCAAAGAGTAAGGACACTGTCATATTTATCTGAGGCCCAGGTACTCCACCCGCTTGTGTATTAAGATCATGAATAAGGCGCTAACAATTGTTTTCGCTCTTATGGCACTTGCTTTATCATTTAATTTTGCTTAACACACTAAGACATATGAACATGCATCCTGATTATCACATGAAAATTGCGAATTATTCTTAGTTGAGTGGACACAGCGTTAACACTCGCACAACAACGAACTTTGCCATTAAGAATCGTTACTGGGATTAAAAGGCGATTCCGTTTCCAGAGATCAATATTACCTTTCATGAGAAGGGCTATGTCGTGGCCACGTCGCAACACCGCACCCCGTTAGGTCAGCGAGGTTGAGAGACGTTAGATCTGTCCAGTAGTTCGACAGGTGACCCCGTCATTTGAGTTCAGATGTAGTGGCCCTTAGATGATTCGGTCCCACGTAAAACTGTAGGTCCCCTTCGTCATATGACCGTAAGTGTTACGAAACGAGGTTAAACAACCCGAAACATAAGAGTAGAAAGTCGTGTAGCGATTGTCACTTTAAAAGGACTTGGTTTACTCGCTTTTAAGAAGCCGCTTCTCCCCCTCGCCGTTACTTGCAACAGCTTGTGCTACATTTCCTAAGGAGCGCAAATTATTAACGTTTTTATTAGTTGCATCTTTCCACCTTTTATGGGGATCTAAATACTAATTATTATTTTTGAAACGTTTTAGTGCATTAATAAATGTCCACTAAAGATTACAAAATTACTAACACTGTTTGCTTTCATTTACTAATTGGATATTACTACGGTTTTTCTACTCTAAAAGTAAGTTCCTTACTTTAGAGTAGGATTGTGAAACCTCGGGGAACGAGTTGCTGTCGCTTTAATATTAACATTAAAAAAAAGTAAAAGATGTGGAAATGAAAATTATGAACTAAATTTGGATTTCAATTTGGTTGGTGCTCTTGGTGTAAAAGAAAAATGAAGACTCCTCGCTGTAGAATTAATTTGGAATAGAGAGAGACGCTCGTTCTCTCCACTCCGTACGAGTTTTCTTTGGAAGAACAAACCAAAGGAAAAGTTAAAATTTTGTTTTGTTTGGTGTGGCTTTTTTTTTTAATGCAGGAAGGAGGCACCTAGGGCGAACGCCCGCAAAATTGCTCCTTCCATTAGGAGGACAAAGAGAGAGCCGAAATCCTGTATTTTTAACATTATCCTAATTCCTAAGTAACTTCTCTTCTCCCGCTTGCCTTCATTTCATTTTTTCAAGACTGGGAAACGTTCATATGTCTTGTTTGTGACTATTGACTCGTTTGTGGATTTAATGGTTATGTGGTAGGAGTATCTGAGTTCTTAAGAAATTGTTGTTTTTGACTGATGAATTAGTTTGTGAAAGTACGTAAATTAACGTTTGTAATTGTAAATATTTAATTAAATTAATTTAGGTATTTTGTGAATGAAAGTGTATAGTTAGTGATTGTAATTTATTTAATATTATACGCAGCAGGAGAATGAAAACTCATTTGCCAACTTCTCATTTTAATTACTGTAATTTCTTCAGGGTGAAAAATGTTGTCAAACTACTTTTCATTTTCCTTGTACATATATTAATTATAATAAGATATATCATGTCATTATAAATAGTATTTTCGGTGTAATATATACTGTGTACACATTTTAGGAAGAAAGTTGTAGAAATAATTTTTAAAATGCATACGAAATTACTAATTCGTAATGTTTTGTTTTTATTTCAAGTTTTTTACTTTTTCGTTTTTGTGACCCTAATAAAATTTCAAGAAACAAAACCGTTATTCACTGATTAGTAATTTTTTGTGCTTTTTAGAAACTCTCTTTAGGCAAACTTTTATCCGAAACTTAATTCATTTCTTTGAAAACTTACGCACTTGTTACTTTTCAGAGTACTACCAGAGTATCGGAGGTGTGCAGTAACATTTAGTGTGAAGTAAAATGGCAAGTGATGAGAAAGATCGAGAGAAAAAGAGAGCGTGCTTGCGGAAGATTTTTCCTTTATTTTTGTTAAGACAATACTAAACAAAGGTGAAAGTATTATAAAATGTTAAAAAAAAAAAAAAAATGATTCATTCCTATGGTCTATTTTAATCTTAGAGATGTTCTTTAAGGGATCAAAATTTAATTTTTATTTTCTATTTGTTGAATACAACCAGCGGCTTCTAAAAACTGCCTTATCTTTATTATAAATAAATTGATTAAAATTAATTCTAGCTGGAGTTTGAAGAAAGCTTTGTCGAATTGTTTAATGTCATTTTTGAACTTATTTTACGAATCTAAAATAGAGTAAAAAGAAGTTATTCGTATATTTGAAAGTAATTTGGAGATGCCATTGGCGTAATAAAGTTGATGATGACATTGGATGTTCTTCATAAACATTCTTCCTCCCAACCAGCGTTAGAACTGCCACATCATGTTATTTTTAAAAATAATAGAAAAAGAATTCTCAACCTAGAAGGTTTAAATTGTTTATTAAAGATACATAGGTCATAAGGGAGTTTTTTGCGTACATGTTTTTTAAATCTGTTTTTGGTAGAGTAACGTAATGCTTTACGGAAGTTGCCGTGGTATATGAAAAGCAATAGCTTGGTGTGTAAAACTCTCGTTCAATTTTTCTATTTCCGATCAATCAAAACTTTTTTCTATTTTTCAGTGTAGGAAAAAATAAAAAAAATTTCGTATCAAGTTATTGCTTAAGAGCAAATTTTAGCTTAAGAAAATGTCTGAAGAATTAAAATGTAATTAATTTTTATTACATTTTCTTAGTGCTTCTGTTTGTTATATATATACTAGGATAAGTGATTGTACGTTAGAGTACAATGATATTGTACATTGCTAATTGTACATTTGTTTGGGGGTTGTTTTCATTGTACATAGAATTTTAGAACATTCAGCAGATGTTAAAGTAGGTTTAGGAATATTGTTTGGTTTCTATTGAAACTAGAGTAATTGAACAGAAAATTTGTTCCCAAACGAAATTCTTATCGAGTCGTAAGCATAAACTGATTGTTGGCTTTAAAGTTGAAGGTTTTATGATATAAAAACGCTTGCTTTGAGTTTTCCTTTACTTCCTCATTACCTTGATTTCAAACCTAAAGCGGGGTTCCCACTTAAAACGCATAGAAAGTCCCAAGTTTTTCTCTCCGAAGACGTATACGACAGTCCTACGTAATGCCTATATTTTTGTGAAGGAAATTGTAGAACAATTATTAGCAATGTAGAAGTTATGTTAATATTAATTACATAAGATAAAAATATAGTAAGCGATGTTAAGATTCGGTAAATCGATAGTAGTTTATATAGATTGCATCTAGTGAGCTTTCAAATGGTACAGCTTGCATTTATTTATTTTAAGATATAAATGAAATATAGGGACGTATCCCAACGCAAAAATGACTTTCCTAAAAAAATCGCTCGAGAGAAAAACGGGAATTACAGGACGACTGGAAATCTTGTTGAAGGAAGTCTTTGCACTTATCAAATATGTCTTAAAAAGAGGTAATCTATCGTGTATTTAATCCCTCGGCTTCTATTCCCGTTAACTGGCCGGATTTGTGCATTCCTTAAAAGGAAGAAAGTGACCATGTGGTCGCTCGAGGATTAAAAGTTTTTCAAATTACATCCGACTTCTCAAATGCGAGAAATTAAAGTGAGGGAGTAAAACGATAAAAAAAATTTAAAAGGACCGCGCTTCGACTTATTGAAAGGTCTTCATCAGAACGTTGATTACTTTGGAAGAGAACAAAAGCTTGTGCTTCTAATGAATACATTTTTTATTGTGGCTTTATTCCTCCAAAGATCTAGGAGGGCCATTCGATATATTTTGCCACTTTTTTTTTTTTTTTTCGTTCCTTCGTTCACAAGTAGTTACATACCTTTTTTACAAGTTTTTATTTTTCCACATAGTCTCCATCCTTTTCTACGGCTTTCTTCCAGCTCGAAACGAGGGCCTTTATTCCTTGGTGGTAAAAGTCTGCTGGGTTTTGCTGGAGCCACCTCTTAACCTCATCGTCACTGAAACTTTCTTCCACGAATAGCATCCTTCATTGGCCCAAACAAATGAAAGTCTGACAGTGCCAGATCCGGGCTGTATGGAGGGTCGGGTAACAGTCGAGCGCATTTTTGTGATGGCCTATCTTGTTTGCAAACTGTTGTGTGGTCTTGCGTTATCGTGCAAAAGGAGGACGTCTTCCAGTTTTTTCTCCGGTCGAACTCGCTTTATACGTCTCTGCAGTCTCTGTAGGGTAGCAATCTATGCCTCTTGAGTTGATTGATTGTTCTTTCTTCATAATGTTCACCAGAATCACCCCTTTCATGTCCCAGAAGATGGTGGCCATAACCTTTCCTGCAGAGGGAGCCATTTTGAACTTTTTCTTCCGTGGGGAGTCTGCGTGATGCCACTCCATAGATTGGCGTTTTGTTTCGGGTTGAAAGTGGTGTATCCAAGTCTCATCCCGTCACAGTTCGTGAAAGGAAGTCATCCCCTTCTGTCTCGTATCGAAGCAATATCTTTTCTTTGGGCTTTGTGATCTTCAGTCAGTTCGCGAGGAACAAACCGTGAACGCACTTTTGAGTATCCCAGTTGCTGAATTATCGTATTCACACTTCCTTCACTAATTTCTAGTTCCAGTGATAGCTCCTTGTATGTGACGCGCTGATTTGATCGAATGATGCTGTTAGCATGTTGCACGATGATAGATGTGACAGCCGATGCCGGGCGACAGCTACGTGGCTCATCATCGAGGCTGGCTCTCCCCCTCCGATGATCTCGCATTTTTAGACCAACGTCCAACTGTGCTTCGATTAACAGCAGCATCTCCGTAAACGTTTTGTAGACGTTTGTGAATATTTCCAACCGTTTCCTTCTCTGCGGTTAAGAACTCTATAACAGCTTTGTTTACGACGCACATCACTGTCACCTGTCAGACGCCATTTTTGAAAGTTCATTAACCATCGGTTTTATACAACGGCGTTTAAAAGCGGTTTTATACAAGGAGGGGAAGTTCAAACTGGAAAATCCGGTTATGTGAAGCGTAGAAAGTTCAAACTTACGACCCAAAAGACATTTCGGCCACATGGCCTATTTAGCCAAGAAAAAAGGATTGGGCAAAATATATTGAGTGGCCCCCTAGTATTTTGTTTATAAAAGGAATCGCAAAATATGTTTGAGAGAGAACCTAGCTATATTTGTAATTTTGTGATTATTTTGAAGAACCACCCAGATAACCAGTGCTTCGACATGAGGATATCGTCTCCTATATCTTAAAAGGCCTTTGCTCGCAAAAAGTCAGTTGTTCAGGAAACAAAACTTTTGTTGTTCTATATATTTTCAAATTCATCTCTATGCTAAAAATACTTTTCGATTCGGGGAGAGCAAGGCCCTTTGAGACAAGGCGCCCAACACGAAAACAAACCAGTGTTTCGATAACGTTTTTCAAAATTTCGAGCTAGGACATTTCAAGATAAAAGCTATATATATAAAAACTGTTCTTTATTTTGTAGTCGATATACAGGGTGCGGCGTAGGTCGGTTTACCGAGAATAATGGAGTCACCTTGTGAAGAATATCATTTACTACAGAAATTATTCAGTGTCCTCCATCGTGTTTAATACATGCGTTGCATCTCTGAACAACAAATAGCACAGCACAGTTCTTTGTTGTTATTCAACGTCTCGAACTCTTGGCGTATCGAAGTCCCGAGGTTTCTGGCTGTAAACTCTGATTATACCCACACTGAATAATCACTGTGATGTGATTATTCAATGTAGGGTATAATCAAAGGTAGAGTATACGGTCAGAAACCTCGGGACTTCGATCACACGAAGACTGATACGCCAAGAGTTCGAGACGTTTAATATTAAAGAACTGTGCTGCGCTATTTTGTTCAGTTGTTGAGGGATGCAACGTATGTATTAAACATGATGGAGGACACTGAATAATTTCTGTAGTAAATGATAAATATTATTCTTCACAAGGTGATTCCATTATTCTTGGTAAACCGACTTATGCCGCACCTTGTATATTTTACTATTGGGGTTTCTTTAGAAAGGTAACAGATTGGGGTTTTTATTCCGCATATCCTTATAAATTTCTAATCTTTCATTACTTAGTAAAATAAATATTGTATATTGAAACCGTCCTTTCACCATTTCATACTTAAAGCGCTTAAAGTGATAACTACTACTAATCTTAACACAACTAAGTTTGTCCAGTGAAAGAAATGACTGCATTACCCCAGATTCACAGTGGTTTCAGGAGGATGGAGCCACCTATACACACCATTTTGCTGAGTGCAACTCTACTTTTTGAGGAAGCATTTTTTCCGGGCGACTAATCTCTCTATGAGTCACCGGAATGGCCTCCATACTCACCTGACCTTTCTTTTGGGGCTGGGGAGCAGTTTACATAAAAGACACGATCTATTCTACCGAGCCTAAGACACTTGGAGACCTAAAGACTAAAGTCTATGAAGTAATTAACAACATCCATGGTGAACTATTTCCAAAAACTGTCAAATATTTGTGTAAGGTTGAATATTGTATTAGGAAAAAATGGCGATCACATTGAACAATGTTTAATTAAGGTTAATAAAATCCTATGTTTTACGTACCTCTTGCGTTTGTCTTTGTTTGTTAGATTCCTTATTTTAGTTTAGAACATTTATTTAGAAATAGGGACTTTTTGGGAGCACTGATTGGACTCAACTTGGCTGTCTCCATTGGGCCTTATCAGAAAATTTTGTTTACTAAAAGTTTAAAGTTTTTTGAATGCGACCATATTTTAAGGTAAGTTAAAATTGTGTGTATTTTATTACTGTTTATTGTGGAGCTAATAGTTGGCTCGACTTTTAGGCCTTAAGAATGTAGTTTCTTATTATTCATTCGGTAAATTTAAATTTACCTCTATTATAGTTTCCATTTTGTATTTTTAAATTTTCATGAACAAAATACAGTAGTTTAATTCTGTGGTGGTGTGGGAATACTAGAGAACCCACCTGGATTTAACTCTGGAAACAGTTCTTCCTATGGTAGGAATCCAGTTCTACTGGCCAGCTACGAAGTATGTGCAAAGTGAGTCGACTGGAAGGCAAGAGGTGAAGCTGTACTAAAAAATCTTTTCTCAAGCAGTGCACTGGACATCAAGCTAGCAAGGACCATTCACAAAAATGTCAAGCAGGAAGAGCAAGACCACCACAGTACATTCAAACAGTATATGCTGGAATGTTAAGGAGTGGGTGCAAGAAAATGGTGTTCAGGCAGAAAAAGGAAGAGAAAGGACTTTAGAATAAACAAAAATGAACAGGAATAAAAAGCACAATACAGGCAAGACCTATGCTATTGAAACTTAATTCAAGAATTTTCCCTTGAATTGAAAATATCGTCAAATATAGTGAACCTTATTCCAGTGTATGACTTTTTATCCAGTCTTATTCCCTGTGATGATCAAATGTTGAACTGATCTCCCCATCATGTACCATGACTGATACTTAATGATTTATAGAAAGCAAACTAGAAATTTAGGGTTTTCAGTTTTATTTATAACTTGATTTAATAGAGCAACTTAAAACCTCCCATTTCTGGACTAGAGCAAAAATCTTAACTAGTTATTTACAATTTATTCTGGAGGTTCTAGACAATAAGAAACTTTAATCCAGGGCTGTGGAGTCGGTGATGAAATTTGCCGACTCCAACTCTGACTCCAAAAATTTTAACATTCCGACTCCGACTCCAGAAATCTGACTTGTGTAATTACGACTCCGACTCCGACTCCGATGGAATGTTAAGGCCAAATTGATTACGATTAGCTTTATTAGGCCAATGGAGATTCATAAGGCATTTCGTCACCACCACATGACTCATCAGGTTACTTAGTGGCTGTAACTATGCCTTAATGGCTTTTTTTTTTCTTTATTAAAAAATTACAATAAATCCCAAAATACAAACTGATTGAAGCTTAAACAAAATAAGATTATTATTGGTTTAGCAAATTAAGATGATGTTTTTGTATTATTATAAACATCCGTAACAAAATGTACTAACCTAAACTGAATTTGTTCTTAAAAAAAAGGATCGCTTCCATTAAATCTTTTTTCAATGATGCTCTTAAGTCAGAGCGGATGATTTTAAGGGCTGAAAATAAGCGTTCTACACTAATTTGAGTAGGTGGCAAGGCCGTAACAGTCATAGAAGCCTCTTGGACTATTTTGGGGAATTTAGCAATTCCTTCTTTCACAGTCAACTTTGATGAACGATCAATCTTTTCCACCACCTCCAATGATTTATAGAAATTGATTTTGAATTTATCCAATGCACTCTGGGGGTGTTCCTCCTGTTCCAATTCCAATCGCCTTCGCTTTGATCATTCTTGCCTGTCCAGATGTTTTTCAAAATCTAATTCTTCATCAGAGCCTGAATTTGATGACGACGAGGAAATCGTATGACTGCCATGAAGTGGCCCAACTACTGCCTCGGATTCATCATGACCATGATCTCGTAGACCTTTAATATGTATGGCTACATCACATAAGGCAGCTTTGGCTCTGATTTGCTGCGCTTCTGTTAATGTCACTCTGTACATGGCATCAACATATATAGCAGCCAAAAGAATATCATTGTCTAGCATAAGCTTTTCTCTCTGTATCATCGAATTCCTTATATCATCGGCTAGTATGCCACCAGTTTGAGACGGACGGAAAATAAGCGTCTTCCACTCCTTATAGAATAAGCCAGGAGTCAAATCTTCTGATTGCAATTTTTTTGTCACGTTATAAGGATGGCGAAGTAAGCCCTAGAGTTGTTTTACCCGATCCCACTGAGCCTCAGTCATGATGACATCCGGGGAGGCCATGTCGCTAAGGAAAGGTTTTATTTCAAGAATCCGTTGAATCATCATGTATGTGCTGCCCCACCGAGTCGCTTGGTCCAAAATTGCTCCTTTGCCAGCTCGTCGCTTCAAAATAGTCTAGTTTTGGCGTTCTAGCTGCCACAGCAACTTTTCGTATTCTTCCAATGAGATTGCTGCATGTTGTCCTTTCAAGCCATCGCGTATTGCCAACTGCAGTGTGTGGACACTGCAGCGCATATGATGGATTTTGGATATTCTTGCTGCAGTATCCACAAATGAATCTAATGTATCGTGACTATCATGATCATCAACCACCATTACTTGTTCATTATCTTCAGAATAATCATCAACATAATCATCACTGTCTTCTGAATCTTCCACAACTTCTTTTTTGTTAAATTTTTCGTGTTTTCACCATGTTGGAAGCATTGTCCGTTACAATTGACAATACCTGGTCCTTTCTGATGTTAAAATCATTTAATACATCCATTACTAGTTTTTCAAGATAATCACTGGTATGCTGTGCTTTAGTATCTCTTACTGCTAATGTCCGCGTGATTACTACTTTTTTATCATCGATAAAGCGAATATTAATTGCGAAGTAGTTTACTCTATGGCGAGTACAGGAATCCATCTTTAAGAACAGGATTCGTCCTCGGAGACATTCTTTTAGTGCATGCTTCTGCTTTTGCAATTCTTCCATTATCATATTACGAATGTTGCCACGTTCTAATGAAATGCCAAGTATATTTGCCATTTCCCCATTCAGATTAGCAAAAGCCGGGGTTGAAAAAAATGTTAGAGGGAGAGAATTCAGCCTTCTTCTTTCTTTCATCATCCTTTTCATTCACAATTTTGTAATCCTTTGGATGATGCCGTTGAAGGTTTAGATTTCCTGCTCTTGTTGGAGCGTTGGATCCTTCACCTGAGAAGGCACTAATTTTGGCATCACATTTTTTCCTGATCATCAGTGCCCTTTTGGCACTGACATACGTAATATTTTCCATCAGCAGTGAGTGAAAAATATTCAAAAACAGCAGATTTATACTTTTGATGTGACATTACACTGTTATCATTACTTATCAAATTGAAATCTAAAAATCTGAAAAAGATTTAGGGTTGCTAGTACAAAATTTTTAAATTTCCTTATTAATTATGTTCATTAATTATAATCCTTATTAATTATAAGCAACTATATTTATATATTATTTATTATTTATTATTTATATATTATATTATATATTAAAACATTAGGTTAAATCTTTTATTCATAAAATTGAGCTAGGCCTAGGCCTAGGCTGCTATGGTTATAGTTGAAGGATTTGCACCGACTCCGACTCCATCCAACTATGCACTTCCAACTCCGACTCCGACTCCACTCAAAATTGACCGACTCCACGACTCCGACTCCACGACTCCGACTCCACTCAAAATTGACCGACTCCATGACTCCGACTCCTGACTGCGACTTCACAGCCCTGCTTTAATCTTAAATGATGATGGGGTTAGTAAGGTTAGTTATGATAATGATAAAGATGATTTATGTACAAAACACTTGATTTGGAGGGTCTTAACTTCCTAGATTTTGATGGTATTGTATTCACGTGTTTATTTCCCAATTTATCTGGACAAGACAACATGTATAGGCACTTAATGAATTCACATGCAATAGCTTAATTAAAGGATCATAAGCCAAAACTGCGAGAAAAGGGTTACTCGTGCATAACACTGGGTGGTCTGCCTAGAAGGAGCACTTAAGTTCTGGATCCTTAGTGCTAAACTTCAAAAACATGCCTCCTGGTTTCAGTAATGGACTGTGATCTCGCCTTTTCTTGAGTTCAACAGGGACTATCAGGGCTAAATACTGGACTAGGTTTTAACACTAGCCCAGAGTTGTTTCTAGCAACATGCTCTGTTAAACTGATTTGAGCACTTTTGCATTAATTACAGTATCTGCCTGTGATTGACTAGATTGACTTAACACTCTTAACTACAGACTGCGAAAGCTGAGTGGCTGGAAAGAGAAAGAACACCTGAATTTAAAAAAAAAAAAAAAAGACTAGAAATGAGAATTGGCAAAACCCTACAGTGGCAACGTTAATTATATTATCTACGAGTGTATAACCATAAGCAAACTCGAGTCTCTTGGGATGAAGAAACAATGAAATGTTTTCTGAAGATTTCTTTAATATTAAAAAAAAACCCATCTTTATTGCGGATCATTCACAATCCATAGTTACTTAACCTAACATACATTAGACATTACATCACATGAGGCATTATTAGACATTAACATACATTAGACATGATATTGGACTGAAACAGGTAAACTATGGCCTAGATTGCTTACTGGACTTACAGCCGGGCAAGAATTTCTGAAAATGTTTCCAGATCTGAAGTGTATATTAACTGATGGGTTTTGTTTAAGTGTTTCATTGCATAAATTCTAGTCTCTGCTTATTTCTTAAATCTGCACATGATAAACGTGAATTTGACTTGGTCGTCAGAGATTCCAATTAACAAGGTTGCTCTTGAGGCCATTGGTGATATCAGAAACCTAATAAATTTAGGCCATAAACCCCCCCATCCCCCAAGTGGATAGGAATATATATACACACCAGGACAAGCGGGGCACAAGAGAAGACCAGGAACAAGCAAAAATGTTGATGGCTCTCACAAATGAGTTTATGCTGACACGAGATAACAGAAAATACCAGAAGAAATAACTGCCTTGATCTGGTATTCACGAATAACACGAACTTGATTGCTGATATAAAAATAACCTCAACCATTATCTCAGACCACAACTTAATCGAGATATCAACAAATATGGCGATAACACTGAAAGACAATACACATATTGAGGAAAGAAGCAAATTTGGGGCCTTAACTTAAACTCCAAGACTATAAATTGGGAAGCAATCGGATCGCACATGGCCCAATTAGAGTGGAGAACAGTTTTAGAGAATAAAACAACTGACGGAATGTTAACAACTTTGGAAGAAAAGACTGAGAATTTTGTAAAAATATGCTTCGAAATCACAGCCAAAAGGAAAGAGGAGCTGGCTAGAGAGGCAAAAGAAGAATATTCCGCAAAAGAAAGAGAGTAGAGGCGAAGTTAGCCAACTGCGGAGATAATGCCAGGGAAGTAGTAAAAGAAAAACTGGAGAGTATCGATAGGGAAATACAAACCCTGATTAAGAACCATACAGAGAGGGAGGAGGAAAAGGCGGTGGAAGCAGTAAAGGAAAATCCAAAATACTTCTATAGCTATGCGGAAAGGAAAACAAAAACGCGCGCCGCTATTGGGCCCTTAACCCTTTAAGAACGAGCCCGCAGCATATGCAGTCACTCTTGTTACCAGAACGTATAGGTTTTATTGTTATTCAAAACTAAATATTTTAGTAACTAATCACTGAAATGATACACATTTTGGGTTCCTTTCCCGACAACTAAATGACATCTATATGTAAACATGTAAAACATTTATGGAAACGAGGCATTGTAGTACAATTTATATTATTATTTCTGGTGGACCTTAAGGTACCATCCGTCGTTAAAGGGTTAAGAAAGAGAAATAATGAACTAATTGGCGATCCAAAAGAAATATCTGAAACATTGAGAGCCCAGTATGAATCAGTTTTCAGTACCCTAAAAAGTGACGAAGCGATACCTTACATAGATGCATTCTTTGAAGAGAAATTGCAAGGAGTGTGTGTACAAGACTGATTTTACCCCAGAAGGTGTAGCGAGAGCTATGGGATGTTATTTTTTATTTTATTGGGTTCAGAATCCCAGCTGAGCCGTGAACGGCCAAGCTCTGAAGGGCCAGTTTAACCTACAGCCCAAGTTAAGCTAGACTAAAAACTTACGGACTTGGAGGTCCTATTAGGTCCTACCTCGGGGTTGCTGACTCGATGTGGGCCTACCTTAGGCCTCAGTTGCATAAAATTAAGATAAAAAACTAAAGGGGCACTATTTATGGTTTTCTTTCTAAACCTTGCAACAACAACATAACCTGCACCATTGCACGATGCAACAATCTTGTATCTAAACAACCAAACTGAATTGCAAGAGAGCTCTCTATAAGACCACGCCCTGTAAGTGCCGCATTCAACAAACGAGTAGGTAGGACGCGCAGTGCCCAAAAAAAATTATGCCACAAGAGTGCCCAAACAATGATGCCACAAGATCCCAAAAATGCTAGCTCTAAATTAAGTGAATTTTTCACTAACCTTACAATTATGAGATGGATATATATATACACACCTTAACTTAATATATACAAGTAATGCTGCATCAATCAGCTTAGTCATCATATCGCCTTGGGACAACAATGGCTCTTCCTCTTCCAGACTTTCTAACAGCTTTCAATAGCTACTGGACCTCGATATGTGCGGACAATATTACCAGTGATGAAGTCCCAGTAATAGTCAGCTCCATTCAAAAGACTAATATCTTCTGTTCCTTCAAACTTATTATTGCCCAAATTAATTCCTTTAACTTGCAATTCTTGGACACATGCCATATCTAAACAAGTAGTGACTGGAGCACAAAGTTCCTCAATCTCTACAGCTTGGACCTTGATAGTGGGACTTTGTGGTAACAACCCCTTAACCAGAACTTCTACCTTCTTAACTTTGGTTCGGTTTTGAACGGAACCCCCAAACCCAGAAATTCTTAAATTTTCCCTCTTAAGTTCTTTAAACTTTAATTTTCTGGAAATTCTGGTCTTAATAAAGCTACACTGGCTACCACTATCAAACAACATTCTTACAGTAGCTTCTCCATCATTCCCAATTAATAATGCTGCAGCTGTTTGCAATAATCCCCCTTTACTTTTACTCCCTTTCATAGCAGTGGCATGTGCCACTGATGTCTCTACTTCTGGGGTAGGCCTACTAGGAGTGTTTTCACACAATAATGGCTGATGCCGGCCATGGCATTTTTTGCACAAAATTTTAAACTTACAAAACCTTGCTCTGTGACCTTTCAAAAAACATTTAAAACATGCTGTGGACTTAGTTACCCTGTCCTTTCTCTCCTCAACAGGTAAAGCCTCAGCCACCTCACATTTATATGACTTGTGGTTGCCTTCGTAAAATATGCATTCCTTGATTCCCTTTAATTTATTCTCAGATATTGCTGTAGAGCTGACACTGTACCTGGGCTATTCCTTTTTGTAGAAACTTTGGTGCTGTGCCTGCCTTTGTCCCCTTGTTTAACATCCCACTGTGCAAACTCAGTCATTCCCTCTCGTCTTGCTAATTCTGTGCTTAAAAGACTTAACATCTGCTGAAGGGGGATGTACAGTTGTACACATGTTCTGTAGAGTGTCCCCTACTTAATTCAAGCAAAATTGAGCTAGGCAATTTAGACTCCAGTATAGTAACCAACATTATACCATACCTTTCCATTCCTACACCCAAGTTGTCCAGGGACCTAGTTCTAACTTCAAATTCATCATATAACTGCCGTAACTCCTTAACACTATTAGGATTATTAACAGGAGGTATAGCTAAAAGTTCACGGAGGTGGCTTTTAATTAAGATCTCTGGCTTACCAAACCGTTTCTTTAATATATCCCAAGCCACATTATAATTAGCCTCTGTTAATGCTAATCCTGCTATTGTCTTTGCTGCCTCACCTTCAAAGAGGGACTGCAAATAATTAAACTTCTCCACGGCACTTAACGCTTGACTAGAATGAACTGCTGATTGAAAACTGTCTGCCCATCCTTGCCATTCCTGAATACTCCCAGAAAATGTTTTGAGTACAAGCCTCGGTAATTGAACTGCCGATCTGTTAACCTTAACTTCACAAACACCATTTGTTGAGGGTTGTGTTTCATTATTAGACCTGGTCTCTAACTGTACTGAGCTGCTAAACTCTTTTGCTCTGTGGCATGCTTTAATTATATCGTCAATAATCTCTTCAAAGTAAATTATGTTATTTTCTATTTCATCCTCTTCTATAAGAGCCTCAGTTTTAACAGTTACTTCGCTTAGAGCAACCTTTTTAATTTCTAATATGGAAAGCTGTGCAGTCATTAAGCTTAAATCCTCTTGCTCTATGGCAGAATCTATAGTGGCAATGACCTTTGTAATTAGACCTTTGTAGGCGCTTCTCCTTTTTTTAAACTTGTTCAATTCAGCTGCACTCATCTTCAATGCAAACAACAATTGGGCTCAATACCAAATAAGCTGAATTGGCAAAAATACTTAACCAAACTGATCAAACTCAAATTTTGCTTTTTTCAAATAAACTGAATTGCTGGTGGGGGGTATGACCAACCACCAGTATGGAATACCAAATTTTCCACCCAAGTAACTGGCGCACTGAAGTCTCCAACCTTCGCCTACGAACAATAAACCAAAATTAACCAAACCGGTAAAATGTAGGCCCAAAACAACGACAGACTAGTGGCCAAGTTTCGCAATTGGGCGACCAAACTTTCTACCCTGGGACCTTAACTCAATTATGCTCAACCCGTCCAGGCCTAACTTGGGCTACAATTTGCACAATCAGAACTTTGCCGGAAAATAGTTACTGACTCAGTCTTGGGCTAGAATCCGGTTTCGAAGGACCATGTTATTTTTTATTTTATTGGGTTCAGAATCCCAGCTGAGCCGTGAACGGCCAAGCTCTGAAGGGCCAGTTTAACCTACAGCCCAAGTTAAGCTAGACTAAAAACTTACGGACTTGGAGGTCCTATTAGGTCCTACCTCAGGGTTGCTGACTCGATGTGGGCCTACCTTAGACTTCAGTTGCATAGAATTAAAATAAAAAACAAAAGGGGCACTATTTATGGTCTTCTTTCTAAACCTTGCAACAACAACACAACCTGCACCATTGCACGATGCAACAATCTTGTATCTAAACAACCAAACTGAATTGCAAGAGAGCTCTCTATAAGACCACGCCCTGTAAGTGCCGCATTCAACAAACGAGTAGGCAGGACGCGCAGTGCCCCAAAAAAATTATGCCACAAGAGTGCCCAAACAGTGATGCCACAAGAGCCCAAAAATGCTAGCTCTAAATTAAGTGAATTTTTCACTAACCTTACAATTATGAGATGGATATATATACACCTTAACTTAATATATACAAGCAATGCTGCATCAATCAACTTAGTCATCATATCGCTTTGGGACAACAATGGCTTTTCCTCTTCTAGATTTTCTAACATAGGACAAATGAAACCACATTCAGCTGCAGGTCCGGACAATTGGAACGCATTAATGATTAAAAACTGTAAAAATGAAATAGCTACACCTTTATAGTGGATATAGCGAAGATACCTAGACACTGAGGAAATACCGAGCATCTTGAAAAGAGCAAACATTGTCACTATATATAAAGGAGGGGATAGATCTCGAGTAAAGAACTATAGACTAGTGTCATTGACGTCCCATCTCACCAAAGTATTTGAAAGACGAGTGAGAGAGAAAATCTACAATTTCTTGGAGACACTGGAAAGATTCAATGAAAATCAGCACGGATTCCGATCAGGTAGATCATGCCTATCACAACTAATAGAGCACTATAACAATATCCTAGATGCACTGGAAGGCAATGACAACTACGATATCATATATACGGATTTTGCTAAAGCTTTCGACAAATGTGATCATGGTATAATAGCACGTAAAATGGAATATATGGGAATAACAGGCAAAGTGGCAAAATAGATCTACAACTTCCTCAGAAAACGTCTACAGGCCATCAAAATTCAACGTATATCATCATCAGAATCGGAAGTACGCAGCTCAGTACCACAAGGTACAGTACTGACCCCACAACTGTTCATTATCATGCTAACAGACATAGCATATTATGCTCCAGATAGACGGGAAATTCAGAGAAGCACGAAAGCGATTGATCTGGGAATAATAATGACTGATGATGCGAAATTCGAAACACAAAATCAGATAGCGATATATAAAGCAAAAAGAGTCGCGGGACAGGTACTAAGAACGTTCAAAAGAAGGGACAGAACAGTAATGATTCCCCTGCTAAAAACACTGACTATACCAAAACTTGAATACTGCTCAGTCTTGACGTCCCCATATAGAAAGGAAGAAACTAATAAACTAGAAGAAACTCAGAGACATTTCACTGCAAAGATTGATGTCTGCAAAGAGCTCAATTACTGGGAAAGAAAGACACCGTAAACTAAATCTGTACTCCCTGGAAAGAAGAAGAAGAAGAGAGAGGTACACCATAATCTACATATGGAAAATGATCGAAAAACTGGTACCAAATCTCAACTAAACCCAATTACCATTCAAGCAACTTTTTATCCAGTCTTATTCCCTGTGACGATCAAATGTTGAACTGATCTTCCCATCATGTACCATGACTGATATTTAATGATTTATAGAAAGCAAACTAGAAATTTAGGTTTTACAGTTTTATTTATAACTTGATTTAATACAGCGTTTCCCAAAGTATGCGTAAATTACCCATTGGTGTAATTTGGCTTTTTCAGTGGGGTAATTTGGTACTCTGCAAGTACCTCTAAAGTACTTGAAACCTCCCATTTCTAGACTCATCCTGCGTAGTGTTCTCAAGTTAAAGGCCCGACAAGGGACCTTCAAAACTGAAGGAAAATAGCTTGTTTGTCAGGGGGCCAAGACTTTTTAACCAGCTTCCAAAGGACCTCAGAAACGTTACAGAGGTCAAAGCTGAAGTCTTCAAGAGAAGACTAGATGCCTGGCTCAGGACGGTACCCAGTGGCGGTTCCTCATATGGGCAATATGGGCAGCCGCACAGGGCGGCATTTGTGGAGGGGCGGCATGAGCGCCTGCAAAAAAAATAAAAATAAAAATAAGAATAAATAAATAAGAAATAAAAAAAAAAAAAAAATAAAATAAAATATAATAAAAGATCAATAAATACATTTTTATTAATAAAAAACCATCTATTGCATTTTCCATAAACCTTCCCATAAAAGACCTAAACAATGCAAAATGCTTCCAGATTAATATTATTGGGAATAAAGGCCCATACTTTAACATATGTAATGTTATTTTTCTGGGTTTGGTTAAATAGTGAAATGTATATTATTTATTACAGAACGAATCTTCACACTAAGCCACTAAGGTCTGTCAAATAACCGCAAATGGATAAGAAGAGGTCAAAGCTATCAGGTGCTCAGTTTAGAAAAAAGAGGAAAGAAGAAGAGAAACGAGCAAAAGATAAAGGTATAGAGCTATGTCATCTACTCTTCACTGCTATATTGCACTGCTATTTTGTGATATAGCTTTCTGAGTCATTTGAAGTGTACTATTATGTATATAATTAGCCATTAACCAAGGAGGTTGTATTATTCATTTGTTTCCTATTCTAAAAGTTTAATAAATTGTGCTTAAAACATGTTAAATTAATTGTACTAGCCTATTCATGCATTGGTCTGTTATGTTCTATTTTACTATTTGCAGGGGCACTTTTGAAATATTTTGGAACACCCTCTGCCACTAGCCAGGATGAGAAGCCGTCTACTTCTGCCATTATTGAGGCTGAGGAGCCATCTACCTCCTCAGCCTCACATATGTCTCCACAAATGCAGTCTGATCCTGAGGATGAAGACCCATTTGCTTCTACTTCTCCCCGGCAGACTCTTCAGGTGAGTTTGTGTGCACATATGTCTGTGAGTGTGTGCGTGTGTGTGTATGTGTATGTGTGTGCATCCCTGCAAAGCATTTTGCAAACAGTTATAAATTATAATGTTATTATCACTGGGTCTGGGTTACTGGGTATGTGTGGTGTTTCACCACCATAATTCCATAACACCACCACCATAACAAAGTGCTGTGAATAATGTGTTATCTAACTTAGGTGTGTATACTAATGAGTAATGCTCTTGTTCTTTCTATTAGAAAGGCCTGGAGCAGAATCGCCTCCTGAGGATGAGTCTCTGTCCACCGACCCTGCTAACTGGCCTTCAGTTCTGACTGAGAGAATTCGGACACAACTGGTTTCCAGGGGACCAAGTCAAGTACCATCTGACTTTGTATTCCCTAGAAACGACAGTGACGGAAGAAGTTTCCACCATCAATACTTCAGGAAGTCATTGGTTAGTGGAGAAAATATAACCAGAAGTTGGTTGGTCTATTCCTTAAAAAACAACAGCCTTTTCTGTTTCTGTTGTACATTTTTTTTCCAAGAGGAAAATAAATTTAACAAGTTTGGGACTCTCGGACTGGAAGCATGCAAGCTCATTGCTCACATCACATGACAACAGTTCAGAACACCTAAATTCTATGAAAATCTGGAAAGAACTGGCAGTGAGGATGAGAAAGGGGGAAACCATTGACAAGCAGGAGATGGCACTTCTGGAGGCTGAGAAGTTGAGATGGAGAGCGGTGCTGACACGTCTCACTGCTATTGTGCATTCTCTGGCAGTTAGGAATTTGGCACTAAGGGGACATACAGAAAAATTGTTCTCACCATCAAATGGCAATTTTCTGAAAGAAGTTGAACTGATGGCACAATTTGATCCTATAATGCAAGAGCACATTAACCGTGTCCAAAAAGGGACCTCCAGTCACACCAGCTACCTCGGCCACCACATACAAAACGAACTCATTGATTTGTCGAGCAGCAAGACCATTTCAGCAATGGTGAGCGACATCAAACAATCAAAGTTTTTTTCAATAATTCTAGATTGCACTCCAGATATCAGCCACACTGAACAGTTGTCAGTTGTGATTCGGGTTATCACTGGAGGGGAAGCCCCATATAAAGGAACATTTCATGGGGTTTTTGGAGGCAGAGGAGTCCACTGGTCAACATTTGGCATCTCTGATTCTGAAGAGACTGGAGGAGCTAAAAGTTCCTTTCATGGACTGTAGAGGACAATCATACGACAATGGGGCCAACATGAGGGGAAAAAACAAGGGTGTTCAATCCAGGCTCCTAGAAATTAATCCCAGAGCTCTGTTTGTTCCATGTGGGGCTCATTCTCTGAATTTGCTTGTGGCCGATGCTGCTAAGGGATCTATTGATGCCACAAGTTACTTCGGCATCTTGCAGAAGCTTTACAACTTGTTTTCAGCCTCCACACAACGATGGGCCATTTTGAAAAAACATGTGAACATCACATTGAAGATGTGGTCTGATACAAGGTGGGAAAGCAAGATCAAGAGTGTGGAGCCCCTGAGATATCAGGCAGCTGCAGTGAGAGATGCACTGATCGAGGTGAGGGACCACACCAAAGACTCTGTAATAAAGGTCGAGGCTCAATCTCTGTCAGAGGAGGTTGGGTCATACCGCTTCGCCATTTGTTCAGTGGTGTGGCATGACCTGTTTGTGCCAAATTCAGCATGTGAGCAAGCAGATGCAGTCTCCTAGCATGCACGTTGATGTTGCAGTAAATCTCCTAAAAAAAAACAGAGAGAGGTCTCCGCAATTACAGGGCAACAGGTTTTGTGGCTGCACAAATGGCAGCCACAGATATCTGTGAACAAATGAATGTGGAGGCTGTGTTAAAACAAAAACGGCTGAGGTCCACAAAGCGGCACTTCTCCTATGAAGCATCTGCTGAGCCCTTGATTGATGCTTTGAAGAAGCTGGAGGTGACATTTTTCAATGCAGTGGTTGATGCTGCAACATCAGCCATTCAGGAAAGATTTTCCACGGTGGAAATTGTGGGAGAGAAGTTTGGAGTGCTGACACATTTCCAAAATCTCACATTTGAGGAGCTGACAGAACAATGTGTGAACCTTAGTACTACACTACACTTTAAGGGACAATCTGACTTGGATGGCAGAGAGCTTGCACAGGAGCTGAAGAACTTGCCTGACTTGCCATCAAAGACCATATCCTTGCTTGAACTGCTGACATTTATCCATGAAAGGGAGCTCTCTGAAATATATCCAAATTTGTGGACTGCTCTCAGAATTGGTCTTACTCTTCCAGTCACTGTTGCTGAAGCAGAGAGGAGCTTTTCAAAGCTGAAGCTCATCAAATCCTACCTGAGGTCAACTATGTCACAGGAACGCCTTACCGGTCTGGCCATCATCACTCATCAGTATAAATCATACAATTGCTGAGCAGATTTCATATGATGATTTAATTCATGACTTTGCATCAAGGAAGGTAAGAAGAGTCAGGCTTTAGATGGCAGTTGTGCTGTGGTGCAATTTATTTTGTTTCTTGTTCAAAGTGTAGCATAATAATTACCCTCTCTTAAGTGTTGGCGAACAGGGGGGGGGGGGCGCTGAAGGTGAGGTTCGCCCAGGGCGTCATGTAAGCTAGGACCGCCACTGACGGTACCAGATGAGCCGTGTGTACCTGGCTATGTATGGTGGAGAGCGCGAGAAAGCAACTCGTTCCTCCACCAAGCCAGACCTAGAGGCGGGGCCACCAGCTTGACCTTCGTGTGAAGAGAGACCAACACACGGAACATCAACGAGGTTAACGAGGTATATATATATATATATATATATATATATATATATATGTGTGTGTGTGTGTGTGTGTGTGTGATCTCAGAATGATCCCCTGAGGCTTTTTACGATACACACAGACCGTGCATGAAACAAGGCACGCTTCTGGGAAAAATTAAATCCACTATAGTCCGAATAAGTAATGTTTGTCATTACCATTACTCATTCAGACTATAGTGGATTTAATTTTCCCAGAAGAGTTCTTTCTTCCATGCACGGTCTGTGTGTATCATATATATATACCCGTTGCCCACGTCGGGCTAAAATCATGAAAAAAGGAAAAAACTATGGTATTTGTCATTTACCATTACTTATTCGGACTATAGTGGATTTAATTTTCCCAGAAGAGTTCCTTGTTCCATGCACGGTCTGTGTTTAACATATATAATATATATATATATATATATATATATATATATATATAATATATAATATATATATATATATACAGTATATATATACTGTATATATATATATATTATATATCTATATATATATATATATATATATATATATATATATATATATATATATAACCTTACCTTACCTTACAACCTTACCTTACCTTACAACCTTACAAAGGTTCCACGTGATGATTTCTCATTTCGCGAAGGTCAAGCGTGTCGCCCCTCCTCTCGAGTTTGCCTGGTGAAGTAGTGAGTTCGATTCTTGCGCTCTCCACCTCACATAGCCAGGTACGCCCGGCTCATCGGGGATTGTTCTGAGCCAGGCGTCAAGTCTTCTTTTGAAGATTTCCACTGCAACTCCCTTCGTGTTTCTTAGGTCTTTGGGCAGCTGATTAAATAGTTTTGGTCCTCTCACTACAAAACTATTTTCTTTCAGGGTTAAGGATGTTCCCTGTCTCGCCTTCAATTTGGGAATACGACACAGTCTACCGTTTCTACCTTCCACCGTTGTTTGGGGAGTTATGGGATTCAGAGTAAGATTAGGGACTAGTTTCTCCATTATTTTCCAAGTGTAAATAATGGTGTATCTCTCTCTTCTCCTTTCCAGTGAATATAGGTCTAGTTCTCGTAACCTTTCCCAGTAATTTAGTTCTTTGCACCCATTGATCTTGGCTGTGAAACTTCTTTGAATCCCCTCCAGCTGTCTAATGTCTTCTTTTTTATATGGGGATGTTAGGACCGAGCAGTATTCCAGTTTGGGTATTATCAGGGTTTTCAGTAGGGGGATCATTACATTCCTATCCCTTCGTTTAAAAGATCTCAATATCTGACCCGTTATTCTCTTTGCTCTGTTTACTGCTATCTTATTTTGTGTTTCAAATTTCGCATCATCTGTCATTACAACCCCTAAATCTTTTGCTCTGGAACTTCTCTGGACTTCCTGTCCATTTGGGGTATAATATTCCATGGACTTTAGGTCTTCTCTTTTTCCGTACCGTAATAGCTGAAATTTCTCGGTGTTAAACTTCATATTGTTGTCTTCCGTCCACTTGTAAATTTTGTTTATGTCGGTTTGTAGAGATCCTATGTCTTCTGGTTTTCGTATTTTTCTACTGATCTTTGTGTCATCTGCAAAGGATGTTACTGTGCTGTCTCTGGTAACGTCCTCATCTATGTCAGTTAGCATGATTATGAAGAGTAGTGGAGCTAATACCGTTCCTTGTGGTACTGAGCTGAGGACCTCTGATTCTGATAAAGATACTCCTTGTACTGTAACGACTTGCCTCCGCTCACTAAGGAAATTATATATCCATTTCCCTACTTTTCCTGTTATTCCCATATATTTCAGTTTATGTATTATGATTCCATGGTCACACTTGTCGAACGCTTTAGCAAAGTCTGTGTATAGTACATCATAGTTTTCATTACTTTCAAGTGAATCAATAATGTTGTTGTAGTGTTCCATTAGTTGTGACAGGCATGATCTGCCTGACCGAAACCAGTGTTGGTTATCATTGAATTTTTTCTGAGTTTCCAAAAAGTCATATATATATATATATATATATATAATATATATATATATATATATATATATATATATACACACATCAACGTCAACGTGACACTCATGTAAGCAACTGTAATAATATTCGTGTCTGTGGTTCTCGTCTATGAACATCTTGTCTGTTAAAATAATAATGATAATAATACCAATAATAATAGTAACTGATAATATATACGAGTATGATGGAGATCATACGTATGTGCGCGCGAAACTTGTCCACGAAAGCTGTCATAATGGCAAAGGTTTAAAATACAAGTAGAGTTTTATTCTTTAATTTTCAAAATATAATTCAAAATATAATTTTGTACAAAAATTTTCTTCAAAAGTCTCAACAGTTAAAATATACATCAGAAAAATTGTATCACAAAGTAACACCAACAAAATGTACTATCACAATGAAAACTGCAGAAACCATAGAAGTTGAACGAATATTGAAGTGCAGACGAGTTTCTGCATATTTTTAAGTTTAGTTGTAAAGATGGTTGACAAAAGTTCCCGTCATAGGTTCGGTTTTGGTGTTTTGGAAGAAGTAGAGTGGGAGTTTGTAGACAAAAGGAAGCTGGAAGTAATCCATTTTCACGTTCTCCGTTGGAAGTTCAACTTTCAAGTTCCACGCACCATCGACATATCTGCAAACAATAACAAAACTTCACATTACAAACAATACAGAAAAAGGAACAAATAAAAATATGATGTAAACTGCAACTAAATCGATAATATTCCAGTTTTATTGTATATTAGGCCAATTACTCTCCACGTATCTTACCTTTCTCCTTCAATGGTGATTTTTCCTTTAGGATTTTTCACGTTGTAGTAATTGTTGTAAACGTGAGGGAATTGAGAGCCATGGAAAACATCGTACGTATGGTAAGTCATGTTGATGAAGAATTCAGGAAGTGGCTGAAATAAAAACAAAAATCACTTATTCAAATAATAGGAAATGTAATTTTAGCAATAAATAAATGATACTGATGATTTTCATTTTTCTACTGATTCCCAATTAAATTATTACCTCCTTGTATTCAATGAGAATAGAGGTTTGGTCGAAGAAAGGTTTGTCCTCCATTTCGATCATTGAGTTTTCGTTGATGTTCAGTTCTTTGGTGATCTCATCTACGAGAACGGTCTTCTTTGAGTCACTTACTTTCAATGAACCCTGAACCAATAAATAAAGGAGACATTTAGTACCAATGATTAATTTAAACATAACTAACATGTGGAAATATATTTAAATAACCAATAAAGATTAATATTTTTATTTCTTTTTCTCACCCTGACTGTGGCCAGTTGATAATCTCTACACGATGTTCCACCAACAACCTTTCCAGAGAAAGAATAATCCACGTTGCGAGAATTGAGTTGTTTGAGAAGAGTTTGGAAATCAACGAACATGGGTTCATGAGTCTCTATTTGCACGCAATAAACTTGAGGTTTGGAGCGGGGGAAATGTTGAGCATACCGGTATGTAATTTCGGATCTCTGCATAGTGTCATCGCGAGATAGAACTTTTGTTTGGAAGTTGGACTCAAAGAATCTGTTCTCAGTTCCAGTCGTCAAAATTCTCACGATAAATGCTTTGTTATCATCCTCAGTTACTGTAAGAAAAAGAAGGGAGATTATTACAAAATGTTTGACTTCTTTTGCACGATACAATTTATAATAATCAAACGATTTTCCACCAAATATTTCGTCTGAGAAGGGAAACTGACCTTCGTTTTCATTGAAGTTTTGTCTTCCGCAGTGAGGATGGGGTAAGCTGAAAGGAAAATTAAGAGTTTAAGAATTTATATATATATTATACTTAACTACAGTATATGAAGAAGATGCAGTCACTAAATGTGCAGTTCTCTTTTGAATGCATTCATTGAAAAACTTTTACAACAACAGTTAACATAAAGAATCTTACTGAAAGCGACACTGGGATGAATAGCCTTCGTTTCTGATTTTCCGAAATTCACGACGAATGCTGAAGCGAACATTTTTGTACTTGGCGACACAATTTTCGAGATCATTTTGTAGGGGTAGCTGTTGAATAAAAATAAACACATTAGATTTCGTATCTTTCATTTATTCATTATTATATTATATATAGATATATAGGCGTAGGCTGATTAAATAAATTTAACGATTTTAAATTGGTTTCTCTACCAATTTTCTGGCCAATGAATCGTTTAAATACCTTAAATGCAATACTTTCATAAATTCTATTATTTGTAAAATATTTGCACAAGTGATATTTTAAATAAGGTTGTAAAAGAACACCCTGAATCGATCTACAGTTAAGGTTGTGACCAACTCTTATTTAACCCTCCTACGTGACCACTTCGTCATATGAATCAAATATTAGAAACGAAGGATATCTTACTTGAAATTATCGTAGAAGTTTCCGTAGGTGAAGGGGAATGGAATGTCTCCCTCCCACAATATAGCTGCATCAACGCCGGTCAATTCCTTGTCGATCACAACTTTGTTCTGCAAAATAATTTAGTATGTCCACTTAGAAAAACTTCCACCTTTTCACAATGACATTTCTTCCTTCCATATTAAACTTTTTACTATTCATACTTAAACACATTCTCTACTTCTGTCTTCAAGAGAACATACCTGGTGAATTCCACGTTCAACTCCTTTAACGGTGATGGTCTCAAACTTTTCGTATTCGGTGATCAACTCTCCTGGCCACATGCTCTTGCGGGCAACGTAAGGAATGTTGTGGACGTAAACCGCGGCAAACTGAAAGGAACAACCATACATTACAACTTTAATACACAACATAACTTATTCATTGTTAAAATATTAAAGTAATTGAAGAAGAATGGCATAGAGACACTTTCATTATATATTTACTGATCTACTCTGAATAATGAATTAAAACCTAAATGACAATTATATATTATGGACAAATTTTATGATAACTTACCTCTTTTTCATGTGTGGGAATGATGCTGAAAGAAATGTTTTTAAGATTGCCTTGGCTTTCCAGAGACATTCTCATTTTGAGTGGCATACTCAAACTTTTCATTGTTTCAACTCCTGAAGAAATGAGTTTCTCATTCCAGGGAACGATTGCTTCGAAGTTAGTGATGACTTTTGTAGCCAATCTGAATGGGACAAAGGTCGGAAATAAGTTTCGTGAAATAAAAATTTACTAATCATTATCTTCCACATTCAAATTAGAGTGTCTTTTTGACTCAAAATACAACTTTACAAAATGGTCTTTAAACTCACTTGTAGTTCGTGGTCAAATCAACACTGAACGAGTTAGAAGAGATCAGATCGAGGAAACTCGGTGTTTCCTTCTTTCCAAAGGTGAACTTAACATTTCCTTCAGCAGATTGGACAGTCGGTGCCGACAACTGAAGAAACAATGAAACATATTGTAGGAGAACTTGCTAATTCACCACAAAAGTTACATTTTACACGAAACTCACGTTATAAAAAAAATTAACAAAATTACAAGTAAAAGATTTTACTTCCTGATGGAGTTGTGAATATGTCACCACTACATGTTTCATTCGTTCAATTTAAAGTGATAATATGCTTAAACTCACTTTTCCAATGAAGGGAATACCAAGTTCGGTTGGGAGGATGACTTCCACCTTAGTGGGATTGAAGAATTTAGACAACTGAAGATTCTTTCCACTCATCAAAGTTTTCAAGAAATCGAAGCTGCCTGTACAATTTTTATAAAAAAATTGTATTAAAATGAAAATTCAAAATTCATTAATATCTATCTAACTTTGGAATTAAACTACGAGCTCATAACCACAACATTTTTTGGCTTTCAATTACTGTATT
Source organism: Bathynomus jamesi (assembly GCA_023014485.1). Taxonomy (NCBI): domain Eukaryota; kingdom Metazoa; phylum Arthropoda; class Malacostraca; order Isopoda; family Cirolanidae; genus Bathynomus; species Bathynomus jamesi. The sequence goes on along the minus strand of JAJOZX010000123.1, from coordinate 132,948 downwards.
TTTCTGATTTTATAAATTGAATGTGGAAGCATTGGCATACGTATGCAATTGTAGAGTATGTTCAGTATTTATAGTGTTTCATTGGCATTCATAATCACTGTTCAACACATCTATTACTTAACCATATACAGTATAGACAAATTATATAATTTTTTTACCTATGAGTCTGAAATAAAGTTTGTTTGTTTGGTTGGTTGATAATTGTTTTAAAAACACTCACCGGATTCAAATGGAATAGGAATAGTCTTAGGATTCAAAGGAGCCATGAACTGAAGATTTTCGAAGAGTTGGACAAACAAAGTGGATTCTCTGTGCGAGTTCTCATCTGTCAACTCACTTGGGTGTAACTGTTTCTGTTGCGGTGATAAATAAATCAATAATTGATTTTTGGATGGTGGGTTAGGATAATTTTGTTTGTGTCAAAGATAAAAGTTTGATTAAACTCCAAAAAAACGGAATGAAAATGAAAGGAATTTTCTTTCTTACCTTAATGTCGGAGAAGATATTTCCTGCTCTCCTGTTAGAGGCGGTCCTAATATTTTTGAATTCATTGGGGATCATTCTTGTAATGTGCTCAAACATTGTAGCAGAAGAATCAGGTAAAATCTCTGAAGTAAGTCCGGCCTTTTTGTAAAAAATAAAAAATTAGTTTTTTTTCGTTCATGAAAAGAAATTCTGTAAAAATGTTAATTTGACCTTTCTAAAATCGTTCGGCTTTTCTTTTTTTTCTTTTTTCTCTGTGAAATGAACAAATAATAGAAGAAATTACCTCAATAATAGGGATTCTCAATCCCCCAAAATCGGTGACGAAATGAGTGTAAAGGTTCCTTGGCAACGAAGATTCATCATCCATCAAAATTGCAGTGTTCAAGAAAGTGCTCGACTGAAACAAAATTAAATTAATTACGTGGTCCTCACCTCTTCTTTTGTGTCATAAATTGACAGAATTCATTTATTCAAATATAATAAACATAAAACCTACGAATTCTTGTGGGTTCAATTTGCCATAAATGTAGGTGAAAGTGCTGGATGGTGGCATAGGCTTCGTCAGAGGAAGAACGAAATGCGCGATTCTCGACCTGAAAGTAAAACACACAATAAGTTAAAGATGCAGATTTGAAGATAAATTCATCTGTTTCCTAAACCACAATTTATGTTCAAGTCATGAATTCTTCAAATGTTTTGTCATTAACATTAAATTTGAGGAAAGTTTTAAAACTAACTAATAAAAGTGAAGAGTAAGTATTTCGTCGTAACATTTTAACTTTGAAGAAAGAGAACACTTACTCTAGGCTGTATTTTGGCTCAGTTACATAGTAGTTGTTCTTAATCAAGTAGTAGATGAAAGAGGCGACGCTCTTCGAGGGCTCTCTCCACGTAGATGCCGCAATGCGGTACCACCATGAAGGAGAAGGTTTCCAGGAAAGAAGGGCGATAATGGCGCTTTGACGAACGATTGGGTCTTCCATTGTGTTGGACGATGGGCATGAGGAGGTTGAAAACCTGAAATCAAAGTTACTCTGTTTCATTGTTTGTTTTTGTTCTTAAAAACTGCAAAATATCGAAAGGCGAGGTAATATGAAATATATTCAGACGTTTCGTGTCCAAATTACATATAAATTAATGGAGATAATTTGCTTACGTCATCCTTCTTCATGACTTCCATAACTTTGGGGTACTTGAGAGCCCAAATGGCAGTTTCCCTTACTCTGATATCATAGTCGCCCGTAGCGATGATAGAAATAACGTGCACTGCTTCGGGTATTCTCAGATTAGCCAAAGACTGGACGATGCTGCATCGTTTGTAAGAATCGTACGTGGTCTAAAAATAGGACGTATAATAATGATAAACTAAAAAAAAATATGCATTTCCTTTTAATTTCGCAATATGACGTGTTCAACGCTATCGAGTATACTACACAAAATCTAACATAAATATGACGTCGACTTACATCGAACTTTTCCTTAAGGAATGGAATGAAGTCCTGTGTGATGATCCTCACATCACACTGTTCACTTCCCATGATTTGGTAAGGGATTGTTTCCTTCGTGATGCAAAGTTTCCTCAGGACTGTTGCGAAGTTGATCCAAACATTCGTGGTCATGAATGGATGAGTTTCTATGTCAAGGCTTTTACGAATCTCTGAAGCGAGAAAGTTGTATTGTATTTTCTTTTCATTACAAGCAAATATTATCATATGAAATTACTTTAAATAAATCACACTACAATGCTTAGTGATGTGATAAAAAGTACCATGAGATCTGGAAGAGCAGGTGTTGCCATGAAGGTGCTAGAGAAGGTAACGAAGATGGAAGTAATTCTCTCTGGAGTGATTCTCTGCTTTTGCATCTCATTCAACAGCATTTTGATAGGAACCAATGCAGTGCTTGACGCACAAACATCGATCAACATTTTCCTGTAAATAGTTTATTTAATGAGTATTGCTTTCCACAGATTATCATTTTCAGTAGAAATATTTCAGTTTCAAATGCGTTTTAAGTTGTTTTCTTTATTTTATAGAATTTTAATTAATTTAAAATTATTGTACTTACAAATTTGGAAATTAATATTAAATAATGTTCATGAATTTCATATTCCATCTGGATATATTTTGTTCATTTTGAGTATTTTAACATGAATGATACTTAAGTTAAAATAAAAGTAATGTCAACTTACAATTTCATTTGTCCCACTTCGGTGTTGTCGTTGAAGTACTTCTCAAAAAGTTGTTCCAATCCCTGCACATCAACGCCGCGAACCACGTACAAAGCGGTGTCCAACATGGTTGTGATTTTACCTTCGTCAGTGCTCATTGGGGTAATTTTACCATGAGGAGTAGCTCCAACAGAAAGCATAAGAACGGCAGTTTCCTCTATCAATTTATCGAGGGTAGTCTGTCATTGTAGTAAAAAGACAATATTAACTTTAGTTCATTACAAGTCTCATACTTTAATAGCCTCGTCACTCATCAAATGTTTAAAAACGTGTTCAAATAGAAATTTGGAAAACTTACCTGGAACTTCTGAATGTGTCTTTGGTTTAAGTTAATTCCAGTGACAACATTGGACCAATAAAGGAGAGAAGGACGCATCTCTGTTGCCCTTATAGTTGACGAAATGAACTGGTTGTTGAGGAGCAGAGAAAGGAGTCGCAATTTCCATGAGCCAAGTATCAACGAAACGATTTGGTTTTGGGACAACAAATTTGTTCGAAATTCGTGACGACGTTTGCAAAATTAATGTCTGAAATTTTCAGTTAAAATCATTATTAAATGGAGTAACATATACCATTTCTCATCTTTAAAATCTAAAACGAAATTAGTTGTTATCATTATTTTCCTGGGTTTACTAATAAATATAGATATTGGTATAGTTGTTATTAATTCGTAGCTAAAATTAAATACCTGGTTGGTGAGAGACATGAGTTTGTCGGTTGAGACACCGAAAGGATTAACGGAGAAGTATCCCTGAACATTTCCTTCTTGGATCACGAAACTTCCTAGTTTCTTAACCAATTTCACAGTCATTACTGAAGATCTCGACGCGACATTTCCGAACAGGGTCTTGGAGACATTGACAAGCTGGTTAATACTCGAGTGCTGTTGGTAAAATTAATTTCTAGTAAATGGAAACACTGTAATAATTGAGCTTTACGTTTCAATCAATAACTCATCTTTTATAAGACTAAAACAGTATCAAGTAATTACCATGACACGAACTTCGTCATCGCACTTATCGAAGTTAATGGTTCGGGTCATGAGGTAGTCTTCATCATTGGATATGGAGAGGATATCGATGTTCTTCTTGTCCTCACTCGTTACAGAAGAATCAATGGGATGGAGAGTGTAATCGACGGAACAGATGCCGAAGAGGGTTGGTTCTTGGATGGTGAAAGCTTCATGAGAGACATCTCTGGTATTGAACATGTTCGTGAAGCCGACATTTCCTCTGATGGGTTCGATGAGGAAGAGTTGAGCGATGGATTTGCGTAGGTTCACCATCCATTCTACGTCGGCTTTGGGTACCACCATTACTTCATACTGGCATGCAATCAAATATTTATTATTAACAGCTGGTTGTTAAACATTTTCAGAAGCAAAACGAGATATTGTCAAGTGAGACATAGTGACTCAGTCCTTACACGATCTTAACGTGTTAAACATGTTTTCAACTCAGTTGAAGAGGCAATTCCTTTTTTATACAATTTTTTATAAGTAATTTAAATATTTAATAAGGTTCAATAAATATTTATTAATAAATTACAAGAAAAGCGCAAAAGTAACTTCATTTCAAAAGTATTTCCAGATTTTAATTGGATTGTCCTAAAAACTTTCCTTGAAATTTGTTGACAAATGGGCATAAAACTCATGCCAAAGATACCATTTTATTCTAAGTAGTAGTAGTAGTAGTAGTAGGTAGTTAAATTTTGACTCTTCACGAGTATTGAGAAGGAAAGTCGTGTGTCATTTCCTTAGAAACCAAAATCTTGTGTTTTTAGTAGAATAAAATTTATAAATGAGGTAAATGAATTTAGAAATAAATGTTATTTATTTCCACAATCTATTTTACGATTTTTTCAATTTAATTTAATTGAAACCTACTTTGGTTTCTTGTTTTTTAACATTTTTTGTCAATCATTCGGGCAACTAAATGTGGGTCTCGACTCTGGGCATAGAACTGTTTAAACATTTTGGAAATATATCTTATATGTAATAAGGTTTGGTTCATATAAGGACTCAATATTTTATATTTAACTTTTTGAGTCGGTTTACAAAATCAAATTTTGTAATATGGTCCATAGCGGATATTAAATTTAAATGCCCGTTTGCGGATTGGTTACGGTTCTCATATAATTGACAACTGAGAGTGTTCCCAATTCACATAAAAAATTATAAGAAGAATCTAAATATTGGTGCTTACCTTATCTTTCTTTAAGAAGACCTCAAAAGGTTCTTCCAAATCCTTTCCTTGTCCACTTAGAGGAGAGTACTGGATGGGAAGAGGGTTGGTCACTTTCACCCCAACATCTCCAACATACTCTCCAACTTGAATGTTGCTCAGCTGAAATAATAATAATAATAAATAATGAAAATAATAATAATAATAATAATAACAATACATTGAATGCCCCTTCCACAAAGAGTATGTTTAGAGGAAAAACAAATCGAACTAAAATAATTAAAATATTTTGTTCCTCTCAAACAAATCATTGATCATCTTTGGCACAAACGAGAGAAAATAGTCTTTGAATGTTCTTTATTTAATAGTTTTTACATTAAAGATATAAAAGAAGAAATAAGTCAAACCTTAATGATGGCGTTATCAGGACTTTGAACTTGCAGACTGACGACAGCCTTGATTCCAACTCCGGAAAACTTATTCCTTATTTCTGGAATACCCATTCCGAGCCTTCCTTCATACTCGTACGTGTACTGCATACCAGGCATGAATGCGAGGGAAGACCCTGAAGGAAACCACATTCATTTAAGGATCACCAATCGGTAAATTATATAATAATGGGGTTGCTTTAAGGGTTTGTGCAATTTTTCTAAAATTATCGCATTCATCAATAATGAAGGCAAAGAAGATTTTCATTATGACAATATTAAAATAAGATACGAATTTCAAACGATAAATCAAAACTACAGATGCATTTTTTTCGTTTTCTGTTCACGCAATGAACAAAATTTGAGGTAAAAACAAATAAATAAGCCTTTTTATTATAAATACATTTTGTTCTAAGCCGACATTTTGGCATAAGTTATCAAACAGAGTTCTAAATAAATAATGAACCTATTATAGAAGTGGTTATATAAGCTGTTCTTAAAGGTTACCACCGACATGTTGGGTATCCCAAATGTTTGCCAACCACGGGGTTGCACCTTACTGAAAATAACTTGTGAGTACAATATATTTTAATGCAGCGTTCAAAACTCACCAAAATCAAAGGTTCAAACATTTGTCAGTTGAATTAAACATGTAAAGGTTAACTATTTTAAAAAATCAACTTATTTAAAGATATTGAAATAACTGCACGTCTGTATCTGTTCAAAAATAGTTCCTGAACTCGAGTTATCATAAATGGATTCGTTTATTCTGATTTAATTTCAAGATTTATTTCAAAATACTTCTTTCTATTGATAAACTTTAGGTTTAATTTCCTTTTTGGAAAACAAAATACAACTGTAATCATTGAAAAAGATTAAGAATAATTTTAATGTTCAAAAGTGGTTAAGAGATAATTAAAAAGTATCGTTTCATATCGGAAACCGACTCATGGTGGCTATTTCGATGTCCGAGCATCGGTTCACTTCTTCAAAACGAATGAAAAAGAATGTCTTACCAATAAGGGCGAGGAGAAGGAGGACCTTCATCGTCTAAATTCTTCAGTTTCTTCAGGAGTGTAACAAAAGTACTGATCAGCCAATGTCTTTCGACTGACTGGTGCTGAGTGATTTTCATTCACGCCTTAAATAGTGGCAAGCCTCTGCGGGAGATATCGCTTCTGGGGGAAAGGGGGAAAGAAAGGGTCAGCTTTTGCATGAGTAGGCAACAGTAACTTATAATAATAATAATAATAATAATAATAATAACAGAACTTCATTATAATTTGGAAATGTCAGAAGAAGAAGGAAAAAAGTCTCTGGACAAAAGTTTGGTTAAAAGGAAAAAAAAACCAACTTGTTTCCAACCAAATTTTCCAGAATTGCCAAGTTAATTAATAGCAATATCGATCCAGCCTAACCCAACCCAATCTTAATTAATTTAACCTTATGTTCACCCTAACCTATAACCTAATCTAACTTTAATTAGCTTGACCTAACCCGCAAAATGAAGTTTGGCAATAGTTGATGGTTCAACATGTTTTGCAAGTAATCAATCAAATGGGATATGACGCCTCCAATTCAGGGCTGAACTCAGACCTGAAAAAAAATAATAAAAAAATGATTACAGATATTACTTAGAAAAAATTAATTGCATTATTTTATTAATTAATTATCAAGTAATTAACTGCATTCATTAGTTTGACTGACTGACTTACTAACTGAGTCAACTGATTGAATAAGTGATTGACTGATTGATCCGTTGACTGATGGATTAATATAAATTTAATCGTATTATTTTCGCTCCCATTCATTTAATAATCTGTGAAGCCGGCATGCTCTGACTATATACAGTGTGTGTATAATATATATATATATATTATATATATATATATATATATATATATATATATACTGTATGTAAACTGCAAAGTAGTTACATGACTCAAATTTTGTGACCTTAGCCTTGAGAGAAGGTCTTTAGCATCGCATCTCATTGCCCCTAACACTTTGATTTTAGGGGAAAGGGAGGAGAAAAAATGCAGTAGAGATCAAATGGGGTTGGGGGACATAACAATATAGAACAAACGCGAATAAAACAACAAACCATTCAAGTTTCAAATTCAAAGAGAGAGAGAGAGAGAGAGAGAGAGAGAGAAAACACTCGCCGGTGTTGTTCCTAAGCAAGGAAGGCCTGGTTCAATCTTTTATATATATATATTATTTATTTATTTTTTTTTTGCAAAATTTCTCATTAAAATACAGTAATAGTGATTCCGCAAATTTATGACTGGGCCCCTCGTGTATATATATATATAACCTTGGTTAACCTTGGTTTTGCTTCCGCCCGAATTGTTCATTTTGACGAAGGTTAAGCTTGTCACTCCACCTTCGACCTACAGTTTAACGTGGAATCCTAACCACGCCCCACTAACAGCCGAGTAGTTAAGAAGCTGTGCTTCTTAAAAACTAGGCTACCCAGGGTACCCATTTATCTGCCAACCAATTTCTTTATTGTGTGGAAGGATGAACAGCTGGGCTTTGCTGCGTGCCGCCTGCCGTTATCGAGTCTCGATCCCGGGGCCGATGGATTTGTAGTCAGTGACATTACCACTACACCACCGAGGCGCATACATATATATATATAATATATATATTATATATATATATATGTGTGTGTGTGTGTGTGTGTGTGTGTGTGTGTGTGTGTGTCAAATACCTAGTCCAAGAACGTACGACTAGGGAAATAAATTCGATGAAAATACAGGTATCCGGAAAAATCATCGCCCACAATTCACCGTCCACAATTCATCGCTCACAAATCATACTCAGGATAATTCATCGCCGACAATTCACCGTCCACAATTCATCGCCCAGAAGAACAGATTGCTGCCCATCATCCAAATATTTGGAAATTTCTGGAGTGCCTTAAGAAAGAGCAAACTTTAAAGTGAAATCAGAATTGAACAGTACAGAGGTGGCCACGAACCTCAAAAGAAAAAAAGGAAATATCGCAATTGCGCGATTCAGAGCATTGTATTGTCGAATATATATGAGAGAGATAGCTCATAATATTTCATATTAGAATGTGTTTTAGAGAAAATAAAACGGAAAATACCCGGTTAGGTCAACTGAATGCCCGGTTAGGTCAACTGAATGCTCGGTTAGGTTAATTGAATGCCCGGTTAGGTCAACTGTACGCCCTTGATGATTGGTTAGGTTAAGTTGTAATATTTTCGTTAGTTTTTAACGAAAATGACGAGAGCAGAAATACATAATAAATAGTTTGGTAGTCCCGCTAATACGTAAGTACCAAAATCAACTTTTTTGTAAACAAATGTTGGTTAAAAGATCAAGAGAGATAGGCTTAGACCTAAATACCTTTGAAAAAAGTAACCACGAAAATAGACATAATTTTCGCAAATACTTTTTATTGAGTATCGTTTTAATAAATAAATATTTGACACATTTCTTTGTTGGGGTTTTAGTAAATAATATTGTTTCAAACATTTTCCTATTTATTCTTATTTTGTTGGGGTGAACATATATATATATATATATATATATATATATATATATATATATATATATATATATAAATGATATATGTATGTTCGGTGAATTGTATGGGCGATGAATTGTGTTGCGGTGAAATGTATGAGCGATGAATTGTGGGCGGTGAATTGTGGGCGATTAACTTTCCTAGACCCGAAAATACACTGAGCGGCAGAAAAATCGGCCCACTTGGAATATCGAGAAAAGCAAAAAAGTGGCAAGCTTCTGTTTATAAAAGTTTTTAAAATTCGAAAATATAGTCTATGAGGCAACCAAATAACGAGACAAAACGTCAGCTGCGAACACACTAGCTGTAACGAATTTTCGACTTCTTTTAAGAATTCGACAGTCCGACATTCATTTGCTCTTACTGCTAGTGCCACTTTTTCCTTCCACTAGTGAGAGTAGGCATTTGCCTTTAGTAACAGATAGACTTCTAATTCTTTTGGGTTTCAGAATTGGACATTTACAATGGATATGAGTGCCGTGAACGTTGCAAGAGTCGTTGCCCTAATTGAAGATAGTCGGAGCCAGCGTTACGTCGCCGATGCTCTAGGAATTCCAAGAACAACGGTTCGACGTGTCTACCAATATTATTTGGAGACAGGAAAGTAAGATTTAGTCTTCGAACATCTGATGGACGGGAAAGAGTGTGGAGAAAAACAAGAGAAAGTCCGTGAACAATATTCGTCCCTAGTGGACCATAGTCCAATTGACATGCTCACGAGCGAAAGCAAGACGAGCATTGCGGTGGTGTGGGGGCAATTCCGGGCCGATTGCTGGACGTCTAGCATGTAAGCCACTTTCCATAAGACTCCTTCTAACGGTTCGCTCCGATACACTGACGTCTTGAGCCCTTTCCAGCATTGCGGACGTTTGTGGCAGTCAAGCGACGATCTCGCAAAACATTCAAGACGATGAAACGATCGTCACGGGCAGAAGTGCAGCGCGATCTTCCAGATCCTGGTCTTCGGGTGTACTCTCCTGTCTCCACATAACGTTGGTAGACACGTCGAACCGTTGTTCTTGAAATTCCTAGAGCATCGGCGACGTAACGCTGGCCCCGACTATCTTCAATTAGGGCAACGACTCTCGCGACGTTCACGGCACTCATATCCATTGTAAATGTCCATTTCTGAAACCCAAAAGAATTAGAAGTCTATCTGTTACTAAACGCAAATGCCTACTCCCACTAGTGGAAGAAAAAAGTGCCACTAGCAGTCTAAGAGCAAGTGAATGTCAGACTGTCGAATTCTTAAAAGAAGTCGAAAATTCGTTACAACTAGTGTGTTCGCAGCTGACGTTGTTTTGTCTCGTTATTTGGTTGCCTCATAGCCTATATTTTTGAATTTTAAAACTTTTATGAACAGAAGCTTGCCCACTTTTTGCTTTTCGCGATATTCCAAGTGGGCCGATTTTTCTGTTGCTCAGTGTATGAATTTTCAAATATTTGCCATAATTTCATAATTAATAATTTATATATTTCGGCGAATTTATTTCCATAACTGGTACTATTTAATTATTAGATAATAGTCGTTATGTTACCTTTATTTTTTGTTTACTGCTTTTCTTTTGTTTTAATGGAGGTTTTTATAAACGACAGGTCGAAAATGGCTGATTGTCTGAATTTTTGGTTCAGAGTGTGTAGAGCAAGCCTGTGGTTGTATGAATGTATTTGTGATTAGAACGTGTGCATTTGCGTTTCCTCGGGAAAGGAGCACAAATGTGCAGTCCATCTTGCTCCTGATGATTAATGAAGGATTTAAAAATAGCTATAACGTTATAGTCTTTCAGAACGCTTTTGATTTTAAAGTACCGCACAGGATACTCATGGCCTGAGCCTTATGATAGGCATCCAAGGATAGAAAGCCGGTTAAGCGACAGGAAAGGGGAGGCTTCAGAGTGGGCTCTTGTTACAAGATGGGATCCCTCAGAGCTCAGTACTAGAACCCCTTTTATTTATAATTTCTATAAGTGTAATTGATATAGGCATTCTTAGTACGATATAAAGATTTGCGAATGACACTAAATTAAGTGCAGCTGCAGAAAATCTTGAAGGAGTTACGAATCTTTAAACCGATCTCGATAGCTTGAGTGAGTGATTCACTAATCGACAGATGTCCTTCAACTCTGAGAAGTGCAAGGTTATGCAACTAGGGACTAGGAATCCTCGCGCAACTTATTCTATATTAGGTCAGAATTTAGCTTCAACAGATTTAGAGCAGGAGTTAGGAGTTTAGGTCAGTGTAGTGATTTTATGTAAATTTTCAAGGCTATGTGTATAGAAATGAAGAAGAAAGGTCTCAAGATTCTAAACTATATTTGGAATCATTTTAACTTTACAAATAAAATTATATTATTCCTCTGCAACTCGTTTGTTTCACCTATTTTAGAGTACGGCGGCCAAATTTGGTCTTTCCACCTGAGAAAAGATAGAGAACGATTAGAAAAGGTGCAGACAAAGGTCACCGAGAGGGTACCCTGTGTTTGTCACAAATCGTACGAGCAAAAATTATAAAAATTAAACTTATTTTCTCTAAATTGGATCGATAACGTAGTTGCACCAAACATTTCGCATTGAACGCCAAACCTACGCGAATAATGGCTACAAACTAGAACCCCAAAATATTGGACACAGGCGGCTTCTTCTTCAGGAGCGACTCTTGCAGAAACGAACACCCCTCCAGTGGAGTGGTGAAGACAAGGGCAACATTCATTTCTCGCGTGCCAGGCGGGAACATTGCTGGATTCTCGTTGCCTGCCCAGTTTCAAAGCTTTGTTTAAAACACCGCGTTTCATTGTGGTTTTCTTTTAGATATCAGACAAATTCTGAGGTAACGTCTTTCTATATAAAATATAAAATAAATTGGAATAAATTGTTGCTTGAAGTAGTAAATGGTTCCATATGGATATGCTTAACAACAAGCTATAGAAAAGGTCTTAAATACATTGCTTTGATGTTAATTTAGTTTTTGTGTGTGTGTGTGTGTGTGTGTGTGTGTGTGGTGTGTGTGTGTGTGTGTGTGTGTGTGCCGTGTGCCTACTCTGAGTGAGTTTTAATATTCTGCAATTTTTGTTGCTAATCTACCTCGTCTTTTCTAAATATGTGCGTGTGCATTGTGTGATTCATTTGGATCCATCCTTAATTATTCTCTCTCTCTCTCTCTCGATTTCTATATATACACTTCCACTTAAACTATGAACGCATTGATGATAAAGAAAAAAATATATACTGTATATACTTTATATGCTCTCCCTCTCTCAATTTCTATCTATACTTCCACTTAAATTATGCATGCATCGACGGTTTTATATATATATAATATATATATATATGCTCTCTCTCTCTCTCTCTCTCTCTCTCTCTCTCTCTCTCCCAAAATAGTTAACATTAATGGTTTAAATTACTATTTGAATAGCGAACATAGAAAGAATACAGAAGAAAGTTGTATAACTTCCACACGGCGGCTCCAGGCAACACGGCGACGCTTAGCAACAAAACTCCAAGTCAGAAACTAGTCTCGGGTCACAATTTTCAACCTTTGCACGTAAGACAACTTTGGTGAAGGTGAAATACGGTGGAAAAAAAAAGCTCCTCTTGACGCCACGGACCGACGTCATTATAGGATTAAACTACTACTTCTTCGTGAATATTTGAATTTAACAAACCAACTGAACATAAAGTGTAAAATGGATTAATTAACAAATATACTTTTATATTTCATTTATCTTTTTCTAAATTACGGTCAAATTTAAGACATAATTTTAATCTTTTTTGCATTCGATGGTTGTGCCTTATCTCAAGTGGTTAGACTATAATTATTTACAAAGTACATTGCTATTATTATTATTATTATTATTATTATTATTATTATTATTGACTTCGGGTGTGGTCAGTTTTAGGAATATATCAGTCAGTAACAACAAAAACAGTAAGAAGAAGAGGGTATTACAATACAAATTTATTACATTGCAGTTATACGTGATATACCCATATGAGGATAAAACATAAATATTAATTAATGAACGTAAATATTATATAAAAACTGTAATGGAATTGATAGAAAAACATTAGATAACTTTAATAATACGTGAAAATCTTACAAATTTAGTATAAAACTAAGTGAACATTATTAACCTTTCAAATGTTCCCCGCGCGATGATTTTAGGTTTTAAAATGAAATATCACGCAAGTTTGATATGAAATTAAATATAAAGTATCACTAACTATTCACTCCAACACTTTATTTACAAAAAATATAAAGAGCGTACACATAGTTTTCATTATTACGACACATACTACAGTATATTGTATGCAATTGCAAATTGGCTTTAGCATCGGACACGTTTTATAGGCTAAAATTTGTTTTTCAGTATAATTATACTTTTTTTATATAAAGATTTATATAATTAGTCAGTCAAAGAAATCTTGATTTAATATATGAACTAGTGAAAGTTGTGTATAAATTGTGACATGCATACATGGGAGCACAATTAATTTTATAGAACTCAGGCAGTTATGTTTTTGGTGTTACTAATTCGCAACAGAAAATGTAACACCAATTACTTTGGTGTTACTAAGTAATCCGTAAAGGAAAATGTAACAACGATTATTTTGGTGTTACTGATTCGCAAAGGAAAATGTAACACCAATTACTTTGGTGTTACTAAGTAATCCGTAAAGGAAAATGTAACAACGATTATTTTGGTGTTACTGATTCGCAAAGGAAAATGTAACACCAATTATTTTGGTGTTACTAATCCGTAAAGGAAAATGTAACAACGTTTATTTTGGTGTTACTGATTCGCAAAGGAAAATGTAACACCAATTATTTTAGTGTTACTAATCCGCAAGGGAAAATGTAAGGACCTAGTATGTTTCATGGACTGCTCTCGATTTTCCTACGAAATTGTAAACAAGGGCCGTCGATGACCCTGATTTTGTTTCTGCAATCGGTTTTCTTAAGAAACCTAACCTAACCTAACCTAACCTGACCTAACCTAACCTAACCTAACAGATCGCGACCAACTTGACTCGTACCTTTGTGAATTTGTATGGCGTAAACGCCACACCAGCTCGGACTTATTCAAAAAGATGTTGGAGTGTATTGCGTCGTTTCAGTAAATAAATTTATTCAATATCCAATAACATTTTTCTTTATCATTTCTCAAGAAAACTGATTGCAGAAACAAAATCAGGGTCATCGACTGCCCTTGTTTGCAATTTCGTAGGAAAATCGAGAGCAGTCCATGAAACATACTAGTCCCAAATGTAACACTAATTATTTCAACACCAGCCTATATGTGTACAACTAATCAGTTTATGGTAACAATTCATGTCATTAATGCATAAATTATAATCATGCATGCACTATATAAGCTCCATTAGTCGTTAGATTCTGCGTGTTACGCTCCGTTTTAATAACATTTCGAATGTATAATTCATTGAATATTCATTGAATTTGATCATACGTTTGAAATGAAACGTATAACCACGAATAGGGTTATACGAATCTGGTTAAACGTATAGCTACTAATGAAATAGACACGTTCGGTTTTTCCATAGTTTTTTATTTGATAATGAAAGTCAATAAATAATAACAGATTTATTGAATCAATATATTTGGTGTTGGTGTTGCTTTCCCCTTTCCGTTATGTAAAGGTGACACGTTCTGGCATTCCAGTGATGAGGACAATCACTGTGGCGTGTATTTGCTTTTGTCAACCCTTTATCAACACTTGAAATGCTACTGAAATGGAACAAAATACCTATAATAAAACTTACATTGAAGAGAATGAAGCAAAATTCTACCGATATTTCGATTTAATTGTACTACAATACAAGATGTTCATAAAATCCAGCATCATAGGCAAAGTTTACTAACTAAAATTTGCTTATTTATCTGACACTGGATTTTGTGGATACTATGGATGTCTTTATTGGGTTATTCCATGTCGAGTCACCAAGAGGTCCTCGGGTGACCCTCTCAGATTTTGATGAAACTTTACCCAAATGTTGATATAGTGCTGTAATGATAACACAGACAATTTTAGTGGTGTATGTCGTGTAGATTACAGCCCCTTGAAAAATTTCCTATGCATGATTCATAAGCATATTTGTAGCTATTTCATGAAGGAAAATAGATATAAAGTTGAAAATTGGTACTCTGGTGAGTGATGTTGACCCAATTTTTCCAAATATACCTTTAGAAATGGTGTACGCTACTTTATTTTTGAGTTATGAACTATTAAAAATGACATTTAAAAAAAAAAAAAAATTCCAATTTTCAGGTTCTCATGGCACATATAATCTGTGTTGTACAATGCCAAAATTATACATTTATAATATTTATATGTTAGTGTATAATCAGAAACTAGTATAAATTATATCAAACCATTCTTAAAGAAAAGGCAGAGGTGTGAGAGTTGGACCCTTGATTTTTTTTTGTTTTTGCCTAAAAAGACCTTCCTTTTAGTGGATAGATGACCATGTGGGCAATTACGTAGCATATCGAAACTTGTATCACTTAACCCTTTACTGCCTAAATATTTTGTAGGGTTAAGTAATGAATGCGTGTATTTGAAAGGTTAGAAATTTGTCCTTTGGGGCAGTAAAGGGTTAATTATGTGAGTCTAATATAGACAAAAATTAAACTTTGCCCGTTTTTATTTATTCCTAAAGACTACCATTTCAAAACCACTGTTCTAAACCATTAACATTACAACTTACTGAGAAATATATTATGGTTCATGACATTTGCAGATGTCAAACACATCGAGACCAAACCATTATTATTATTTTTGGAGCAAGTGTAGTTTACGTCCCCCTACATTATCCTAGTGTAGTTTACGTTCCCCTACATTATCCTAGTATAGTTTGCGTTCCCCAACTTTGTCCGCGTATACCTAATCAAATAAAGCGTTTTATTTGATGGATTCATTTAAAAAATGTCTCCTAAAGATCCTAGTGTAGTTTACATTCCCCAACTTTGACCTAGTGTAGTTTGTCTCCCGTTTTGCGTCAGGGGGACGCAAACTACAATTTCTCCTTATTTTTTTTCTAGGCGAATTTTTTTCCGAACCTGTACAGAGTCATGTAAGAAGTAAATAGACAGCCCAGATTTTGCTGTAACAATTTGGCGTAAAAGATTCAACAATTCTGATCGTGTTGCTGGTTTTTTGGGCTTTTTACGTAAAGTCTTGTCTAGTATTGCCCACACGTGTTCTATGGGGTTCATGTCAGGGGAATGACTCGGCCAAGGAAGTCGTTTGATACCATTTCGCTCCTCCCATTCTTTCGTCTTTTTTGCAGTGTGCCATGGGGCTCCATCTTCCATGAACAGGCAGCTGTCTTTTTCAATTTGACCACTTGAGAATATTGGCATAAGTCCTTCTTCAAGGATAGAAATGTAGGAAACGAATATTAGTCATAATAATGGCAAAAAAATTGGATGCATACATTTTACCATAAAATTAAGGGTGTCTATTTACTTCTTGCATGACTCTGTACGTTACCAACGAAAGTATCCTCGCTATATATATATATATATATATATGCTGCAAATTCACAAGGAAAAAGAAAAACGATTCCAAGGCCTTTCGTTTATTCAGAAAGGCCTTGGAATCGTTTTTCTTTTTCCTCGTGGGTTTGCAGCATTCATTCATTTCACGTGTTTAATTGTGAAATTCATCCCATATATATACACACACATTGAGAGCTCAATATGAATCAGTTTTCAGTACCCCAAAAAGTGACAAAGTGATACCTGACATAAATGCATTCTTTGAAAAGGAATTGCAAGGAGAGTATATAATAGACTTTGATTTTACACCAGAAGATGTAGCGAGAGCTATAGGACAAATGAAACCATTCAGCTGCAGGTCCGGACAATTGGAACGCATTATTGATTAAAAACTGTAAAAATGAAATAGCTACCCTTTATACTGGATATGGAGAAGATCCCTAGACACTGGGGAAATACCGAGCATCTTGAAAAGAGCAAACATTGTCCCTATATATAAAGGAGGGGACAGATCTCAAGCAAAGAACTATAGACCAGTGTCATTGACGTCCCACCTCACCAAAGTATTTGAAAGAATGTTAGAGGAAAATTTATGATTTCCTGGAGACACGGGAAAGATTCAACGAAAATCAGCATGGATTCCGATCAGGTAGATCATGCCTATCACAACTAATAGAACACTACAACAATATCCTAGATGCATTGAAAGGCAATGACAACTACGATGTTATATACACAGATTTTGCTAAAGCTTTGGATAAATGTGACCATGGTATAATAGCACATAAGATTAAATATATGGGAATAACAGGCAAAGTGGGAAAATGGATCTACAACTTCCTCAGAGAACGTCTACAGGCCATCAGAATTCAAGGTATATCATCATCAGAATCGGAAGTACGCAGCTCAGTACCACAAGGTACAGTACTGGCCCCACAACTGTTCATTATCATGCTAACAGACATAGCATATTATGCTCCGGATAGACGGGAAATTCAGAGAAGCATGAAAGCGATTGATCTGGGGATAATAATGACCGATGATGCGAAATTCGAAACACAAAATCAGATAGCGATAAATAAAGCAAAAAGAGTCGCGGGACAGGTACTATGAACGTTCAAAAGAAGGGACAGAACAGTAATGATTCCCCTGCTAAAAACACTGACTATACCAAAACTTGAATACTGCTCAGTCTTGACGTCCCCATATAGAAAGGAAGAAACTAATAAACTAGAAGAAACTCAGAGACATTTCACTGCAAAGATTGATGTCTGCAAAGAGCTCAATTACTGGGAAAGAAAGACAACGTAAACTAAATCTGTACTCCCTGGAAAGAAGAAGAAGAGAGAGGTACACCATAATCTACATATGGAAAATGATCGAAAAACTGGTACCAAATCTCAACTAAACCCAATTACCATTCAAGCAACTTTTTATCCAGTCTTATTCCCTGTGACGATCAAATGTTGAACTGATCTTCCCATCATGTACCATGACTGATATTTAATGATTTATAGAAAGCAAACTAGAAATTTAGGTTTTACAGTTTTATTTATAACTTGATTTAATACAGCGTTTCCCAAAGTATGCGTAAATTACCCATTGGTGTAATTTGGCTTTTTCAGTGGGGTAATTTGGTACTCTGCAAGTACCTCTAAAGTACTTGAAACCTCCCATTTCTAGACTCATCCTGCGTAGTGTTCTCAAGTTAAAGGCCCGACAAGGGACCTCTTCAAAACTGAAGGAAAATAGCTTGGTTGTCAGGGGGCCAAGACTTTTTAACCAGCCTCCAAAGGACCTCAGAAACGTTACAGAGGTCAAAGCTGAAGTCTTCAACAGAAGACTAGATGCCTGGCTCAGGACGGTACCAGATGAGCCGTGTGTACCTGGCTAGATGGTGGAGAGCGCGAGAAAGCAACTCGTTCCTCCACCAAGCCAGACCTAGAGGCGGGGCCACCAGCTTGACCTTCGTGTGAAGAGAGACCAACACACGGAACATCAACGAGGTTAACGAGGTATATATATATATATATATATATATATATATATATGTGTGTGTGTGTGTGTGTGTTGTGTGTGTGTGTGTGTGTGTGTGTGTGTGATCTCAGAATGATCCCCTGAGGCTTTTTACGATACACACAGACCGTGCATGAAACAAGGCACGCTTCTGGGAAAAATTAAATCCACTATAGTCCGAATAAGTAATGTTTGTCATTACCATTACTCATTCAGACTATAGTGGATTTAATTTTCCCAGAAGAGTTCTTTCTTCCATGCACGGTCTGTGTGTATCATATATATATAATATATATATATATATATATATATATCTTTACCTTACCTTACAACCTTACAAAGGTTCCACGTGATGATTTCTCATTTCGCGAAGGTCAAGCGTGTCGCCCCTCCTCTCGAGTTTGCCTGGTGAAGTAGTGAGTTCGATTCTTGCGCTCTCCACCTCACATAGCCAGGTACGCCCGGCTCATCGGGATTGTTCTGAGCCAGGCGTCAAGTCTTCTTTTGAAGATTTCCACTGCAACTCCCTTCGTGTTTCTTAGGTCTTTGGGCAGCTGATTAATAGTTTTGGTCCTCTCACTACAAAACTATTTTCTTTCAGGGTTAGGATGTTCCCTGTCTCGCCTTCAATTTGGGAATACGACATAGTCTACCGTTTCTACCTTCCACCGTTGTTTGGGGAGTTATGGGATTCAGAGTAAGATTAGGACTAGTTTCTCCATTATTTTCCAAGTGTAAATAATGGTGTATCTCTCTCTTCTCCTTTCCAGTGAATATAGGTCTAGTTCTCGTAACCTTTCCCAGTAATTTAGTTCTTTGCACCCATTGATCTTGGCTGTGAAACTTCTTTGAATCCCCTCCAGCTGTCTAATGTCTTCTTTTTTATATGGGGATGTTAGGACCGAGCAGTATTCCAGTTTGGGTATTATCAGGGTTTTCAGTAGGGGGATCATTACATTCCTATCCCTTCGTTTAAAAGATCTCAATATCTGACCCGTTATTCTCTTTGCTCTGTTTACTGCTATCTTATTTTGTGTTTCAAATTTCGCATCATCTGTCATTACAACCCCTAAATCTTTTGCTCTGGAACTTCTCTGGACTTCCTGTCCATTTGGGGTATAATATTCCATGGACTTTAGGTCTTCTCTTTTTCCGTACCGTAATAGCTGAAATTTCTCGGTGTTAAACTTCATATTGTTGTCTTCCGTCCACTTGTAAATTTTGTTTATGTCGGTTTGTAGAGATCCTATGTCTTCTGGTTTTCGTATTTTTCTAATGATCTTTGTGTCATCTGCAAAGGATGTTACTGTGCTGTCTCTGGTAACGTCCTCATCTATGTCAGTTAGCATGATTATGAAGAGTAGTGGAGCTAATACCGTTCCTTGTGGTACTGAGCTGAGGACCTCTGATTCTGATGAGATACTCCTTGTACTGTAACGACGTGCCTCCGCTCACTAAGGAAATTATATATCCATTTCCCTACTTTTCCTGTTATTCCCATATATTTCAGTTTATGTATTATGATTCCATGGTCACACTTGTCGAACGCTTTAGCAAAATCTGTGTATAGTACATCATAGTTTCATTACTTTCAAGTGAATTAATAATGTTGTTGTAGTGTTCCATTAGTTGTGACAGGCATGATCTGCCTGACGAAACCCGTGTTGGTTATCATTGAATTTTTTCTGAGTTTCCAAAAAGTTATATATATACAGTATATATATATATATATATATATTCTGAGTTTCCAAAAAGTTATATATATATATATATAATATATATATATATATATATATATATTATATATATATATATATATATATATAATATATATATATATATATATATATATATATATCAACGTCAACGTGACACTCATGTAAGCAACTGTAATAATATTCGTGTCTGTGGTTCTCGTCTATGAACATCTTGTCTGTTAAAATAATAATGATAATAATACCAATAATAATAGTAACTGATAATAATACGAGTATGATGGAGATCATACGTATGTGCGCGCGAAACTTGTCCACGAAGCTGTCATAATGGCAAAGGTTTAAAATACAAGTAGAGTTTTATTCTTTAATTTTCAAAATATAATTCAAAATATAATTTTGTACAAAAAATTTTCTTCAAAAGTCTCAACAGTTAAAATATACATCAGAAAAATTGTATCACAAAGTAACACCACAAAATGTACTATCACAATGAAAACTGCAGAAACCATAGAAGTTGAACGAATATTGAAGTGCAGACGAGTTTCTGCATATTTTTTAAGTTTAGTTGTAAAGATGGTTGACAAAAGTTCCCGTCATAGGTTCGGTTTTGGTGTTTTGGAAGAGTAGTAGAGTTTGTGGAGTTTGTAGACAAAGGAAGCTGGAAGTAATCCATTTTCACGTTCTCCGTTGGAAGTTCAACTTTCAAGTCCCACGCACCATCGACATATCTGCAAACAATAACAAAACTTCACATTACAAACAATACAGAAAAAGGAACAAATTAAAATATGATGTAAACTGCAACTAAATCGATAATATTCCAGTTTTATTGTATATTAGGCCAATTACTCACGTATCTTACCTTTCTCCTTCAATGGTGATTTTTCCTTTCGGATTCTTCACGTTGTAGTAATTGTTGTAAACGCAAGGGAATTGAGAGCCACGGAAAACATCGTACATATGGTAAGTCATGTTGATAAAGAATTCAGGAAGTGGCTGAAATACAAACAAACATCACTTATTCAAATAGTAGGAAATGTAATTTTAGCAATAAATAATGATACTGATGATTTTCATTTTTCTACTGATTCCCAATGAAATTATTACCTCCTTGTATTCAATGAGAATAGAGGTTTGGTCGAAGAAAGGTTTGTCCTCCATTTCGATCATTGAGTTTTCGTTGATGTTCAGTTCTTTGGTGATCTCATCTACGAGAACGATCTTCTTTGAGTCACTTACTTTCAATGAACCCTGAACCGACAAATAAAGGACACATTTAGTACCAGTGATTAATTTAAACATAATAACATATGTAAATATATTTAAATAACCAATAAAGATTAATATTTTTATTTCTTTTCTCACCCTGACTGTGGCCAGTTGATAATCTTTACACGATGTTCCACCAACAACCTTTCCAGAGAAAGAATAATCCACGTTGCGGGAATTGAGTTGTTTGAGAAGAGTTTGGAAATCAACGAACATGGGTTCATGAGTCTCTATTTGCACGCAATAAACTTGAGGTGTGGAACGGGGGAAATGTTGCGCATACCGGTACGTAATTTCGGATCTCTGCATAGTGTCATCACGAGATAGAACTTTTGTTTGGAAGTTGGATTCAAAGAATCTGTTCTCAGTTCCGGTCGTCAAAATTCTCATGATAAATGCTTTGTTATCATCCTCAGTTACTGTAAGAAAAAGAAGGGAGATTATTACAAAATGTTTGACTTCTTTTGCACGATACAATTTATAATAATCAAACGATTTTCCACCAAATATTTCGTCTGAGAAGGGAAACTGACCTTCGCTTTTCGTCATTGAAGTTTTGTCTTCCGCAGTGAGGATGGGGTAAGCTGAAAGGAAAATTAAGAGTTTAAGAATTTATATATATATATGGACTTAACTACAGTATATGAAGAAGATGCAGTCACTAAATGTGCAGTTCTCTTTTGAATGCATTCATTGAAAAACTTTTACAACAACAGTTAACATAAAGAATCTTACTGAAAGCGACACTGGGATGAATAGCCTTCGTTTCTGATTTTCCGAAATTCACGACGAATGCTGAAGCGAACATTTTTGTACTTGGCGACACAATTTTCGAGATCATTTTGTAGGGGTAGCTGTTGAATAGAAAATAAACACATTAGATTTCGTATCTTTCATTTATTCATTATTATATTATATATAGATATATAGGCGTAGGCTGATTAAATAAATTTAACGATTTTAAATTGGTTTCTCTACCAATTTTCTGGCCAATGAATCGTTTAAATACCTTAAATGCAATACTTTCATAAATTCTATTATTTGTAAAATATTTGCACAAGTGATATTTTAAATAAGGTTGTAAAAGAACACCCTGAATCGATCTACAGTTAAGGTTGTGACCAACTCTTTTTACCCTCCTACGTGACCACTTCGTCATATGAATCAAATATTAGAAACGAAGGATATCTTACTTGAAATTATCGTAGAAGTTTCCGTAGGTGAAGGGGAATGGAATGTCTCCCTCCCACAATATAGCTGCATCAACGCCGGTCAATTCCTTGTCGATCACAACTTTGTTCTGCAAAATAATTTAACGTGTCCACTTAGAAAAACTTCCACCTTTTCACAATGACATTTCTTCCTTCCATATTAAACTTTTTACTATTCATACTTAAACACATTCTCTACTTCTGTCTTCAAGAGAACATACCTGGTGAATTCCACGTTCAACTCCTTTAACGGTGATGGTCTCAAACTTTTCGTATTCGGTGATCAACTCTCCTGGCCACATGCTCTTGCGGGCAACGTAAGGAATGTTGTGGACGTAAACCGCGGCAAACTGAAAGGAACAACCATACAATACAACTTTAATACACAACATAACTTATTCATTGTTAAAATATTAAAGTAATTGAAGAAGAATGGCATAGAGACACTTTCATTATATATTTACTGATCTACTCTGAATAATGAATTAAAACCAAAATGACAATCTCTTTGATAACTTACCTCTTTTTCATGTGTGGGAATGATGCTGAAAGAAATGTTTTTAAGATTGCCTTGGCTTTCCAGAGACATTCTCATTTTGAGTGGCATACTCAAACTTTTCATTGTTTCAACTCCTGAAGAAATGAGTTTCTCATTCCAGGGAACGATTGCTTCGAAGTTAGTGATGACTTTTGTAGCCAATCTGAATGGGACAAAGGTCGGAAATAAGTTTCGTGAAATAAAAATTTACTAATCATTATCTTCCACATTCAAATTAGAGTGTCTTTTTGACTCAAAATACAACTTTACAAAATGGTCTTTAAACTCACTTGTAGTTCGTGGTCAAATCAACACTGAACGAGTTAGAAGAGATCAGATCGAGGAAACTCGGTGTTTCCTTCTTTCCAAAGGTGAACTTAACATTTCCTTCAGCAGATTGGACAGTCGGTGCCGACAACTGAAGAAACAATGAAACATATGTAGGAGAACTTGCTAATTCACCACAAAAGTTACATTTTACACGAAACTCACGTTATAAAAAAAATTAACAAAATTACAAGTAAAAGATTTTACTTCCTGATGGAGTTGTGAATATGTCACCACTACATGTTTCATTCGTTCAATTTAAAGTGATAATATGCTTAAACTCACTTTTCCAATGAAGGGAATACCAAGTTCGGTTGGGAGGATGACTTCCACCTTAGTGGGATTGAAGAATTTAGACAACTGAAGATTCTTTCCACTCATCAAAGTTTTCAAGAAATCGAAGCTGCCTGTACAATTTTTAAAAAAAAGTATTAAAATGAAAATTCAAAATTCATTAATATCTATCTAACTTTGGAATTAAACTACGAGCTCATAACCACAACATTTTTTGGCTTTCAATTACTGTATTTTTCTGATTTTATAAATAATGAATGTGGAAGCATTGGCATACGTATGCAATTGTAGAGTATGTTCAGTATTTATAGTGTTTCATTGGCATTCATAATCACTGTTCAACACATCTATTACTTAACCATATACAGTATAGACAAATTATATAATTTTTTTACCTATGAGTCTGAAATAAAGTTTGTTTGTTTGGTTGGTTGATAATTGTTTTAAAAACACTCACCGGATTCAAATGGAATAGGAATAGTCTTAGGATTCAAAGGAGCCATGAACTGAAGATTTTCGAAGAGTTGGACAAACAAAGTGGATTCTCTGTGCGAGTTCTCATCAACTCACTTGGGTGTAACTGTTTCTGTTGCGGTGATAAATAAATCAATAATTGATTTTTGGATGGTGGGTTAGGATAATTTTGTTTGTGTCAAAGATAAAAGTTTGATTAAACTCCAAAAAGAAACGGAATGAAAAAAAGGAATTTTCTTTCTTACCTTAATGTCGGAGAAGATATTTCCTGCTCTCCTGTTAGAGGCGGTCCTAATATTTTTGAATTCATTGGGGATCATTCTTGTAATGTGCTCAAACATTGTAGCAGAAGAATCAGGTAAAATCTCTGAAGTAAGTCCGGCCTTTTTGTAAAAAATAAAAAATTAGTTTTTTTTCGTTCATGAAAAGAAATTCTGTAAAAATGTTAATTTGACCTTTCTAAAATCGTTCGGCTTTTCTTTTTTTTCTTTTTTTCTCTGTGAAATGAACAAATAATAGAAGAAATTACCTCAATAATAGGGATTCTCAATCCCCCAAAATCGGTGACGAAATGAGTGTAAAGGTTCCTTGGCAACGAAGATTCATCATCCATCAAAATTGCAGTGTTCAAGAAAGTGCTCGACTGAAACAAAATTAAATTAATTACGTGGTCCTCACCTCTTCTTTTGTGTCATAAATTGACAGAATTCATTGTTATTCAAATATAATAAACATAAAACCTACGAATTCTTGTGGGTTCAATTTGCCATAAATGTAGGTGAAAGTGCTGGATGGTGGCATAGGCTTCGTCAGAGGAAGAACGAAATGCGCGATTCTCGACCTGAAAGTAAAACACACAATAAGTTAAAGATGCAGATTTGAAGATAAATTCATCTGTTTCCTAAACCACAATTTATGTTCAAGTCATGAGATTCTTCAAATGTTTTGTCATAACATTAAATTTGAGGAAAGTTTTAAAACTAACTAATAAAAGTGAAGAGTAAGTATTTCGTCGTAACATTTTAACTTTGAAGAAAGAGAACACTTACTCTAGGCTGTATTTTGGCTCAGTTACATAGTAGTTGTTCTTAATCAAGTAGTAGATGAAAGAGGCGACGCTCTTCGAGGGCTCTCTCCACGTAGATGCCGCAATGCCGTACCACCATGAAGGAGAAGGTTTCCAGGAAAGAAGGGCGATAATGGCGCTTTGACGAACGATTGGGTCTTCCATTGTGTTGTGACGATGGGCATGAGGAGGTTGAAAACCTGAAATCAAAGTTACTCTGTTTCATTGTTTGTTTTTGTTCTTAAAAACTGCAAAATATCGAAAGGCGAGGTAATATGAAATATATTCAGACGATTCGTGTCCAAATTACATATAAATTAATGGAGATAATTTGCTTACGTCATCCTTCTTCATGACTTCCATAACTTTGGGGTACTTGAGAGCCCAAATGGCAGTTTCCCTTACTCTGATATCATAGTCGCCCGTAGCGATGATAGAAATAACGTGCACTGCTTCGGGTATCTCAGATTAGCCAAAGACTGGACGATGCTGCATCGTTTGTAAGAATCGTACGTGGTCTAAAAATAGGACGTATAATAATGATAAACTAAAAAAAATATGCATTTCCTTTTAATTTCGCAATATGACGTGTTCAACGCTATCGAGTATACTACACAAAATCTAACATAAATATGACGTCGACTTACATCGAACTTTTCCTTAAGGAATGGAATGAAGTCCTGTGTGATGATCCTCACATCACACTGTTCACTTCCCATGAGTTGGTAAGGGATTGTTTCCTTCGTGATGCAAAGTTTCCTCAGGACTGTTGCGAAGTTGATCCAAACATTCGTGGTCATGAATGGATGAGTTTCTATGTCAAGGCTTTTCACGAATCTCTGAAGCGAGAAAGTTGTATTGTATTTTCTTTTCATTACAAGCAAATATTATCATATGAAATTACTTTAAATAAATCACACTACAATGCTTAGTGATGTGATAAAAAGTACCATGAGATCTGGAAGAGCAGGTGTTGCCATGAAGGTGCTAGAGAAGGTAACGAAGATGGAAGTAATTCTCTCTGGAGTGATTCTCTGCTTTTGCATCTCATTCAACAGCATTTTGATAGGAACCAATGCAGTGCTTGACGCACAAACATCGATCAACATTTTCCTGTAAATAGTTTATTTAATGAGTATTGCTTTCCACAGATTATCATTTTCAGTAGAAATATTTCAGTTTCAAATGCGTTTTAAGTTGTTTTCTTTATTTTATAGAATTTTAATTAATTTAAAATTATTGTACTTACAAATTTGGAAATTAATATTAAATAATGTTCATGAATTTCATATTCCATCTGGATATATTTTGTTCATTTTGAGTATTTTAACATGAATGATACTTAAGTTAAAATAAAAGTAATGTCAACTTACAATTTCATTTGTCCCACTTCGGTGTTGTCGTTGAAGTACTTCTCAAAAAGTTGTTCCAATCCCTGCACATCAACGCCGCGAACCACGTACAAAGCGGTGTCCAACATGGTTGTGATTTTACCTTCGTCAGTGCTCATTGGGGTAATTTTACCATGAGGAGTAGCTCCAACAGAAAGCATAAGAACGGCAGTTTCCTCTATCAATTTATCGAGGGTAGTCTGTCATTGTAGTAAAAAGACAATATTAACTTTAGTTCATTACAAGTCTCATACTTTAATAGCCTCGTCACTCATCAAATGTTTAAAAACGTGTTCAAATAGAAATTTGGAAAACTTACCTGGAACTTCTGAATGTGTCTTTGGTTTAAGTTAATTCCAGTGACAACATTGGGGACCAATAAAGGAGAGAAGGACGCATCTCTGTTGCCCTTATAGTTGACGAAAGAACTGGTTGTTGAGGAGCAGAGAAAGGAGTCGCAATTTCCATGAGCCAAGTATCAACGAAACGATTTGGTTTTGGGACAACAAATTTGTTCGAAATTCGTGACGACGTTTGCAAAATTAATGTCTGAAATTTTCAGTTAAAATCATTATTAAATGGAGTAACATATACCATTTCTCATCTTTAAAATCTAAAACGAAATTAGTTGTTATCATTATTTTCCTGGGTTTACTAATAAATATAGATATTGGTATAGTTGTTATTAATTCGTAGCTAAAATTAAATACCTGGTTGGTGAGAGACATGAGTTTGTCGGTTGAGACACCGAAAGGATTAACGGAGAAGTATCCCTGAACATTTCCTTCTTGGATCACGAAACTTCCTAGTTTCTTAACCAATTTCACAGTCATTACTGAAGATCTCGACGCGACATTTCCGAACAGGGTCTTGGAGACATTGACAAGCTGGTTAATACTCGAGTGCTGTTGGTAAAATTAATTTCTAGTAAATGGAAACACTGTAATAATTGAGCTTTACGTTTCAATCAATAATTCATCTTTTATAAGACTAAAACAGTATCAAGTAATTACCATGACACGAACTTCGTCATCGCACTTATCGAAGTTAATGGTGCGGGTCATGAGATAGTCTTCATCATCGTGTATGGAGAGGATATCGATGTTCTTCTTGTCCTCACTCGTTACAGAAGAATCAATGGGATGGAGAGTGTAATCGACGGAACAGATGCCGAAGAGGGTTGGTTCTTGGATGGTGAAAGCGTCATGAGAGAGATCTCTGGTATTGAACATGTTCGTGAAGCCGACGTTTCCTCTGATGGGTTCGATGAGGAAGAGTTGAGCGATGGATTTGCGAAGATTCACCATCCATTCTACGTCGGCTTTGGGTACCACCATTACTTCATACTGGCATGGAATTAAACATTTATTATTAACAGCTGGTTGTTAAACATTTTTCAGAAGGTGAACGAGATATTGTCAAGTGAGACATAGTGACTCAGTCCTTACACGATCTTAGCGTATTAAACATTTTTTCAATTCAGTTGAAGCGGCAATTCCTTTTTTATACAATTTTTATAAGTAATTTAAACATTTAATAAGGTTCAATAAATATTTATTAATAAATTATAAGAAAAGAGGCAAAGTAACTTCATTTCAAAAGTATTTCAAGATTTTAGTTGCATTGTCCTAAAATCCTTCCTTGAAATTTGTCGATAAATGGGCATAAAGCCCATGCCAAAGACTATCTTTTAATTCTAAATAGTAGTAGTAGTAGTAGTAGTAGTTAAATTTTGACTCTTCACGAGTATTGAGAAGGAAAGTCGTGTGTCATTTCCTTAGAAACCAAAATCTTGTGTTTTTAGTAGAATAAAATTTATAAATGAGGTAAATGAATTTAGAAATAAATGTTATTTATTTCCACAATCTATTTTACGATTTTTTCAATTTAATTTAATTGAAACCTACTTTGGTTTCTTGTTTTTTAACATTTTTTGTCAATCATTCGGGCAACTAAATGTGGGTCTCGACTCTGGGCATAGAACTGTTTAAACATTTTGGAAATATATCTTATATGTAATAAGGTTTGGTTCATATAAGGACTCAATATTTTATATTTAACTTTTTGAGTCGGTTTACAAAATCAAATTTTGTAATATGGTCCATAGCGGATATTAAATTTAAATGCCCGTTTGCGGATTGGTTACGGTTCTCATATAATTGACAACTGAGAGTGTTCCCAATTCACATAAAAAATTATAAGAAGAATCTAAATATTGGTGCTTACCTTATCTTTCTTTAAGAAGACCTCAAAAGGTTCTTCCAAATCCTTTCCTTGTCCACTTAGAGGAGAGTACTGGATGGGAAGAGGGTTGGTCACTTTCACCCCATCTCCAACATACTCTCCAACTTGAATGTTGCTCAGCTGAAATAATAATAATAATAATGATAATGAAAATAATAATAATAAATAATAATAATAACAATACATTGAATGCCCCTTCCACAAAGAGTATGTTTAGAGGAAAAACAAATCGAACTAAAAATAATTAAAATATTTTGTTCCTCTCAAACAAATCATTGATCATCTTTGGCACAAACGAGAGAAAATAGTCTTTGAATATTCTTTATTAATAGTTTTTACATTAAAGATATATAAAGAAGAAAATAAGTCAACCTTAATGATGGCGTTATCAGGACTTTGAACTTGCAGACTGACGACAGCCTTGATTCCAACTCCGGAAAACTTATTCCTTATTTCTGGAATACCCATTCCGAGCCTTCCTTCATACTCGTACGTGTACTGCATACCAGGCATGAATGCGAGGGAAGACCCTGAAGGAAACCACATTCATTTAAGGATCACCAATCGGTAAATTATATAATAATGGGGTTGCTTTAAGGGTTTGTGCAATTTTTCTAAAATTATCGCATTCATCAATAATGAAGGCAAAGAAGATTTTCATTATGACAATATTAAAATAAGATACGAATTTCAAACGATAAATCAAAACTACAGATGCATTTTTTTCGTTTTCTGTTCACGCAATGAACAAAATTTGAGGTAAAAACAAATAAATAAGCCTTTTTATTATAAATACATTTTGTTCTAAGCCGACATTTTGGCATAAGTTATCAAACAGAGTTCTAAATAAATAATGAACCTATTATAGAAGTGGTTATATAAGCTGTTCTTAAAGGTTACCACCGACATGTTGGGTATCCCAAATGTTTGCCAACCACGGGGTTGCACCTTACTGAAAATAACTTGTGAGTACAATATATTTTAATGC
Organism: Bathynomus jamesi; assembly: GCA_023014485.1. Lineage (NCBI taxonomy): Eukaryota > Metazoa > Arthropoda > Malacostraca > Isopoda > Cirolanidae > Bathynomus > Bathynomus jamesi. The sequence goes on along the minus strand of JAJOZX010000123.1, from coordinate 103,010 downwards.
AGCGTTCAAACTCACCAAAATCAAGGTTCAAACATTTGTCAGTTGAATTAAACATGTAAAGGTTAACTATTTTAAAAAATCAACTTATTTAAAGATATTGAAATAACTGCACGTCTGTATCTGTTCAAAAATAGTTCCTGAACTCGAGTTATCATAAATGGATTCGTTTATTCTGATTTAATTTCAAGATTTATTTCAAAATACTTCTTTCTATTGATAAACTTTAGGTTTAATTTCCTTTTTGGAAAACAAAATACAACTGTAATCATTGAAAAAGATTAAGAATAATTTTAATGTTCAAAAGTGGTTAAGAGATAATTAAAAAGTATCGTTTCATATCGGAAACCGACTCATGGTGGCTATTTCGATGTCCGAGCATCGGTTCACTTCTTCAAAACGAATGAAAAAGAATGTCTTACCAATAAGGGCGAGGAGAAGGAGGACCTTCATCGTCTAAATTCTTCAGTTTCTTCAGGAGTGTAACAAAAGTACTGATCAGCCAATGTCTTTCGACTGACTGGTGCTGAGTGATTTTCACTCACGCCTTAAATAGTGGCAAGCCTCTGCGGGAGATATCGCTTCTGGGGGAAAGGGGGAAAGAAAGGGTCAGCTTTTGCATGAGTAGGCAACAGTAACTTATAATAATAATAATAATAATAATAATAATAATAACAGAACTTCATTATAATTTGGAAATGTCAGAAGAAGAAGGAAAAAAGTCTCTGGACAAAAGTTTGGTTAAAAGGAAAAAAAAACCAACTTGTTTCCAACCAAATTTTCCAGAATTGCCAAGTTAATTAATAGCAATATCGATCCAGCCTAACCCAACCCAATCTTAATTAATTTAACCTTATGTTCACCCTAACCTATAACCTAATCTAACTTTAATTAGCTTGACCTAACCCGCAAAATGAAGTTTGGCAATAGTTGATGGTTCAACATGTTTTGCAAGTAATCAATCAAATGGGATATGACGCCTCCAATTCAGGGCTGAACTCAGACCTGAAAAAAAATAAAAAAAATGATTACAGATATTACTTAGAAAAAATTAATTGCATTATTTTATTAATTAATTATCAAGTAATTAACTGCATTCATTAGTTTGACTGACTGACTTACTAACTGAGTCAACTGATTGAATAAGTGATTGACTGATTGATCCGTTGACTGATGGATTAATATAAATTTAATCGTATTATTTCGCTCCCATTCATTTAATAATCTGTGAAGCCGGCATGCTCTGACTATATACAGTGTGTGTGTATATATATATATATAAATATATTATATATATATATATATATTATATACTGTATGTAAACTGCAAAGTAGTTACATGACTCAAATTTTGTGACCTAGCCTTGAGAGAAGGTCTTTAGCATCGCATCTCATTGCCCCTAACACTTTGATTTTAGGGGAAAGGGAGGAGAAAAAATGCAGTAGAGATCAAATGGGGTTGGGGGACATAACAATATAGAACAAACGCGAATAAAACAACAAACCATTCAAGTTTCAAATTCAAAGAGAGGGAGAGAGAGAGAGAGAGAGAGAGAAACACTCGCCGGTGTTGTTCCTAAGCAAGGAAGGCCTGGTTCAATCTTTTATATATATATATTATTTATTTATTTTTTTTTTGCAAAATTTCTCATTAAAATACAGTAATAGTGATTCCGCAAATTTATGACTGGGCCCCTCGTGTATATATATATATAACCTTGGTTAACCTTGGTTTTGCTTCCGCCCGAATTGTTCATTTTGACGAAGGTTAAGCTTGTCACTCCACCTTCGACCTACAGTTTTAACGTGGAATCCTAACCACGCCCCACTAACAGCCGAGTAGTTAAGAAGCTGTGCTTCTTAAAAACTAGGCTACCCAGGGTACCCATTTATCTGCCAACCAATTTCTTTATTGTGTGGAAGGATGAACAGCTGGGCTTTGCTGCGTGCCGCCTGCCGTTATCGAGTCTCGATCCCGGGGCCGATGGATTTGTAGTCAGTGACATTACCACTACACCACCGAGGCGCATATACTGTAATATATAATATATATATATATATATATGTGTGTGTGTGTGTGTGTGTGTGTGTGTGTGTGTGTGTGTCAAATACCTAGTCCAAGAACGTACGACTAGGGAAATAAATTCGATGAAAATACAGGTATCCGGAAAAATCATCGCCCACAATTCACCGTCCACAATTCATCGCTCACAAATCATTACTCAGGATAATTCATCGCCGACAATTCACCGTCCACAATTCATCGCCCAGAAGAACAGATTGCTGCCCATCATCCAAATATTTGGAAATTTCTGGAGTGCCTTAAGAAAGAGCAAACTTTAAAGTGAAATCAGAATTGAACAGTACAGAGGTGGCCACGAACCTCAAAAGAAAAAAAGGAAATATCGCAATTGCGCGATTCAGAGCATTGTATTGTCGAATATATATGAGAGAGATAGCTCATAATATTTCATATTAGAATGTGTTTTAGAGAAAATAAAACGGAAAATACCCGGTTAGGTCAACTGAATGCCCGGTTAGGTCAACTGAATGCTCGGTTAGGTTAATTGAATGCCCGGTTAGGTCAACTGTACGCCCTTGATGATTGGTTAGGTTAAGTTGTAATATTTTCGTTAGTTTTTAAACGAAAATGACGAGAGCAGAAATACATAATAAATAGTTTGGTAGTCCCGCTAATACGTAAGTACCAAAATCAACTTTTTTGTAAACAAATGTTGGTTAAAAGATCAAGAGAGATAGGCTTAGACCTAAATACCTTTGAAAAAAGTAACCACGAAAATAGACATAATTTTCGCAAATACTTTTTATTGAGTATCGTTTTAATAAATAAATATTTCACACATTTCTTTATTGGGGTTTTAGTAAATAAATATTGTTTCAAACATTTTCCTATTTATTCTTATTTTGTTGGGGTGAACATATATATATATATATATATACATATATATATATATATATATACAGGGCGTCCCAAAAAAATGTATACACACTTTAACAGCTGATAGCTCAATTGATGTTTCTTTCTTTCCAAGTTAAACCTATTAGAATTATAATGGCAGGCAGACTAAGCTTTGAACAAAGGAAATTCATTCTAAAATGCTACTGGAAGTGTGAAAACGCAGTTGAAGTGCAAAGACAGTTTAGGAGGGAGTTTCAAACAGATCCACCAACGCGACTTACCATCACTCGAATTAGAGATAAGTTTGAAGCCGATGGAACTGTTCAGAATGTCCACAAGAAGCGTTCCGGAAGACCACGGACATCGACAAGCCCCACAAAGCAAGAAAGAGTACTGGAAACGTATCACCAAAGTCCAAGAAAATCTGTGCGGCAAGCGAGTCGTGAGGTAGGAATTTCAGAATCGTCTGTCCAACGCATTTTGAGCGCTGTCAATGGAAAAGTTACATTCCAAGATTAGTCCATGCTATTAATGAAGATGATGATGATCCGGACCGAAGAGTGGAGTATTGCGAGTGGTACTTGGCACGATGTGGATGTGGATTGGACGAAGGGGTTTCGTAGAATACCCTCCGCGTTCACCAGACCTCACACCACTAGACTTTTTTTATGGGGATACTTAAAAGACAAAGTCTACGCTATAAAACCTGCAACAGTCGCTGAATTGAGAGCAGCCATTGAACGAGAATGCACACAAATACCAAACGAAATGTTTCGTGATGTTTGCGATTCCATTGCTTCGCGTTGAAATGAAATGTTTTAATAAACACTGCCTTTATAATTATTTAAAGTGTGTATACATTTTTTTGGGACGCCCTGATATATATATATTATATATATATATATATATATATATATATATTATATATATATATATGTTCGGTGAATTGTATGGGCGATGAATTGTGTTGCGGTGAAATGTATGAGCGATGAATTGTGGGCAGTGAATTGTGGGCGACTAACTTTCCTAGACCCGAAAATACACTGAGCGGCAGAAAAATCGGCCCACTTGGAATATCGAGAAAAGCCAAAAAGTGGGCAAGCTTCTGTTTATAAAAGTTTTAAAATTCGAAAATATAGTCTATGAGGCAACCAAATAACGAGACAAAACGCCAGCTGCGAACACACTAGCTGTAACGAATTTTCGACTTCTTTTAAGAATTCGACAGTCCGACATTCATTTGCTCTTAGACTGCTAGTGCCACTTTTTCCTTCCACTAGTGAGAGTAGGCATTTGCCTTTAGTAACAGATAGACTTCTAATTCTTTTGGGTTTCAGAAATGGACATTTACAATGGATATGAGTGCCGTGAACGTCGTAAGAGTCGTTGCCCTAATTGAAGATAGTCGGGGCCAGCGTTACGTCGCCGATGCTCTAGGAATTTCAAGAACAACGGTTCGACATGTCTACCAACGTTATGTGGAGACAGGAGAGTAAGATTTAGTCTTCGAACATTTGATGGACGGGAAAGAGTGTGGAGACGAACAGGAGAAAGTCCGTGAACAATATTCGTCCCTAGTGGACCATAGTCCAATTGACATGCTCACGAGCGAAAGCAAGACGAGCATTGCGGTGGTGTGGGGGCAATTCCGGGTTGATTGTTGGACGTTTAGCATGTAAGCCACTTTCCATAAGACTCCTTCTAACGGTTCGCTCCGATACACTGACGTCTTGAGCTCCTTTCCAGCATTGCGGACGTTTGTGGCAGTCAAGCGACGATCTCGCAAAACATTCAAGACGATGAAACGATCGTCACGGGCAGAAGTGCAGCGCGATCTTCCAGATCCTGGTCTTCGGGTGTACTCTCCTGTCTCCACATAACGTTGGTAGACACGTCGAACCGTTGTTCTTGAAATTCCAAGAGCATCGGCGACGTAACGCTGGCCCCGACTATCTTCAATTAGGGCAACGACTCTTACGACGTCCACGGCACTCATATCCATTGTAAATGTCCATTTCTGAAAACCAAAAGAATTAGAAGTCTATCTGTTACTAAACGCAAATGCCTACTCCCACTAGTGGAAGAAAAAAGTGCCACTAGCAGTCTAAGAGCAAGTGAATGTCAGACTGTCGAATTCTTAAAAGAAGTTGAAAATTCGTTACAGCTAGTGTGTTCGCAGCTGACGTTGTTTTGTCTCGTTATTTGGTTGCCTCATAGCCTATATTTTCGAATTTTAAAACTTTTATGAACAGAAGCTTGCCCACTTTTTGCTTTTCGCGATATTCCAAGTGGGCCGATTTTTCTGTTGCTCAGTGTATGAATTTTTAAATATTTGCCATAATTTCATAATTAATAATTTATATATTTCGGCGAATTTATTCCCATAACTGGTACTATTTAATTATTAGATAATAGTCGTTATGTTACCTTTATTTTTTGTTTACTGCTTTTCTTTTGTTTTAATGGAGGTTTTTATAAACGACAGGTCGAAAATGGCTGATTGTCTGAATTTTTGGTTCAGAGTGTGTAGAGCAAGCCTGAGGTTGTATGAATGCATTTGTGATTAGAACGTGTGCATTTGCGTTTCCTCGGGAAAGGAGCACAAATGTGCAGTCCATCTTGCTCCTGATGATTAATGAAGGATTTAAAAATAGCTATAACGTTATAGTCTTTCAGAACGCTTTTGATAAAGTAACGCATAGGATACTCATGGCCTGAGCCTTATGATAGGCATCCAAGGATAGAAAGCCGGTTAAGCGACAGGAAAGGGGAGGCTTCAGAGTGGCTCTTGTTACAAGATGGGGTCCCTCAGAGCTCAGTACTAGAACCCCTTTTATTTATAATTTCTATAAGTAAAATAGATATAGGCATTCTTAGTACGATATAAAGATTTGCGAATGACGCTAAATTAAGTGCAGCTGCAGAAAATCTTGAAGGAGTTACGAATCTTTAAACCGATGTCGATAGGTTGAGTGAGTGATTCACTAATCGGCAGATGTCCTTCAACTCTGAGAAGTGCAAGGTTATGCAACTAGGGACTAGGAATCCTCGCGCAACTTATTCTATATTAGGTCAGAATTTAGCTTCAACAGATTTAGAGCAGGAGTTAGGAGTTTAGGTCAGTCTAGTGATTTTATGTAAATTTTCAAGGCTATGTGTATAGAAATGAAGAAGAAAGGTCTCAAGATTCTAAACTATATTTGGAATCATTTTAACTTTACAAGTAAAATTATATTATTTCTCTGCAACTCGTTTGTTTCACCTATTTTAAAGTATGGCGGCCAAATTTGGTCTTTCCACCTGAGAAAAGATAGAGAACGATTAGAAAAAGTGCAGACAAAGGTAACCGAGAGCTTACCCTGTGTTTGTCACAAATCGTACGAGCAAAAATTATAAAAATTAAACTTATTTTCTCTAAATTGGATCGATAACGTAGTTGCACTAAACATTTCGCATTGAACGCCAAACCTACGCGAATAATGGCTACAAACTAGAACCCCAAAAATATTGGACACAGGCGGCTTCTTCTTCAGGAGCGACTCTTGCAGAAACGAACACCCCTCCAGTGGAGTGGTGAAGACAAGGGCAACATTCATTTCTCGCGTGCCAGGCGGGAACATTGCTGGATTCTCGTTGCCTGCCCAGTTTCAAAGCTTTGTTTAAAACACCGCGTTTCATTGTGGTTTTCTTTTAGATATCAGACAAATATCTGAGGTAACGTCTTTCTATATAAAATATAAAATAAATTGGAATAAATTGTTGCTTGAAGTAGTAAATGGTTCCATATGGATATGCTTAACAACAAGCTATAGAAAAGGTCTTAAATACATTGCTTTGATGTTAATTTAGTTTGTGTGTGTGTGTGTGTGTGTGTGTGTGTGTGTGTGTGTGCCGTGTGCCTACTCTGAGTGAGTTTTAATATTCTGCAATTTTGTTGCTAATCTACCTCGTCTTTTCTAAATATGTGCGTGTGCATTGTGTGATTCATTGGATCCATCCTTAATTATTCTCTCTCTCTCTCTCTCGATTTCTATATATACACTTCCACTTAAACTATGAACGCATTGATGATAAAGAAAAAAATATATACTGTATATACTTTATATGCTCTCCCTCTCTCAATTTCTATATATACTTCCACTTAAATTATGCATGCATCGACGGTTTTATATATATATATATATATACTCTCTCTCTCTCTCTCTCTCTCTCTCTCTCTCTCCCTCTCCCAAAATAGTTAACATTAATGGTTTAAATTACTATTTGAATAGCGAACGTAGAAAGAATACAAAGAAAGTTGTATAACTTCCACACGGCGGCTCCAGGCAACACGGCGACGCTTAGCAACAAAACTCCAAGTCAGAAACTAGTCTCGGGTCACAATTTTCAACCTTTGCACGTAAGACAACTTTGGTGAAGGTGAAATGCGGTGGAAAAAAAAAGCTCCTCTTGACGCCACGGACCGACGTCATTATAGGATTAAACTACTACTTCTTCGTGAATATTTGAATTTAACAAACCAACTGAACATAAAGTGTAAAATGGATTAATTAACAATTATACTTTTATATTTCATTTAGCTTTTTCTAAATTACGATCAAATTTAAGACATAATTTAATCTTTTTTGCATTCGATGGTTGTGCCTTATCTCAAGTGGTTAGACTATAAACTATTTATAAAGTACATTGCTACTACTATTATTATTATTATTATTATTATTATTATTATTATTATTGACTTCGGGTGTGGTCAGTTTTAGGAATATATCAGTCAGTAACAACAAAAACATACAAATTTATTACATTGCAGTTATACGTGATATACCCATATGAGGATAAAACATAAATATTAGTTAATGAACGTAAATATTATATAAAAACTGTAATGGAATTGATAGAAAAACATTAGATAACTTTAATAATATGTGAAAATCTTGCAAATTTAGTATAAAACTAAGTGAACATTAACCTTTCAAATGTTCCCCGCGCGATGATTCCTCATTTCACGAAGTTCAAGCTTGTCGCCCCTTAGGTTTTAAAATGAAACTTAGGTTTTAAAATGAAATATCACGCAAGTTTGATATGAAATTAAATATAAAGTATCACTAACTATTCACTCCAACACTTTATTTACAAAAATATAAAGAGCGTACACATAGTTTTCATTATTACGACACATACTACAGTATATTGTATGCAATTGCAAATTGGCTTTAGCATCGGACGCGTTTTATAGGCTAAAATTTGTTTTTCAGTATATTTATATCTTTTCTATATAAAGATTTATATAATTAGTCAGTCAAAGAAATCTTGATTTATATATGAAATAGTGAAAGTTATGTATAAATTGTGACATGCATACATTGGGAGCACAATTAATTTTATAGAATTCAGGCAGTTATGTTTTTGGTGTTACTAATTCGCAACGGAAAATGTAACACCAATTAGTTTGGTGTTACTAAGTAATCCGTAAAGGAAAATGTAACAACGATTATTTTGGTGTTACTGATTCGCAAAGGAAAATGTAACACCAATTATTTTGGTGTTACTAATCCGCAAGGGAAAATGTAAGGACCTAGTATGTTTCATGGACTGCTCTCGATTTTCCTACGAAATTGTAAACAAGGGCCGTCGATGACCCTGATTTTGTTTCTGCAATCGGTTTTCTTAAGAAACCTAACCTAACCTAACCTAACCTAACCTAACCTAACAGATCGCGACCAACTTGACTCGTACCTTTGTGAATTTGTATGGCGTAAGCGCCACACCAGCTCGGACTTATTCAAAAAGATGTTGGAGTGTATTGCGTCGTTTCAGTAAATAAATTTATTCAATATCCAATAACATTTTTCTTTATCATTTCTCAAGAAAACCGATTGCAGAAACAAAATCAGGGTCATCGACTGCCCTTGTTTGCAATTTCGTAGGAAAATCGAGAGCAGTCCATGAAACATACTAGTCCCAAATGTAACACTAATTATTTCAACACCAGCCTATATGTGTACAACTAATCAGTTTATGGTAACAATTCATGTCATTAATGCATAAATTACGTAATCATGCATGCACTATATAAGCTCCATTAATCGTTACATTCTGCGTGTTACGCTCCGTTTTAATAACATTTCGAGTGTATAATTCATTGAATATTCATTGAATTTGATCATACGCTTGAAATGAAACGTATAACCACGAATAGGGTTATACGAATCTGATTAAACGCATAGCTACTAATGAATGTGATTGGAATTATGCAGAGGGGTTGACAAAGGTAAATAGACACGTTCGGTTTTTCCATAGTTTTTTATTTGATAATAAAAGTCAATAAATAATAACAGATTTATTGAATCAATATATTTGGTGTTGGTGTTGCTTTCCCCTTTCCGTTACGTATGTAAAGGTGACACGTTCTGGCATTCCAGTGATAAGGACAATCGCTGTCGCGTGTGTTTACTTTTGTCAACCCTTTATCAACACTTGAAATGCTACTGAAATGGAACAAAATACCTATAATAAAACTTGTAATAAAACTTACTTTGAAGAGAATGAAGCAAAATTCTACCAATATTTCGATTTAATTGTACTACAATACAAGATGTTTATAAAATCCAGCATCATAGGCAAAGTTTACTAACTAAAATTTGTTTATTTATCTGACACTGGATTTTGTGGATACTATGGATGTCTTTATTAGGTTATTCCATGTCGAGTCACCAAGAGGTCCTCCGGTAACCCTCTCAGATTTTGATGAAACTTTACCCAAATGTTGATATAGTGCTGTAATGATAACACAGAAAATTTTAGTGGTGTATGTCGAGTAGATTACAGCCCCTTGAAAAATTTCCTATGCATGATTCATAAGCATATTTGTAGCTATTTCATGAAGGAAAATAGGTATAAAGTTGAAAATTGGTACTCTAGGACATCAGTGTTTCCCAACCGGGGGCCATATGGCTCCCTGGGGGCCATGACACATTTGAAGGGGGCCACAGGAAAATGTTATTTTGTAAAATAGAGTTAAATCTGCATATTACCTACTGAAAATAATGCTTATGGGGGCCACGGGAAAAAATAAGGTTCCTAAGGGGGGCCATAAGCCAAAACCGGTTGGGAACCACTGCTCTAGGTGATGTTGATCCAATTTTTCCAAATATACCCTTAGAAATGGTGTACGCTACTTTATTTTTGAGTTATGAACTATTAAAAATGACATTTAAAAAAAAAAAAAAAAATCCAATTTTCAGGTTCTCATGGCACTTATACTCTGTGTTGTACAATGCCCAAATTATACATTTGAAATATTTATATGTTAGTGTATAATCAGAAACTAGTAAAATTATATCAAACTATTCTTAAAGAAAAGGCAGAGGTGTGAGATTTGGACCCTTGATTTCTTTTTTGCCTAAAAAGACCTTCCTTTTAGTGGATAGATGACCATGTGGGCAATTACGTAGCATATCGAAACTTGTATCACTTAATTATGTGAGTCTAATATAGACAAAAATTAAACTTTGCCCGTTTTTATTTATTCCTAAAGACTACCATTTCAAAACCACTGTTCTAAACCATTAACATTACAACTTACTGAGAAATATATTATGGTTCATGACATTTGCAGATGTCAAACACATCGAGACCAAACCATTATTATTATTTTTGGAGCAAGTGTAGTTTACGTCCCCCTACATTATCCTAGTGTAGTTTACGTCCCCCTACATTATCCTAGTGTAGTTTACGTTCCCCTACATTATCCTAGTGTAGTTTACGTTCCCCTACATTATCCTAGTATAGTTTGCGTTCCCCAACTTTATCCGCGTATACCTAATCAAATAAAGCGTTTTATTTGATGGATTCATTTAAAAAATGTCTCCTAAAGATCCTAGTGTAGTTAACATTCCCCAACTTTGACCTAGTGTAGTTTGTCTCCCGTTTTGCGTCAGGGGGACGCAAACTACAATTTCTCCTTATTTTTTTCTAGGCGAATTTTTTTCCGAACCTGTACGTTACCAACGAAAGTATCCTCGCTATATATATATGCTGCAAACCACAAGGAAAAAGAAAAACGATTCCAAGGCCTTTCGTGTATTCAGAAAGGCCTTGGAATCGTTTTTCTTTTTCCTTGTGGGTTTGCAGCATTCATTCATTTCACGTGTTTAATTGTGAAATTCATCCCATATATAAATATATATATATATACTTGTGAATTATTGTTTTTTTAAGTTCGTTGATTGTACCTTATTTTAGATTTGTTCCATTCCATCTTTTAGTTTTTCTCTTTTGCTAACCTGGAGTGGATTTGACGTTCTTTATTGGTCTAAACTCCCTCTTCCTCTGTTTCCACGACAACCGCTTTCATCTTCTCTCCGAAATAACCTTAAATGACGTCAGGAAGGTCAACAATCAATCCTCTTATTTTTCTTTTTCAAGTTCAAGGAGCCACATTTGTTCTGGAACTACTATTAATTCAATCTTCCCCAAAGTTGTTACATATTTACAGATACTGTAAATAAATATATATTTTTTTATGTACGAGAAATATGAGACACAGATTCGCCCTTTGTAATGACATCAGAAAAAATATGTTGGGCCTCAACAAGACACTAAAATCTTTTGTGCAAGTTCTATTTTTTAGCAAAACACTTGTAGTATATATAATTCTTACACAGTTATCTAAACATATGTCATGCAGTGTGTATATGTGTGTGTGTGTGTAAAACTATACATGCACACTAACTATCCCATTACGGTGCAGATGGGCTACAGTAAACACGATATATAATATATAAACACCAAATAAAAAAGAGTTGTATAAAAATATGAAATGATGCTCCTTTTTTATGCGTGTGATTAAGGTCCCTTAGCAACTGTTTACACATGCATGAACGAACGGACATTTTCCTGCAGTTGCTTGGAGAATATGAGACTGTTAGACTCTTCGTTAACAACTAAGTAATCACAGTCAAATATATCCTGTTCTCTCTACACACACACACACACACACACACACACACACACACGCGCGCGCGTGCGCGCTGGCTACCGTATAAAACCGCAACATTTTCACACTTTCAGTTGTGGATGACGACATTTAAAGTAGTCTAAATAACCTAATTAAGTTAGCCTAACCTAACCTAGCCTGGTATAACCTTCATTATATCATCTTGTTTATGATATTTAATTATTTTTAATAAAAAATAAGTCTGAGTCTATGATGATACCACTACTATCGATATGTATAATGGTGCGACGTTTTTGGGGGTGAGTTGGAGGTTGTTTTTTGTCATAAAGCATCGACCCCTCAAAAACCCGCTTTTCTTTGTTTTGCCTTTTGAAAATGTTGTTCAATATTAATTTTACTTAAAATATCCATCTAAAAGTGATCAACCGAAAGTAAAACCTATTTTAGCCATATCCTCAGACCATATTAAGTTTTGTTGATTATTGAGGGTGATTTATTAGTTTAATTTATAACATGAATAAGCATTTTAATGTAGTCTTTCATTGTATGATTGGGATTTTCAATATGGCATACTTTCCTGTCCTTCATTGCCCTTAAATATTAAAAATTAGAAGAGAATTGAAGATATTATAGCTATCTCCTGGGACAGGGAGTTACCAATAGACGGACTGGCGACAGATTTTATATGGATTGCCGGGAATAAACTCATACTCTGAGTATAGGATTTACTTTAAAATATAAGCAAACTTTGACATTTTGAAAGAATCAATATCAAACTTTTTATTCCTTTTGGAAAGTTTAAATTTAGTTTTCAATTGGGAGATTAATGGTGGTAAATGTAAGGTGATTTGATTTGGGTAAAATATAGCCTATTAACAGAACGAAAACACATAACGAAAACACTCCGACAAAAATGAGGTGTGGGTAGAGAACAGTGATGGAGCTACAGAAATGGTGCTATACCGTTTGCGCCAAAATTGAATTCATGAACTAAAACGTATTCGTTTTTTATCGTTTCGTTTGGGTCGAACCGTACTTTTTAATTGCACTAAGATTTTTAGGTTCCATAAATTTACCTGAAAGTTCAACTAACCTAACCTAACCTAACCTCTACTAATATAGCAGTAAAAAGATGTTTTTATTTGACCCAAACGAAACGATATAAATTAACGAACAAATTTTGGCTCATAAGTTAAATTTTGGCGCAAATGGTACAGCACAGTATCTGTAACTCTACCAAGCATTATAGGCTAGGTTGAGTTAGGTTAGGTTAACATACGTTAGGTTAGTAGGATTAGTTAGGTTGCACTAGGTTATTAGGTTAGGTTGCGCTAGGTTATGTTAGGTTAAGTCTAAACCTCAATACGTCGCTGCAACAGAATTAATGTTTTTGAAAGCATTCGCAGTTTCTGCAAAAAAACTGTATTCAAATAGGATAGACATTAAATTCATTGGGACCTTTGTTTTTCCAGATGTACAAAGGTAACTTAAACTATACACTTCATGTTATGGATCTGTTTGCAATTGAATATGTGTTGATGAAAACTCAGGTGACATGAGTAACATCTCTTTTGAACAAAACTGCAATCTTTTGATTCTGATCCACTGGTTGAATTATACCAAGTTTATCCTTAATTTCCGTTAAATCAAGTATGCTGTATGTGATATTCCAAGGAAACGTTCAACGTTCTAATATTTATTTGACTTCTCAACCATCAGCTACTTGTGGATCATTCTATAGGTGATAAAACAAAGGAATATCTCATACCTAAATTGCGTTAAAACTTCATATTATGCAAAAAGGGATCAACTTACTCCCGTAAAAAACTGAATTTGGTTGATGTTTTCAAATAAATTTTCTCTGCTTTTGATTCAGTTATTAAAGCGCAAATTAATGAGGAAAATGATGCGAGTTTCTATTTTAAAACAACGTGACATTTGAAGAATAAAATTGTAACACGATACCTCAGTTAATGCGCAATCCAAGTACCAATTAATTATAATACAATTCGAATCTGTTGACTGTATAATCTATCTTCTTTCTACAAATATTATTACTTCTGTATAACAGTATAAGATTTTACCATTTTATATGATAATATTTGCGAATTTGTTAAGTTTCACCACCAATATGTGCGCATGCGCAATCTCAATTAAGGGGAATAAAAATTCTTTATCCTTTTTGGGGGGACTAACAACGTAAATATTTTCATTATTTTAAAGAACACTGACAAACCTCAGGAACGACCAATCTTCTCTCCTTTTTTTTCCAATACCAGTTTAACATGATTTTGAAAAGAATTCAGGTGTCGAACAAACAACTCTGTCAATTTCGATGCTTTGCAAAACCTCTTTGAATACTCTGATCAACATTTCTCTTGAATTTTGGTCTTGGACTCTGAATATTGCAGACACTTCAGTTTGTTGTTTGATAATTGCACTAGGATTTTTGCATGGATTTAAATCGGATGAGTTTCCAGACCATCGTTCGAGTTTAACTCATCAAAAATTGCTAAAGTGATGTTATCTATCAAAACTATAGAAAATTCACACAAAATCGGTAAAGAATTTTGTTGCACCCAGTGGCGTAGCTAGAGTTTGTGCCGCCCGGGGCGGTCCTTGAGTTTGCCGCCCCCCTGAAACACAACACAATACACATAACAAACATACTTAAACAAAAAGTGAAAACGACGTATAGAAAAAAAACCTGTGAAAAATATTAGGACATGTTTACTTCTGAAGTGAAAAAATTAACTACAACATTCTACAAAGTTATTTTTCTTGCTTTTCTGTTAGCAAAATCTTCGATGACATTGTCGAAGTCTATTTCGTCTGTCAATTGTTGTTCTATAGACAGTATGGCAAGATTTCTCAACCGCAAGGTGCTCATAGTAGATCTTAGGTAATTCTTTATCAGTTTTAGTTTAGAGAAACTCCTCTCACAGCTAGCAACACTAACAGCAATTGTGAGAAAAATCCGCAGCAGTATTACAATATTTGGAACCGAGTTACCAAGATTATACTTTTGAATAAACTGCAAAAGTTCAAGGGGGCCTTTCTTCCACGTCTCTGTTTCGTCTTGCGTAGCAGCAACAGCAATAAAATGCTGAAGTCTTTTTCTCTCAACGAGGAACTCTTCCTTATCAATGTCATCGTGATCGTGATCTAAGCACAACTAAGCGCTTAAATAGGTATGATGGTCAATAAGGCCATCTTCAAGGGAACACAATCCTTACCATTGTCGGAAATTAACGAAGTAAGCAGTGTTTTCGTGGAAAAATAAAATTGTCTGGCGTCTTGTATCCTTCTACTGTCCCGACATAAAAAAAAAAACCTTTTTTTTCATTGCAGTAGACCAAAAGTGCCGCCCCTCAAAAAGTGCCGCCCGGGGCGGACAGCCCCCTCCGCCCCCCTCTAGCTACGCTAGTGGTTGCACCCCTTATCTCATATCACCTCAGGCAAAAATGAATAAACGAAAGCAGCCAGTAATTTTTTAAGAGTTACTTTAACTTTAAATTAGTCAGTCTTTATATATTAGATGCATCGTTTTCTTTAATGTATTTTAAAAACGGAATGTCTATGCAGCTCAAAATTGATGATGATTGATTTGGAATCAAAATGAATTGCATCTTGAAAGGCTTCAGTTGTATTTTATTTCCAATTTATGGGCAAAAAATTAAATTTGCACATATCAATCGTACGTACGTATAAAGACATATATAAACGTTCCTAAGCCAGCCAAAACTGATTTTGAGTTTTGAGTTAATAACATGTCCTGGTAACCATGAAATAACTGAAATTCCATATGACATCAAGATTTTTTTGTGTTGAATGTTGCAAAGTTATCGATTTTTTAAAATTTCTTTTTCAAATATCTTTAATGAGAGTAGTAATAATTTTTACAATGGGGGCCTATGCCCCCCTTATGTACGCCACCAGGGCCGCCGAGAGAGAGCGGGGAAGCCGAGATAAATCCCCGGGGCCCGGACCTCTAGGGGGCCCGGAAAGAGGGGGGATGAAATCCAAAATATTAATAAAGCAATTGATTAAATAACAGAGAGGAAATATAATTAATGAACATACATTTTATAGAGATTATCATAGTCAAACTGAAACAGATAAAATATTATCTGCCGTCCACCAATGCCAAAGACCGACTGACAGATCTGGGAACCACTGTAATTGAAAGTCAGTTAGCCCATACTTTGAATTTCATCAGAATCATTTACCACTTTGCTAGAGAGAAGGCAAAGAGAGTACACTTCTAATTATGAAAATCTTGCAGTAAACAATTGTCTTGCCTGCACGGACTGGTACTGCATTTGTAAATTGTATGGTGATTGATAGAATTAATATAATTAATTGATTCGAAAAATAAAATGGTCATTTTCCTCTGAGTTGTTTATTCATACTGTATGTTTTGAATAGTGACTTGGACATATAATCAGTTTGCTTGTTATGTACACAAATAACATTCATAATAAAATATTGAGTAAACAGGGGGGCCCAATCGGGCCCATATACCAATCCTTCCCCGGCGCCCGTGGCAGCTCTTGGCGGCCTTGTACGCCACTGTATATGTAACTTTGCCAAATAGTCGGAGAATTATCTCTTAAAATATTTGTTACTTTCACAGAAAAGTGGGTTAGCGATTATAAATTGTCCAATCAGAATCAGAAAACTGAGTTATAGGTTAATAAGTGTCCAGTCAAGGACTGTTTCATTTCTTCCAAAGGCTGACCAATCAGAGGAAGGAAAATATTTTTACACCTTAAATTCGGTAATATATATATATATATATACGATGCCATAACAGACATAAATAAAAATTATGCCTATGTTTCACAGTTTCTGAAATTACTGATAAGCAAACCGCCAGCCAGGACAGCTTAGTTGTAAACCACCAGACTGTTAATCTGAAGGTCTTGGGTTCGTCTCTCGTCTCCGAGTTCAGCCTTCAAAGATTAAGGTGCTTCTGGTCTCCCTGGTGGGGTAGATCCCCTACGTCATATGGTTTTAGACGTTACGAAGAGTTAAATAACCCCAAACATTATTAGCCGTATTATAGGCACTAGGCCCTTTTGCGAGACAGCATTTTGACCGAGGTGCCAAATCGTGACTTCAGACTTCAAGAGTTTTTCCCTCCAATTGGAATTTTTTATGAGATCGTTTGCAACTGCAACAAAAACTGTATAGAAACATAATACGATTTAACTTAACCTAACCAAAGTCTTCCTAACCTCGCCTAGCTTGACATAACCCAATCTAATTTAACCTAGCCTAACTCCTTAACTTTTATTTCAATGGCACCTATTAGAAATTTAATAGAGAATAACATAGAATAAAATCCTTAACAGCACTACCAATGTATATACTCGTACATTCTAACAAAATAGTATCAGCTTTAAAGTGTAAGTATGTTTTCTTTCCTCTGATTGGTCAGCCTTTGGAAGAAATGAAACTTGGTGTCTGACTAGACCAGTGGTTCTTAACCTTTTTACTACCATGCCCCCTCTAGGAATTGGTCCTTCCCTCCACGCCCCCCTTGCATCAAAATAACATTATCTCCCAGATTTTAAAGAAAAATGAAAAAAAGTGTTTTTAATCTCTTTATTGAGTATGAATTAGTGAGATACTTGACACTGCTTCTTAGCTACTAGATCTTGAATGCGTGGTTGAATGCCAGAGAGTGCACAGCGTAAGTCCCCTTCAACATTCAGCCTGTTTCTGTACTTGGTCTTGACAGCAACGAGCGTGGAAAATGCAGCTTCACAAAGATACGTGGATCCGAACATAGTTAGAATCCGAAAAGCCTGATGTGAGATCAGAGGGTAAACAGGAAGGTACTTGACCCAGAAGGTCTCAAGATCCAGTTCTTTGAAGTCTTCCTTAGCTGTGGAGTTGAACTTCAACTCAAGAAACTCCTCTTGCACTTCATCAGAAACATCAGCTACTTCACATTGAAATGGGTTCCTGATGAATTTCCAGGATTCACGCTTCTCATCTATATCTGGGAAGTATCTGATGAATTCTGTTTTCAAGTCAGTTAGATGAGTGATTATTTTTTCTTAACCTCAGAACTAAGGTTACCCTGAATGAGAGCAGAATCCAAGTTACTAAAACTGGCTGTATTTCCCTGCTGAATTCGACACTTCCAGAGGTCGAGTTTGGCCATGAAGGTTCGAATGGTGTCGTGGTGCGTGATGATGTTGATGTTTTTCCCTTGTAGTTTAAGGTTGAGAGCATTCAACGCTTCGAAGATGTCCACCAGGTAAGCTAGAGATAGCTGAAAACCTTCAGATTGGAACTTGTCATGGAGATCTGCCTTCTGCTGCGAATCTAGAAATATTGCTACTTCTTCTCGTAGTTCATAAAGCCGTCCAAGCATGTTCCCCTTTGATAGCCATCGTACGTTCGTGTGAAAAAGCAAGGCTTCATGTTCAGATTCCATATCCTTACACAGCAGTTTGAAGAGACGACTGTTTAAGGCTCCAGCTTTGATAAAGTTGACTACCTTGATAGCCACGTTCAGGACATCCCTCATTTCAGCAGGTAAAGTTCTGGATGCTAAGGCTTCACGATGAAGTATGCAGTGTGTACCTACAACAGATTGATTTTTTCTTTCACCCTTGTAATGAATCCAGACTGCAGACCAAGCATGGCTGGAGCTCCATCAGTGCACACCCCTACCAGCGAGTCCCACGAAAGTTGGTTTTCCTGAATGAAGTTTGATACATCATGAAAAATAGCTTCTGCTGTTGTACAACTTTCCATGGGGTGACAGAACAGCATTTCCTCTTTTACACTGTTGCCTGACACGAAACGAGCATACATCAGTAGCTGAGAACATTGAGCGATGTCAGTCGTTTCGTCACACTGGATGCCAAAAACAGGAGAATCTCTTACTTGGTCGAGAATTTGATCTTTGATGTCTTGACTCAATTCATCGATCCTTCCCTTGACTGTATCGTTTGACAGTGAAATTTGGGAAAGCTTGTTTGCACTATCTTTCCCCAGAACGAGTTCTGCTGCACGGAGTATACTTGGTTTTATGAGAGACTCTCCGATGTTATGGCTCTTCTTGCTCTTTGCAATCAACATAGCGATCTCATAGGAAGCCTCAACAACCTTTGAAGTTTGTTGCCGAAATGCCTCACCTACCGTCCAACTTAGCTTGCTTCAGGGAGTGTCTTTTTGTTTCAAAGAATGCCTTGGGCTTGTCTGCAAGAGCAGGGGTGTTGTCTTCAAGTGGCGTTCCAAGCGTGAGGGCCGCATTCCATCATTGCTCAGAGTCTTGTAACATATCACACACTGGGGGACCTCTGTGTCACCCTTTTGGAGGGACACGAATCCAAATCGAATATATTCGTCAAGATACTTCCGCTTCTTTGCACTCATTGCGAATTATTTGATGTGCAGTGGACAAAACAAATCTGTGAACAAAACATAAGGCACGTGTAAGGTAAGATAAACATCACCACGTGCTCATAAACACCACAACATGATCAATAACAAATACATGATCGTAAAGTTCGTAAACACTACAAGTGACTACAATCATACATGATCATAAACACCACCATATCATTAACAAACATCACATGATCATAAACACCACCATATCATTAACAAACATCACATGATCATAAACACCACCATATCATTAACAAACATCACATGATCATAAACACCACCATATCATTAACAAACATCACATGATCATAAACAACACCATATCATTAACAAACATCACAACATGATCATAAACACCACCACATAATTATTAGGTAATATTATTAAACACCACATTATAGTAAACACCACATCATGATCATAAACACATGATTATTAAGAAACAAATCAACATCATCATAAATACAACTTTACCATAACCACCACATGATTTAAAGCACCGCCAACTTCTGATAAAATACAAACGGAAATCAAAACTTGCGAAAAACAAACAGAGCAACACATGCGTGTTCTTAATTCACCAACAAACTTATGGCTGCTTACTGTTTTTAGGTAAATATAACAACTGAGATAAAACATACCTGTAGTCAACCAAACACTGATTTGAATTACACAATATATTTGCAAAGTTGCGTGCAAGCGTGAGCGAGCAAGTCCGTGAGCGAGCAAGCGAGTAAGAGAGTGTGTGTGGGTGTAACCCGATTTTTATATGTTTTGCAGCGGAAATGCAGATCAATTCCAGACTATTCCAGAAAGCGGAAAGAACACGTGTAATAGTGATGTTAATTTACTGTTAAAGCAATGTAACTTATTTATAAAGAAACGTAATTATTGGTTTGTTAGTAAATTATGATTATTAAATATGAAACATCAATAATGAATTAGAGTATGAAGTAGAGTAAGTAGAGTCTACTTACTCTACTACTCTACTTAGGGCCTACTTAGTATTGCCTTATACTTATAGCTTTAGTTTTCTATAGTCTATAAAGTAGACTATAGAAAACTAAAGCTATAAGGGATACTTTTGCATTTTTTCATAAACTTCTCAATATTAGCCCATGCTCTCGTTAAGAGAATAACAAATACAATTAGAGAAATTCCTGTTTTTCCCCAAGGGATCGCGGCCCCCCCCCTGAAATTACCGACGCCCCCTAGGGGGGCGCGCCCCCCAGGTTAAGAACCACTGGACTAGACGTTTCATAATCTCTAACCCACATGATCTTAATACACGTTAAGGAGAGATATACAGAACCTGCCTCCGTAGGCAGAGACTTCTGTAAAAGTGATAAACATTTTTAAACATCATTATGTTACTATTCCCTAAGGATACATATACAATGGCACCACTTCGAATATTTCCTAGTCTTTCATTTGGTTTGTTGTCTAAAGTGTATAATATTTTCCAAAGTCAAATAATCGATAATTATGATCTTGTATATTATTTACATTGCATATATTTCCTTACGGAACAATAACACATGAAGTCTGAAAATATTTGTCACTTTCACAAAAGTACTCAGGTCATGTTGGGTTAGAGATTATGAACTGGCCAGTTAGAGGCCATGTTTCATTTCTTCCAAAAGTAAGTTGACCAATCAAAGGAAGGGAGACATTCTTGCACATTAAATTCAATACTGTTTTACGGAATATATTGAGAATAGTTTTCTTATTTCGAAGTACCACTCTAGGTATACCGCAACCTTGTCATGAAAGGTAAAAACCCTATAATCCCTACGTACTCTTAAGTGGGTAACTGATCAGAGTGTCACAGGCCCAAGTTCAAGCGTCGTGTGTAATCTATAGAGAGCGGGAAATGGTTCTTGCATAATATACAACAATCACGAACTTATTATCGAGTTTCTTAACAAGACGCTCGGAATTGAGATAAAGAAAGAGTTGAAAAGAGATTAGTTTTTATTTTGATTTTTAAATACAGTTTTAGTTATGGCAATCCTGCAAAAATTATATTATTCGATTTTTAACAAAAGCTGAGCTGAATATAACATTGTGACTAAATAAATATTCTCAATTACGAGATGTTCAATTAAAGGAATAATAAAAGAGAATAAGAAATGGATTTATTACATTCACAAGTTTCGGCTTATTCTAGAGTATTGATCAGGCCATTATTGTTATTCTAAAGAAACTACTGTACATATATTGTATTTTTATAGGATTGAGATACCATCGCCAATTTTCTAAATATTCTTTTGTTGCTAAGTAAATTTATTTAATAAAATGTTGGGTAAAGCAAAGAGACAGATTTGCTTATTAAATAACCCAACGTTTCGCCGCTTACGACAAACATTATGAAGAAAGTGATTTAAGTCAGTTATAATATAAAACTTTATGAATATTAAAATAATAGAGAATATAAAATTTAGAGTTTAGCTGTTTTCTGATAAGTAAAACTCAGTTCTAGGTCGTAAACATTAGAAATAGTAGACATTAGTTTTGAATAGAATTTTAAAAGTATTTAAAATGTTAGTGAGATGTTCTAATGTTCGATTTTAATATGTTCGTATATGTACTAATAACTATGGCTGTTCTTACGTTGAGACATTCTTAAATGAAGGGTATAAGTTGTATACCCATTTTAAGAGTTACAAATTACTCCATTACAAATGAAGTGGTAGACATTATTTTAGTTTAATTTTCAAATAATTTTTCCTTGTCTAAATTGTGTACAAAAGTCTTTTCGAATTATAATAATTGTTTTAATTATTATTATTATTATTGTTATTATTATTATTATTATTATATTATTAGTATTATTATTATTCATTCGAATGCATTTTAATGATTCTTAATTTGACTTGTTTATAAGAAAAAGAGTCCCCAATTTCCTTACGACTTAAATCTTAAATAAGAATTGTAAATTGTGTATATAATTTTATCTGTTGATTGGGTGCAAGTATTATCTCCCTCTTGGTTTGTCGTTCAGCAAATGTCTACATACCTACATTTAAAAATAATAATTTATTATTAATACAGTGTGCAAAATTGAAAAAGAACTCTTAAAAACTTCATTATAAGTAATATTATTAGTAGGCGATGACGGCCATATTCTCTATGAATGTTAAATTTAATATTTGTAGTTATTAAAATGTCTCATTTTTTTACTTCATTTACACGTAACACGGGCATGAAGGATATACCGTTCAGCATACAGTATATATATATGTATATTACTGTTGCTTACGCGTGCAAAACATTATCCTTTCTCCACCCCCAGAAAACCCACCTCCCACAACGCTTGCCACTATTTAAGGCGTGAGTGAAAATCTCAGCACCAGTCGGTCGAAAGATTTTACTGATCAGCACTTTCGTTCACTCCTGAAGAAATTGAAGAATTTAGACGATGAAGGTCCTCCTCCTCACCCTTATTGGTAAGACATTCTTTTCATTTCGTTCTGAAGAAGTGAACCGATGCTCGGACATCGAAATAGCTACCATGAGCCGGTTTCCGATATGAAACGATACTTTTTAATTATCTCTTAACCACTTTTGAACATTAAAATTATTCTTAATCTTTTTCAATGATTACAGTTGTATTTTGTTTTCCAAAAGGAAATTAAACCTAAAGTTTATCAATAGAAAAAAGTATTTTGAAATAAATCTTGAAATTAAATCAGAATAAACGAATCCATTTATGATAACTCGAGTTCAGGAACTATTTTTGAACAGATACAGACGTGCAGTTATTTCAATATCTTTAAATAAGTTGATTTTTTAAAATAGTTATCCTTACATGTTTAATTCAACTGACAAATGCTTGAACCTTTTTTTTGGTGAGTTTTGAACTCTGCATTAAAGTATCTTGTACCCACAATTTATTTTCAGTAACGTACAACCCCGTGTTTGGCAAACATTTGGGATACGAACATGTCGGTGGTAACCTTTAAGAACAGCTTATATAACCACTTCTATAATAGGTTCATTATTTATTTAGAACTCTGTTTGAAAACTTATGCCAAAATGTCGACTTAGAACAAAATGTTTATAATAAATAGGCTTATTTATTTGTTTTTACCTCAAATTTTGTTCATTGCGTGAACAGAAAACGAAAAAAATGCATCTGTAGTTTTGATTTATCGTTTGAAATTCGTATCTAATATCTTCTTTGCCTTCATTATTGATGAGTCCGATAATTTTAGAAGAATTGCACAAACCCTTAAAGCAACCCCATTATTATATAATTTACCGATTGGTGATCCTTAAATGAATGTGGTTTCTTTCAGGGTCTTCACTCGCATTCATGCCTGGAATGCAGTACACGTACGAGTATGAAGGAAGGCTCGGAATGGGTATTCCAGAAATAAGGAATAAGTTTTCAGGAGTTGGAATCAAGGCTGTCGTCAGTCTGCAAGTTCAAAGTCCTGATAACGCCATCATTAAGGTTTGACTTATTTTCTTCTTTTATATCTTTAATGTAAAAACTATTAAATAAAGAATATTCAAAGACTATTTTTTTCGTTTGTGCCAAAGTCGATCAATGATTTGTTTGAGAGGAACAAAATATTTTAATTATTTTTATTATTTTTCGTTTGATTTGTTTTTCCTCTAAACATACTCTTTGTGGAAGGGGCTTTGAATGTATTTATTATTATTATTATTATTATTATTATTTTTATTATTATTATTATTATTATTATTTTATTATTTCAGTTGAGCAACATTCAAGTTGGAGAGTATGTTGGAGATGTTGGGGTGAAAGTGACCAACCCTCTTCCCATCCAGTACTCTCCTCTAAGTGGACACGGAAAGGATTTGGAAGAACCTTTTGAGGTCTTCTTAAAGAAGGATAAGGTAAGCGCCAATATTTAGATTCTTCTTATAATTCTTTATGTGAATTGGGAACACTCAGTTATCAATTATATTAGAACCGTAACCAATCCGCAAACGGGCATTTAAATTTAATATCCGCTATGGACCGGATTACAAAATTTGATTTTGTAAACCGACTCAAACCGTTAAATATAAAATACTGAGTCTTATATGAACAAACCTTATTACACATAAGATATATTTCCAAACCATATAACCCTTAGACTACAAAATGGACCCACTTGGTAGTCTAAAGGTTAAACCATTATAACTATGTCCAGACCCACATTTAGTTGCCCGAATGATTGACAGAAAAATGTTAAAAAACATGAAACCAAAGTAGATTTCAATTAAATTAAATTGAAAATATCGTAAAATGGATTGTGGAAATAAATAACATTTATTACTAAATTCATTTACCTCATTTCTAAATTTTATTCTACTAAAAACACAAGATTTTGGTTCTAAGGAAATGACATACGACTTTCCTTCTCAATACTCGTGAATAATCAAAATTTAAGCACAACAACAACAACAACAACAACACAAAAACTACAAACTACTACTACTACTACTACTACTACTTAGAATAAAATGGTATCTTTGGCATGAGTTTTATGCCCATTTGTCAACAAATTTCAAGAAAGTTTTTAGGACAATCCAATTAAAATCTGGAAATACTTTTGAAATGAAGTTACTTTTGCGCTTTTCTTGTAATTTATTAATAAATATTTATTGAACCTTATTAATATTTAAATTACTTATAAAAAATTGTATAAAAAAGGAATTGCCTCTTCAACTGAGTTGAAAACATGTTTAACACGTTAAGATCGTGTAAGGACTGAGTCACTATGTCTCACTTGACAATATCTCGTTTTGCTTCTGAAAATGTTTAACAACCAGCTGTTAATAATAAATGTTTGATTGCATGCCAGTATGAAGTAATGGTGGTACCCAAAGCCGACGTAGAATGGATGGTGAACCTCGCAAATCCATCGCTCAACTCTTCCTCATCGAACCCATCAGAGGAAACGTCGGCTTCACGAACATGTTCAATACCAGAGATGTCTCTCATGACGCTTTCACCATCCAAGAACCAACCCTCTTCGGCATCTGTTCCGTCGATTACACTCTCCATCCCATTGATTCTTCTGTAACGAGTGAGGACAAGAAGAACATCGATATCCTCTCCATATCCAATGATGAAGACTATCTCATGACCCGAACCATTAACTTCGATAAGTGCGATGACGAAGTTCGTGTCATGGTAATTACTTGATACTGTTTTAGTCTTATAAAAGATGATTATTGATTGAAACGTAAAGCTCAATTATTACAGTGTTTCCATTTACTAGAAATTAATTTTACCAACAGCACTCGAGTATTAACCAGCTTGTCAATGTCTCCAAGACCCTGTTCGGAAATGTCGCGTCGAGATCTTCAGTAATGACTGTGAAATTGGTTAAGAAACTAGGAAGTTTCGTGATCCAAGAAGGAAATGTTCAGGGATACTTCTCCGTTAATCCTTTCGGTGTCTCAACCGACAAACTCATGTCTCTCACCAACCAGGTATTTAATTTTAGCTACGAATTAATAACAACTATACCAATATCTATATTTATTAGTAAACCCAGGAAAATAATGATAACAACTAATTTCGTTTTAGATTTTAAAGATGAGAAATGGTATTGTTACTCCATTTAATAATGATTTTAACTAAAATTTCAGACATTAATTTTGCAACGTCGTCACGAATTTCGAACAAATTTGTTGTCCCAAAACCAAATCGTTTCGTTGATACTTGGCTCATGGAAATTGCGACTCCTTTCTCTGCTCCTCAACAACCAGTTCCTTTCGTCAACTATAAGGCAGAGAGATGCGTCCTTCTCTCCTTTATTGTCCCAATGTTGTCACTGGAATTAACTTAAACCAAAGACACATTCAGAAGTTCCAGGTAATTTTCCAAATTTCTATTTGAACACGTTTTTAAACATTTGATAGTGACGAGGCTATTAAAGTATGAGACTTGT
The DNA here is from genome assembly GCA_023014485.1 of Bathynomus jamesi. Lineage (NCBI taxonomy): Eukaryota > Metazoa > Arthropoda > Malacostraca > Isopoda > Cirolanidae > Bathynomus > Bathynomus jamesi. Next base: position 76,804 of record JAJOZX010000123.1, on the reverse strand, counting down.
ATGAACTAAGTTCATATTGTCTTTTTACTACAATGACAGACTACCCTCGATAAATTGATAGAGGAAACTGCCGTTCTTATGCTTTCTGTTGGAGCTACTCCTCATGGTAAAATTACCCCAATGAGCACTGACGAAGGTAAAATCACAACCATGTTGGACACCGCTTTGTACGTGGTTCGCGGCGTTGATGTGCAGGATTGGAACAACTTTTTGAGAAGTACTTCAACGACAACACCGAAGTGGGACAAATGAAATTGTAAGTTGACATTACTTTTATTTTAACTTAAGTATCATTCATGTTAAAATACTCAAATGAACAAAATATATCCAGATGGAATATGAAATTCATGAACATTATTTAATATAATTTCCAAATTTGTAAGTACAATAATTTTAAATTAATTAAAATTCTATAAAATAAAGAAAACAACTTAAAACGCATTTGAAACTGAAATATTTCTACTGAAAATGATAATCTGTGGAAAGCAATACTCATTAAATAAACTATTTACAGGAAAATGTTGATCGATGTTTGTGCGTCAAGCACTGCATTGGTTCCTATCAAAATGCTGTTGAATGAGATGCAAAGCAGAGAATCACTCCAGAGAGAATTACTTCCATCTTCGTTACCTTCTCTAGCACCTTCATGGCAACACCTGCTCTTCCAGATCTCATGGTACTTTTTATCACATCACTAAGCATTGTAGTGTGATTTATTTAAAGTAATTTCATATGATAATATTTGCTTGTAATGAAAAGAAAATACAATACAACTTTCTCGCTTCAGAGATTCGTAAAGCCTTGACATAGAAACTCATCCATTCATGACCACGAATGTTTGGATCAACTTCGCAACAGTCCTGAGCAAACTTTGCATCACGAAGGAAACAATCGCTTACCAAATCATTGGAAGTGAAGAGTGTGATGTGAGGATCATCACACAGGACTTCATTCCATTCCTTAAGGAAAAGTTCGATGTAAGTCGACGTCATATTTATGTTAGATTTTGTGTAGTAGTACTCGATAGCGTTGAACACGTCATATTGCGAAATTAAAAGGAAATGCATATTTTTTTTAGTTTATCATTATTATACGTCCTATTTTTAGACCACGTACGATTCTTACAAACGATGCAGCATCGTCCAGTCTTTGGCTAACCTGAGAATACCCGAAGCAGTGCACGTTATTTCTATCATCGCTACGGGCGACTATGATATCAGAGTAAGGGAAACTGCCATTTGGGCTCTCAAGTACCCCAAAGTTATGGAAGTCATGAAGAAGGATGACGTAAGCAAATTATCTCCATTAATTTATATGTAATTTGGACACGAAACGTCTGAATATATTTCATATTACCTCGCCTTTCGATATTTTGCAGTTTTTAAGAACAACAAACAATGAAAAGAGTACTTTGATTTCAGGTTTTCAACCTCCTCATGCCCATCGTCCACAACACAATGGAAGACCCAATCGTTCGTCAAAGCGCCATTATCGCCCTTCTTTCCTGGAAACCTTCTCCTTCATGGTGGTACCGCATTGCGGCATCTACGTGGAGAGAGCCCTCGAAGAGCGTCGCCTCTTTCATCTACTACTTGATTAAGAACAACTACTATGTAACTGAGCCAAAATACAGCCTAGAGTAAGTGTTCTCTTTCTTCAAAGTTAAAATGTTACGACGAAATACTTACTCTTCACTTTTATAGTTAGTTTTAAAACTTTCCTCAAATTTAATGTTAATGACAAAACATTTGAAGAATTTCATGACTTGAACATAAATTGTGGTTTAGGAAACAGATGAATTTATCTTCAAATTTGCATGTTTAACTTATTGTGTGTTTTACTTTCAGGTCGAGAATCGCGCATTTCGTTCTTCCTCTGACCAAGCCTATGCCACCATCCAGCACTTTCACCTACATTTATGGCAAATTGAACCCACAAGAATTCGTAGGTTTTATGTTTATTATATGTTTGAATAACAATGAATTCTGTCAATTTATGACACAAAAGAAGAGGTGAGGACCACGTAATTAATTTAATTTTGTTTCAGTCGAGCACTTTCTTGAACACTGCAATTTTGATGGATGATGAATCTTCGTTGCCAAGGAACCTTTACACTCATTTCGTCACCGATTTTGGGGGATTGAGAATCCCTATTATTGAGGTAATTTCTTCTATTATTTGTTCATTTCACAGAGAAAAAAAGAAAAAAAGAAAAGCCGAACGATTTTAGAAAGGTCAAATTAACATTTTTACAGAATTTCTTTTCATGAACGAAAAAAAAACTAATTTTTTATTTTTTACAAAAAGGCCGGACTTACTTCAGAGATTTTACCTGATTCTTCTGCTACAATGTTTGAGCACATTACAAGAATGATCCCCAATGAATTCAAAAATATTAGGACCGCCTCTAACAGGAGAGCAGGAAATATCTTCTCCGACATTAAGGTAAGAAAGAAAATTCCTTTCATTTTCATTCCGTTTCTTTTTGGAGTTTAATCAAACTTTTATCTTTGATACAAACAAACTTATCCTAACCCACCATCCAAAAATCAATTATTGATTTATTTGTCACCGCAACAGAAAGAGTTACACCCAAGTGAATTGACAGATGAGAACTCGCACAGAGAATCCACTTTGTTTGTCCAACTCTTCGAAAATCTTCAGTTCATGGCTCCTTTGAATCCTAAGACTATTCCTATTCCATTTGAATCCGGTGAGTGTTTTTATAACAATTACACTGGTCAACACTCATTTTATTGCCAATCATATTAGAGTGATTTTGGGGTAACTTTGTGGTGCTGATTCCGAATATGACATCGGTTTTGCTAGATTGGCTCTAATTTATGAGATAATTGGTACCCCATTGAAACACGTAAAAATGCAAAAAATTTAATGTTCAGGCGAGCCTACTTACAAATCGCATTGAAATTGTCTCAAATCATACAAAAGTAAACACATGAAATACATAATGGCATTTTATTCGGTCTCACCATCTAGAATGTTCCGGTAGTTTCCCATATGCACGCGTTATGGTTACGTTTCCTATTAATTGAGGGTATTCATTATCTCAAGAACTAGAGCCAAATCGGAAAAACTACTTTCATTTTGGAATTCAGCAACCCCAAAATACCCTAAATTCGTACGAATTTCCTTGGCAACGAAAAAAAAAAGTTTTTTTGTTGACCTGTGTTATCAACCAACCAAACAAACAAACTTTATTTCAGACTCGATAGGTAAAAAAATTATATAATTTGTCTATACTGTATATGGTTAAGTAATAGATGTGTTGAACAGTGATTATGAATGCCAATGAAACACTATAAATACTGAACATACTCTACAATTGCATACGTATGCCAATGCTTCCACATTCATTATTTATAAAATCAGAAAAATACAGTAATTGAAAGCCAAAAAATGTTGTGGTTATGAGCTCGTAGTTTAATTCCAAAGTTAGATAGATATTAATGAATTTTGAATTTTCATTTTAATACAATTTTTTTATAAAAATTGTACAGGCAGCTTCGATTTCTTGAAAACTTTGATGAGTGGAAAGAATCTTCAGTTGTCTAAATTCTTCAATCCCACTAAGGTGGAAGTCATCCTCCCAACCGAACTTGGTATTCCCTTCATTGGAAAAGTGAGTTTAAGCATATTATCACTTTAAATTGAACGAATGAAACATGTAGTGATGACATATTCACAACTCCATCAGGAAGTAAAATCTTTTACTTGTAATTTTGTTAATTTTTTTATAACGTGAGTTTCGTGTAAAATGTAACTTTTGTGGTGAATTAGAAAGTTCTCATACAATATGTTTCATTGTTTCTTCAGTTGTCGGCACCGACTGTCCAATCTGCTGAAGGAAATGTTAAGTTCACCTTTGGAAAGAAGGAAACACCGAGTTTCCTCGATCTGATCTCTTCTAACTCGTTCAGTGTTGATTTGACCACGAACTACAAGTGAGTTTAAAGACCATTTTGTAAAGTTGTATTTTGAGTCAAAAAGACACTCTAATTTGAATGTGGAAGATAATGATTAGTAAATTTTTATTTCACGAAACTTATTTCCGACCTTTGTCCCATTCAGATTGGCTACAAAAGTCATCACTAACTTCGAAGCAATCGTTCCCTGGAATGAGAAACTCATTTCTTCAGGAGTTGAAACAATGAAAAGTTTGAGTATGCCACTCAAAATGAGAATGTCTCTGGAAAGCCAAGGCAATCTTAAAAACATTTCTTTCAGCATCATTCCCACACATGAAAAAGAAGTAAGTTATCATAGAAATTTGTCCATAATATATAATTGTCATTTAGGTTTTAATTCATTATTCAGAGTAGATCAGTAAATATATAATGAAAGTGTCTCTATGCCATTCTTCTTCAATTACTTTAATATTTTAACAATGAATAAGTTATGTTGTGTATAAAGTTGTATGTATGGTTGTTCCTTTCAGTTTGCCGCGGTTTACGTCCACAACATTCCTTACGTTGCCCGCAAGAGCATGTGGCCAGGAGAGTTGATCACCGAATACGAAAAGTTTGAGACCATCACCGTTAAAGGAGTTGAACGTGGAATTCACCAGGTATGTTCTCTTGAAGACAGAAGTAGAGAATGTGTTTAAGTATGAATAGTAAAAAGTTTAATATGGAAGGAAGAAATGTCATTGTGAAAAGGTGGAAGTTTTCTAAGTGGACATACTAAATTATTTTGCAGAACAAAGTTGTGATCGACAAGGAATTGACCGGCGTTGATGCAGCTATATTGTGGGAGGGAGACATTCCATTCCCCTTCACCTACGGAAACTTCTACGATAATTTCAAGTAAGATATCCTTCGTTTCTAATATTTGATTCATATGACGAAGTGGTCACGTAGGAGGGTTAAATAAGAGTTGGTCACAACCTTAACTGTAGATCGATTCAGGGTGTTCTTTTACAACCTTATTTAAAATATCACTTGTGCAAATATTTTAACAAATAATAGAATTTATGAAAGTATTGCATTTAAGGTATTTAACAACGATTCATTGGCCAGAAAATTGGTAGAGAAACCAATTTAAAATCGTTAAATTTATTTAATCAGCCTACGCCTATATATCTATATATAATATAATAATGAATAAATGAAAGATACGAAATCTAATGTGTTTATTTTCTATTCAACAGCTACCCCTACAAAATGATCTCGAAAATTGTGTCGCCAAGTACAAAAATGTTCGCTTCAGCATTCGTCGTGAATTTCGGAAAATCAGAAACGAAGGCTATTCATCCCAGTGTCGCTTTCAGTAAGATTCTTTATGTTAACTGTTGTTGTAAAAGTTTTTCAATGAATGCATTCAAAAGAGAACTGCACATTTAGTGACTGCATCTTCTTCATATACTGTAGTTAAGACCATATAATATATATAAATTCTTAAACTCTTAATTTTCCTTTCAGCTTACCCCATCCTCACTGCGAAAGACAAAACTTCAATGACGAAAAGCGAAGGTCAGTTTCCCTTCTGAGACGAAATATTTGGTGGAAAATCGTTTGATTATTATAAATTGTATCGTGCAAAAGAAGTTAAACATTTTGTAATAATCTCCCTTCTTTTTCTTACAGTAACTGAGGATGATAACAAAGCATTTATCGTGAGAATTTTGACGACCGGAACTGAGAACAGATTCTTTGAATCCAACTTCCAAACAAAAGTTCTATCTCGTGATGACACTATGCAGAGATCCGAAATTACGTACCGGTATGCGCAACATTTCCCCCGTTCCACACCTCAAGTTTATTGCGTGCAAATAGAAACTCATGAACCCATGTTCGTTGATTTCCAAACTCTTCTCAAACAACTCGATTCCCGCAACGTGGATTATTCTTTCTCTGGAAAGGTTGTTGGTGGAACATCGTGTAAAGATTATCAACTGGCCACAGTCAGGGTGAGAAAAAGAAATAAAAATATTAATCTTTATTGGTTATTTAAATATATTTCATATGTTATTTATGTTTAAATTAATCACTGGTACTAAATGTGTCCTTTATTTGTCGGTTCAGGGTTCATTGAAAGTAAGTGACTCAAAGAAGACCGTTCTCGTAGATGAGATCACTAAAGAACTGAACATGAACGAAAACTCAATGATCGAAATGGAGGACAAACCTTTCTTCGACCAAACCTCTATTCTCATTGAATACAAGGAGGTAATAATTTCATTGGGAATCAGTAGAAAAATGAAAATCATCAGTATCAATTATTTATTGCTAAAATTACATTTCCTACTATTTGAATAAGTGATGTTTGTTTGTATTTCAGCCACTTCCTGAATTCTTTATCAACATGACTTACCATATGTACGATGTTTTCCGTGGCTCTCAATTCCCTTGCGTTTACAACAATTACTACAACGTGAAGAATCCGAAAGGAAAAATCACCATTGAAGGAGAAAGGTAAGATACGTGATTAGTAATTGGCCTAATATACAATAAAACTGGAATATTATCGATTTAGTTGCAGTTTACATCATATTTTAATTTATGTTCCTTTTTCTGTATTGTTTGTAATATGAAGTTTTGTTATTGTTTGCAGATATGTCGATGGTGCGTGGGACTTGAAAGTTGAACTTCCAACGGAGAACGTGAAAATGGATTACTTCCAGCTCCTTTTGTCTACAAACTCCCACTCTATTTCTTCCAAAACACTAAAACCGAAACTATGACGGGAACCTTTCACAATCATCTCTACAATTAAATTGAATAATCTGTAGAAACCCATTTGTACTTCTTTTTTTAATATCATAAATTGAATTCTTACATTGGAAATCTGTTTAGTTTTCCTTACTTTTGGGTACAAATTTTATCTTTCCTCCTTTTTGTACTTCTGCTAAATGTAAATCTTCATATTTTGAAGATGAATATTGATCTGTTATTCCCGGAATTATTTAAAAAAAAATAAAAAATAAAAGACAGCTGCCCACTTTTTAAACCTTCCACGTATGAATAGTTTAGCAATACAACTTCTGAGTACTTTAATACCTAAACATTTCTCACATATGAAAAACAAAGAACTTTATTTCCCGATGTGTTCTTTTTAAAGACGTCTGTTGTTACTTTTAATAATAATGGAAATAATAACATTTTAGCAGCGAAGTAGTTGATAACTGAGCCTCGTAGTCAGTCTGTAAAGTTTTGAGATGAAAGTAGGTGAAAGTTTCATATAAGAATTTCGAAGAATAGCCTACTATTGTAAATGTACTGTAAAGTAAATGTGTACTGGTCACTTATTTATTGGTAATGCTGATATCCCTTGATTGGGCGAAAGTTGGTGATATGGGAAATTAGTAACGTAGAACGACCACCTAATTTAGTGTACCCCTAACCCGAGAATAAGATTCACCCTGATTGGCGGACGTGTGAACTGGGAAGGATTTCCAACTTTCCGACTTTGTTAAAAATTCAGGTTGCCACAAAACTACATAACAGCCATAATTGTCATTATAACGCAAAAACTATATAGGTTGTGTGTTAGAAAACTATCCAAATTTGTGTTGTTATTTTAACTTTGAAGTTATTTAACATATGAACATATACGCTATTTATTTAACGTATAAATATATATGCAGGGCCGGTTTAAGACTGTGAGGTGCCTAAGGCTAATAAGTGCGAAGGGCGTACTTACTATGTATTCTATATAATTCATAAAATCTTCAAACAAATAGAAATGTACTGTATATTTTTCCAAATTAACAACTAACAAAAATTAAAGGTAGGCCCTTTGCACTATTAGCTTAGGCACCTTACAGTCTTAAACCAGCCCTGCATATATATTTATAGGTTAAATAAATAGTGTATATGTTTATATGTTAAATAACTTCAAAGTTAAAATAGCAACACAATATAAAAAAAAAAAAAAATAGCAAAAACAGCATAGATTTCAAGGGAAAATTATTTCTTCTTCCCTGGCTTTAAACTGTGATATCAAACAAAACATTCCCCTTTGTTCGACATGCTGAAAGATCATTTCACCAGTGCTTCCAGTTTAGGGTAAAATACTCCAGTTTAGGGTAATCGGGCCATGTTTAACGTGAAATTTAGGTCGAACATGAATTTCACAAAATGTAGGGTAATCAAGGATATTTTAGTGTATTTTACTCATATTTTAGGGTAATCGTAGTATGAGCAGCAAGTAGTAAATAAATGTTGACAATTATACATAAATTTAATATACCGGGTGTCCCATTCGAAATGAAACAACTTTGACACCTTATAATTTTTTAGTGAATGATGGAAGCAACGTAATATTGACGCAGTAAATATTCAATGTCATAAAGTCTCATATGATATATGTGAATTATAACATTTAGATATATTAGATACATTAGATACATTATGCATAGCACAATGTTTCCTTTTGTTAAGATCTTCACATGTTATATGCTGAACAATTTGAAGCTTATTTGGATAGAGCTGCAGCCGCTTGCGCACGACTGTATGCGCAGTTGAACGAGAAATCTGCAGTTCGACACTGGCACACGGATGGACTTTCTCGGGCTACTACCAAAGGCGCCGCGTATTCGTTCAACATCTTCTTCCGATCTTGTTCGCCCTCCAGAGTGTTCCTTTAGAACACTGCCGGTCTCTTCAAATTTCTTGGTCCATGCATATAGGTCTCTTCTGGTGGGTGGTTCCTTGTGAAAGGTTGTACGGAATCGTCGTTGCACCAGAGTAGGGGACTTCAACTCAGCCATCCATAACACACATTTCGCTTTTTCTTGTGGAGTAAACATAATTCAATCTGAAACAAACGAAAAACATTACGACAAAAACTTGTGCATATGGTGTAGTAACTGGCAAAGTTTCAATATTCTCACATTAATACTTTAAAAATTACAGAGTTTCAAAGTTGTTTCATTTCGAATGGGTCACCCGGTATAATGAAACGATATTAAGTAAAAAATATTAGTACATGTTATTTTTGCATGTAATGTCGCAGGTTGATAAATGATGCTGGTCATGTTGCGCGTGCGCCAACTCGTGTTTAACAAGTTTGGTACCCGTTTGAACAATATATCGAATTGTGATACAGGTTGCCGCTGGCTGCGTGCTGCGTGATGCACGTTATTGGCTCGCAGTCACATACGTGTCGATTATTTCTAGTAAAAATAAAGAAAATTGATATTTTGATACCAGTCCTCTATCTCTTCTTGTCCACCTGTTTCGAGAAAACCGATCTGTGACCTTGATATGGAACACTGCGCTCTACATTTGTATAAGGTGCGCGATTTGTGTGAAGCGCCACCAACCAGTGGTGGTCTGTTGGTGCGCTGAATAACCCACCAAAAGGATTTGTTCGGGTAAAATTCATACTTTGACAATGAATATCTCTGTAAATAGTGTATGGATTAAAAAACGCATCACATGAGACGAAAGCAAAGTTTCGCTTGATTTTTTGCCATAAATAACTCAAAACTCGGTTTTTGACGCAAAGTGTCACTTTAATGAAGCTTATTATTAAGGAGTTATTGGCTAAAACCTAATAAAATATCCATAATGACACGTTTTGTAACATTTATATTCATGACAAAATTTTTAGGGCAATATGATAATTTTTAGGGCGATTCTGAAATAAATTTAGGGCGAAATAATATTCGCTCGTGAAAGCCTTGCATTAAATAGGCCCAAATTCCCGACGTCTAAAAAACAACTTCGGAAACAGATTAACGCTTTGGAGCCAACAATACAAAAATGGATGAAAATCATACATACACATCGACAATAATACACCAGCAGATATAATGACATAAAAATACTCTTAACTAAAACTAAAAAACTCTTATTTTCCACCCCTAAAGATATAATAATGCAGTTATATATGATATCACTTAATCAACCTTGTGACAAAGATTTAGAGCTCATGATATAAAAATTAGGACCTAAACTCGAGGCCTAAACTGTAGCTTAAGGATACAACCCTATTAGCCTAATGGTTAATTCGGCCCTGTTTATATGCTATTGTTAATTGAATTTGAGTAGGACAAAACTTAAACCTTATTTTAATTGGATTTTTAAGTTCCATATTATTTAAATGTAAAGTCATTGTTATAAATAAAATATTTATTTGTATTTAGACTTTAATAATATTTGTAGTTATACAAATGAAGTCCAAAGAATTATTATGTTGTTACCTGAAAATTGAGCTGAAAATTTCATTTCTAAAATGGAAGGTATTTAACTAGCTGGAAGCCTAGAATAAAGGTGTTTTAATGATTGTAAAGAGGCATAAAACCTAAATGATTAAATAAGGGATATGAAAGAAGTATTAGATTAAATAGTGTGGGTATGGGAGATACAGATTTTGAGTTCTTACGATAAGAAAGGATAGTTTGAAAGATACAAGGAGAAGAAAGAGTTGAAATTTCTTTATCGCCATCACCTGTAAGAGATTAACTTATAAATTTAATAAATTAATTACATATGACTCATCATTTGACTACTTAACCTTCTCAACTTCAAAGGTAATCAAACACAATACTTCATGTTTATACTATAATAATAATTATGAATTTATAACATTTATCGCTTTACAATTATTTTGTTATTCAGTTATTGTTATTTCCTTTATTTACTTTAAATTTACTAAATAAACTTAACTTGTTGAGGATATTTTTGCAGTTATATCGACAGGAAAAGTCATAAAAATATCATGTCAATATAAGTATTTAGTGTATCTCCATTAAAATTTCGTATAACCAAATATCTGGACTTACGACATCTGATTGATTTGGCATTCTATCGACAAGTTATTATTAAGTTCTATTAAGTTAGGTTAACTTCGGTTATGTTATGTTACTTTTTAGAGTGTCGATGTTACGTCAAAATGTCGCATACTTGTGAAGCAAAGTATGTTTAATTTAGTGATTTAATTAGCAATTAGCAATTAGCATATTGAAAGTAAATAAAGCTGCGCGTCCTGATAACATTTGTGCTAGGATTCTTAGGGACGGGAGATAGCTTAGATGAGGCACTAACTATTGACTGGGAAAAACAATATACCAATTTATAAAAAGTTAGTAAAAAGGAGTTATGGAGTTATAGGCCTGTTAGTCTAACATCATTGGTAGGAAGGATACTAGAAAGAATTATAAAGAACAGTATTGAAGAGCATCTAGAAAATTTTAATATAAGATACCAGGGGCGGATCCAGGGAGGGTATTCCAATGTGGGCAACCAAACAGACATCATGCCGAGTATTTTATTTGATCCACAATTTTTTATATATCATACGCTTCACCCATCATACTGTTAGGTAGCAACAGGAAGCAAGGGATGATCCACATTTAAATTATATTATGATGTATACATAGGCCCTAGTTTCCAATGGTGTGTTAGTCATAGTTGCATTGACAAATAAATATTATTTTTTAAAGACATAATTAAGAAAACATGAAAATAATATGATTTAATATAATATTTTTAAAATTCTGTGCATTACAGTTGTGATAAGCATGTAATACTTACAGTATAATGCGATACTTACTGTAATACTTACAGTATACTACACAGTTATAATACAGTATAATTGAACAAAAATACATGATTAGTAATCATGTATTTTATGTTCAACTATAGTGTATTATAAGAAATATTTCACAAGTAATGCAATATTATATAGCCCTAATTAACATGTTCTGGGTGTCAATTGTCGGACAAACGGTTTGCAAGTTCCATTCGTCCTTTGGGGACGGTGTGCAGCATTAAATTCGATAATATTTTACAGAATATAATTAAAATAGTTTCTTGTCTCCATCCACTCAGGTACATCGCAAACCTTGTCATGAAAAGTAAAACTATATAAACCATTCGTACTCTTGAGTGGGTAACTGATTAGAGTGTCAAAAGTTCGTAGTTGAAGCGTCGTGTGCAATTTATAGAGAAGGGGAAATGGTTTCTTGCATAATGTACGTATGTACGGTTTAAACAAGAATGACGTACTTATTATCGAGTGTCTTAACAAGACTCGATCGGAATTGAGATAACGAAAGTGTTGAAAAGAGATTATTTTTTATTTTGATTTTTAAATAGTTTTATTTACGACAATCCTGCAAAAATTATTAGTTTTTTTAACAAAAGCTCAGCTGAATATAACATTGTTGCTAAGTAGATATTCTCAGTTACGAGATGTTCAATTAAAGGAATAAAGAGAATAATAAATGGATTTATTGCATTCACAAAGTTTCGGCTTCTTTTAAAGTATTCATCAGGCAATTATTGTTATTCAAAAGAGACTGACTACATATATCGTAGTTTTATAAGATTGAGATACCATCGCCAATTTTCCAAATATTCTTTTGTTGCTAAGTAAATTTATTTAAGAATAATGTTGGGTAAAGCAGAGACAGATTTGCTTATTAAATAACTCAACGTTTCGTCCGCTTACGACAAACATTATCAAGGAAGTGATTTAAGTCAGTTATAATATAAAACTTTATAAAAATTAAAATAATAGAGAATATAAAATTTAGAGATTAGATGGTGAAGGTCTGATACAAGTGAACATTATAGGAATTCAAACTTTTGAAAAGACCAAAATATAAAATTTGAATTTACAATTTAACTCAAAAATATCCCAAAATTTAAAATAAAGTATAAAGATTTCAAATTTCAAATCCCTTTCACCCAAATAACCTTTTTTTTGAAAACCGTTTAACATTTCATTAAATTTATGTTTCCTGATAAGTAATAACTCAGCTGTAGGTCGCACACATTAGTAATAGTAGACACTGGAAAAAAGAAACATTACTAATAGTAAACGTTAGTAATAGTAGACATTAGTAATAACAGACATTAGTTTTGAATAGAATTTTAAACGTGTTTAAAATGTTATTGAGAAGTTTTAATGTTCGATTTTAATATGTTCGTACATGTAACTATGTCTGCTCTTACGTTGACGCATTCTTAAATGAAGGGTATAAGTTGTATACCCAGTTAAAGAATTACATTTTAGTTTTTCTTGTCTAAAATGTGTACAAAAGTCTTTTTGAATTATTATTATTATTATTATTATTATTATTATTATTATTATTATCATTATTATTATTATTATTATTATTTTCATTCGAATACATTTGAAAGATTTTTAATTTTGACTTGTTTATAAATGAAAGAGGGCCCCAATTTCCCTTTTTGTATATGATTTCTGTACCAAAGTTTGAATTTTTCACATTTTAGACTTAAATGTTTAAAAAGAATTATAAACTGTGTACATAATTTTATCTGTTGATTGGATACAATTATTATCACTCTCTTGGTTTGTCGTAATATATATATATATATATATATATTTACAGTATATATATTACTGTTGCTTACGCGTGCAAAACTTTATCCTTTCTCCACCCCCAGAAACCCTACCTCCCACAAACACTTGCCACTATTTAAGGCGTGACTGAAAATCTGTGAGTACCAATCAGTTGAAAGACCTTCACTGATCAGCACTTTTGTTCCACTCCTGAAGAAATTGAAGAATTTAGACGATGAAGGTCCTTCTCCTCCTCACCCTTATTGGTAAGACATTCTCTTTCATTTCGTTCTGAAGAAGTGAACCGATGCTCGGATATCGAAATAGCTACCATGAGCCGGTTTCCGATATGAAACGATACTTTTTAATTATCTCTTAACCACTTTTGAACGTTAAAATTATTCTTAATCTTTTTCAATGATTACAGTTGTATTTTGTTTTCCAAAAAGGAAATTAAACCTAAAGTTTATCAATAGAAAAAAGTATTTTGAAATAAATCTTGAAATTAAATCAGAATAAACGAATCCATTTATGATAACTCGAGTTCAGGAACTATTTTTGAACAGATACAGACATGCAGTTATTTCAATATCTTTAAATAAGTTGATTTTTTAAAATAGTTATCCTTCACATGTTTAATTCAACTGACAAATGCTTGAACCTTTATTTTTGGTGAGTTTTGAACTCTGCATTAAAGTATCTTGTACCCACAATTTATTTTCAGTAAGGTACAACCCCGTGTTTGGCAAACATTTGGGATACCGAACATGTCGGTGGTAACCTTTAAGAACAGCTTATATAACCACTTCTATAATAGGTTCATTATTTATTTAGAACTCTGTTTGAAAACTTATGCCAAAATGTCGACTTAGAACAAAATGTATTTATAATAAATAGGCTTATTTATTTGTTTTTACCTCAAATTTTGTTCATTGCGTGAACAGAAAACGAAAAAAATGCATCTGTAGTTTTGATTTATCGTTTGAAATTCGTATCTTATCTTAATATTGTAATAATGAACATCTTCTTTGCCTTCATTATTGATGAGTCCGATAATTTTAGAAGAATTGCACAAACCCTTAAAGCAACCCCATTATTATATAATTTACCGATTGGTGATCCTTAAATGAATGTGGTTTCTTTCAGGGTCTTCACTCGCATTCATGCCTGGAATGCAGTACACGTACGAGTATGAAGGAAGGCTCGGAATGGGTATTCCAGAAATAAGGAATAAGTTTTCAGGAGTTGGAATCAAGGCTGTCGTCAGTCTGCAAGTTCAAAGTCCTGATAACGCCATCATTAAGGTTTGACTTATTTTCTTCTTTTATATCTTTAATGTAAAAACTATTAAATAAAGAATATTCAAAGACTATTTTTTTCGTTTGTGCCAAAGTCGATCAATGATTTGTTTGAGAGGAACAAAATATTTTAATTATTTTTATTATTTTTCGTTTGATTTGTTTTTCCTCTAAACATACTCTTTGTGGAAGGGGCTTTGAATGTATTATTATTATTATTATTATTATTATTATTATTATTATTATTATTATTATTATTATTATTATTATTATTATTATTATTATTTCAGTTGAGCAACATTCAAGTTGGAGAGTATGTTGGAGATGTTGGGGTGAAAGTGACCAACCCTCTTCCCATCCAGTACTCTCCTCTAAGTGGACACGGAAAGGATTTGGAAGAACCTTTTGAGGTCTTCTTAAAGAAGGATAAGGTAAGCGCCAATATTTAGATTCTTCTTATAATTCTTTATGTGAATTGGGAACAATCTCAGTTATCAATTATATTAGAACCGTAACCAATCCGCAAACGGGCATTTAAATTTAATATCCGCTATGGACCGGATTACAAAATTTGATTTTGTAAACCGACTCAAACCGTTAAATATAAAATACTGTCTTTATATGAACTAAGCCTTATTACACATAAGATATATTTCCAAACCATTTAACCCTTAGACTACAAAATGGACCCACTTGGTAGTCTAAAGGTTAAACCATTAGAACTATGTCCAGACCCGCATTTAGTTGCCCGAATGATTGACAGAAAAATGTTAAAAAACATGAAACCAAAGTAGATTTCAATTAAATTAAATTGAAAATATCGTAAAATGGATTGTGGAAATAAATAACATTTATTACTAAATTCATTTACCTCATTTCTAAATTTTATTCTACTAAAAACACAAGATTTTGGTTCCTAAGGAAATGACATACGACTTTCCTTCTCAATACTTGTGAATAATCAAAATTTAAGCACAACAACAACAACAACAACAACAACAACAACAAAAACTACTACTACTACTACTACTACTACTACTACTACTACTTAGAATAAAATGGTATCTTTGGCATGAGTTTTATGCCCATTTGTCAACAAATTTCAAGGAAAGTTTTTAGGACAATCCAATTAAAATCTGGAAATACTTTTGAAATGAAGTTACTTTTGCGCTTTTCTTGTAATTTATTAATAAATATTTATTGAACCTTATTAAATATTTAAATTACTTATAAAAAATTGTATAAAAAAGGAATTGCCTCTTCAACTGAGTTGAAAACATGTTTAACACGTTAAGATCGTGTAAGGACTGAGTCACTATGTCTCACTTGACAATATCTCGTTTTGCTTCTGAAAATGTTTAACAACCAGCTGTTAATAATAAATATTTGATTGCATGCCAGTATGAAGTAATGGTGGTACCCAAAGCCGACGTAGAATGGATGGTGAACCTACGCAAATCCATCGCTCAACTCTTCCTCATCGAACCCATCAGAGGAAATGTCGGCTTCACGAACATGTTCAATACCAGAGATGTCTCTCATGAAGCTTTCACCATCCAAGAACCAACCCTCTTCGGCATCTGTTCCGTCGATTACACTCTCCATCCCATTGATTCTTCTGTAACGAGTGAGGACAAGAAGAACATCGATATCCTCTCCATATCCAATGATGAAGACTACCTCATGACCCGAACCATTAACTTCGATAAGTGCGATGACGAAGTTCGTGTCATGGTAATTACTTGATACTGTTTTAGTCTTATAAAAGATGAGTTATTGATTGAAACGTAAAGCTCAATTATTAGTGTTTCCATTTACTAGAAATTAATTTTACCAACAGCACTCGAGTATTAACCAGCTTGTCAATGTCTCCAAGACCCTGTTCGGAAATGTCGCGTCGAGATCTTCAGTAATGACTGTGAAATTGGTTAAGAAACTAGGAAGTTTCGTGATCCAAGAAGGAAATGTTCAGGGATACTTCTCCGTTAATCCTTTCGGTGTCTCAACCGACAAACTCATGTCTCTCACCAACCAGGTATTTAATTTTAGCTACGAATTAATAACAACTATACCAATATCTATATTTATTAGTAAACCCAGGAAAATAATGATAACAACTAATTTCGTTTTAGATTTTAAAGATGAGAAATGGTATATGTTACTCCATTTAATAATGATTTTAACTGAAAATTTCAGACATTAATTTTGCAAACGTCGTCACGAATTTCGAACAAATTTGTTGTCCCAAAACCAAATCGTTTCGTTGATACTTGGCTCATGGAAATTGCGACTCCTTTCTCTGCCCTCAACAACCAGTTCATTTCGTCAACTATAAGGGCAACAGAGATGCGTCCTTCTCTCCTTTATTGGTCCCCAATGTTGTCACTGGAATTAACTTAAACCAAAGACACATTCAGAAGTTCCAGGTAAGTTTTCCAAATTTCTATTTGAACACGTTTTTAAACATTTGATGAGTGACGAGGCTATTAAAGTATGAGACTTGTAATGAACTAAAGTTAATATTGTCTTTTTACTACAATGACAGACTACCCTCGATAAATTGATAGAGGAAACTGCCGTTCTTATGCTTTCTGTTGGAGCTACTCCTCATGGTAAAATTACCCCAATGAGCACTGACGAAGGTAAAATCACAACCATGTTGGACACCGCTTTGTACGTGGTTCGCGGCGTTGATGTGCAGGGATTGGAACAACTTTTTGAGAAGTACTTCAACGACAACACCGAAGTGGGACAAATGAAATTGTAAGTTGACATTACTTTTATTTTAACTTAAGTATCATTCATGTTAAAATACTCAAAATGAACAAAATATATCCAGATGGAATATGAAATTCATGAACATTATTTAATATTAATTTCCAAATTTGTAAGTACAATAATTTTAAATTAATTAAAATTCTATAAAATAAAGAAAACAACTTAAAACGCATTTGAAACTGAAATATTTCTACTGAAAATGATAATCTGTGGAAAGCAATACTCATTAAATAAACTATTTACAGGAAAATGTTGATCGATGTTTGTGCGTCAAGCACTGCATTGGTTCCTATCAAAATGCTGTTGAATGAGATGCAAAAGCAGAGAATCACTCCAGAGAGAATTACTTCCATCTTCGTTACCTTCTCTAGCACCTTCATGGCAACACCTGCTCTTCCAGATCTCATGGTACTTTTTATCACATCACTAAGCATTGTAGTGTGATTTATTTAAAGTAATTTCATATGATAATATTTGTTGTAATGAAAAGAAAATACAATACAACTTTCTCGCTTCAGAGATTCGTGAAAAGCCTTGACATAGAAACTCATCCATTCATGACCACGAATGTTTGGATCAACTTCGCAACAGTCCTGAGGAAACTTTGCATCACGAAGGAAACAATCCCTTACCAACTCATGGGAAGTGAACAGTGTGATGTGAGGATCATCACACAGGACTTCATTCCATTCCTTAAGGAAAAGTTCGATGTAAGTCGACGTCATATTTATGTTAGATTTTGTGTAGTATACTCGATAGCGTTGAACACGTCATATTGCGAAATTAAAAGGAAATGCATATTTTTTTTTAGTTTATCATTATTATACGTCCTATTTTTAGACCACGTACGATTCTTACAAACGATGCAGCATCGTCCAGTCTTTGGCTAATCTGAGGATACCCGAAGCAGTGCACGTTATTTCTATCATCGCTACGGGCGACTATGATATCAGAGTAAGGGAAACTGCCATTTGGGCTCTCAAGTACCCCAAAGTTATGGAAGTCATGAAGAAGGATGACGTAAGCAAATTATCTCCATTAATTTATATGTAATTTGGACACGAATCGTCTGAATATATTTCATATTACCTCGCCTTTCGATATTTTGCAGTTTTTAAGAACAAAAACAAACAATGAAACAGAGTAACTTTGATTTCAGGTTTTCAACCTCCTCATGCCCATCGTCACAACACAATGGAAGACCCAATCGTTCGTCAAAGCGCCATTATCGCCCTTCTTTCCTGGAAACCTTCTCCTTCATGGTGGTACGGCATTGCGGCATCTACGTGGAGAGAGCCCTCGAAGAGCGTCGCCTCTTTCATCTACTACTTGATTAAGAACAACTACTATGTAACTGAGCCAAAATACAGCCTAGAGTAAGTGTTCTCTTTCTTCAAAGTTAAAATGTTACGACGAAATACTTACTCTTCACTTTTATTAGTTAGTTTTAAAACTTTCCTCAAATTTAATGTTATTGACAAAACATTTGAAGAATCTCATGACTTGAACATAAATTGTGGTTTAGGAAACAGATGAATTTATCTTCAAATCTGCATCTTTAACTTATTGTGTGTTTTACTTTCAGGTCGAGAATCGCGCATTTCGTTCTTCCTCTGACGAAGCCTATGCCACCATCCAGCACTTTCACCTACATTTATGGCAAATTGAACCCACAAGAATTCGTAGGTTTTATGTTTAGTATATATTTGAATAATAATGAAGTCTGTCAATTTATGACACAAAAGAAGAGGTGAGGACCACGTAATTAATTTAATTTTGTTTCAGTCGAGCACTTTCTTGAACACAGCAATTTTGATGGATGATGAATCTTCGTTGCCAAGGAATCTTTACACTCATTTCGTCACCGATTTTGGGGGATTGAGAATCCCTATTATTGAGGTAATTTCTTCTATTATTTGTTCATTTCACAGAGAAAAAAGAAAAAAAAGAAAAGCCGAACGATTTTAGAAAGGTCAAATTAACATTTTTACAGAATTTCTTTTCATGAACGAAAAAAAACTAATTTTTTATTTTTTACAAAAAGGCCGGACTTACTTCAGAGATTTTACCTGATTCTTCTGCTACAATGTTTGAGCACATTACAAGAATGATCCCCAATGAATTCAAAAATATTAGGACCGCCTCTAACAGGAGAGCAGGAAATATCTTCTCCGACATTAAGGTAAGAAAGAAAATTCCTTTCATTTTCATTCCGTTTCTTTTTGGAGTTTAATCAAACTTTTATCTTTGACACAAACAAAATTATCCTAACCCACCATCCAAAAATCAATTATTGATTTATTTATCACCGCAACAGAAACAGTTACACCCAAGTGAGTTGACAGATGAGAACTCGCACAGAGAATCCACTTTGTTTGTCCAACTCTTCGAAAATCTTCAGTTCATGGCTCCTTTGAATCCTAAGACTATTCCTATTCCATTTGAATCCGGTGAGTGTTTTTAAAACAATTATCAACCAACCAAACAAACAAACTTTATTTCAGACTTATAGGTAAAAAAATTATATAATTTGTCTATACTGTATATGGTTAAGTAATAGATGTGTTGAACAGTGATTATGAATGCCAATGAAACACTATAAATACTGAACATACTCTACAATTGCATACGTATGCCAATGCTTCCACATTCATTATTTATAAAATCAGAAAAATACAGTAATTGAAAGCCAAAAAATGTTGTGGTTATGAGCTCGTAGTTTAATTCCAAAGTTAGATAGATATTAATGAATTTTGAATTTTCATTTTAATACAATTTTTTTATAAAAATTGTACAGGCAGCTTCGATTTCTTGAAAACTTTGATGAGTGGAAAGAATCTTCAGTTGTCTAAATTCTTCAATCCCACTAAGGTGGAAGTCATCCTCCCAACCGAACTTGGTATTCCCTTCATTGGAAAAGTGAGTTTAAGCATATTATCACTTTAAATTGAACGAATGAAACATGTAGTGGTGACATATTCACAACTCCATCAGGAAGTAAAATCTTTTACTTGTAATTTTGTTAATTTTTTTTATAACGTGAGTTTCGTGTAAAATGTAACTTTTGTGGTGAATTAGCAAGTTCTCCTACAATATGTTTCATTGTTTCTTCAGTTGTCGGCACCGACTGTCCAATCTGCTGAAGGAAATGTTAAGTTCACCTTTGGAAAGAAGGAAACACCGAGTTTCCTCGATCTGATCTCTTCTAACTCGTTCAGTGTTGATTTGACCACGAACTACAAGTGAGTTTAAAGACCATTTTGTAAAGTTGTATTTTGAGTCAAAAAGACACTCTAATTTGAATGTGGAAGATAATGATTAGTAAATTTTTATTTCACGAAACTTATTTCCGACCTTTGTCCCATTCAGATTGGCTACAAAAGTCATCACTAACTTCGAAGCAATCGTTCCCTGGAATGAGAAACTCATTTCTTCAGGAGTTGAAACAATGAAAAGTTTGAGTATGCCACTCAAAATGAGAATGTCTCTGGAAAGCCAAGGCAATCTTAAAAACATTTCTTTCAGCATCATTCCCACACATGAAAAAGAGGTAAGTTATCATAAAATTTGTCCATAATATATAATTGTTATTTAGGTTTTAATTCATTATTCAGAGTAGATCAGTAAATATATAATGAAAGTGTCTCTATGCCATTCTTCTTCAATTACTTTAATATTTTAACAATGAATAAGTTATGTTGTGTATTAAAGTTGTAATGTATGGTTGTTCCTTTCAGTTTGCCGCGGTTTACGTCCACAACATTCCTTACGTTGCCCGCAAGAGCATGTGGCCAGGAGAGTTGATCACCGAATACGAAAAGTTTGAGACCATCACCGTTAAAGGAGTTGAACGTGGAATTCACCAGGTATGTTCTCTTGAAGACAGAAGTAGAGAATGTGTTTAAGTATGAATAGTAAAAAGTTTAATATGGAAGGAAGAAATGTCATTGTGAAAAGGTGGAAGTTTTTCTAAGTGGACATACTAAATTATTTTGCAGAACAAAGTTGTGATCGACAAGGAATTGACCGGCGTTGATGCAGCTATATTGTGGGAGGGAGACATTCCATTCCCCTTCACCTACGGAAACTTCTACGATAATTTCAAGTAAGATATCCTTCGTTTCTAATATTTGATTCATATGACGAAGTGGTCACGTAGGAGGGTTAAATAAGAGTTGGTCACAACCTTAACTGTAGATCGATTCAGGGTGTTCTTTTACAACCTTATTTAAAATATCACTTGTGCAAATATTTTAACAAATAATAGAATTTATGAAAGTATTGCATTTAAGGTATTTAACAACGATTCATTGGCCAGAAAATTGGTAGAGAAACCAATTTAAAATCGTTAAATTTATTTAATCAGCCTACGCCTATATATCTATATATAATATAATAATGAATAAATGAAAGATACGAAATCTAATGTGTTTATTTTCTATTCAACAGCTACCCCTACAAAATGATCTCGAAAATTGTGTCGCCAAGTACAAAAATGTTCGCTTCAGCATTCGTCGTGAATTTCGGAAAATCAGAAACGAAGGCTATTCATCCCAGTGTCGCTTTCAGTAAGATTCTTTATGTTAACTGTTGTTGTAAAAGTTTTTCAATGAATGCATTCAAAAGAGAACTGCACATTTAGTGACTGCATCTTCTTCATATACTGTAGTTAAGTCCATATAATATATATAAATTCTTAAACTCTTAATTTTCCTTTCAGCTTACCCCATCCTCACTGCGAAAGAAAAAACTTCAATGACGAAAAGCGAAGGTCAGTTTCCCTTCTCAGACGAAATATTTGGTGGAAAATCGTTTGATTATTATAAATTGTATCGTGCAAAAGAAGTTAAACATTTTGTAATAATCTCCCTTCTTTTTCTTACAGTAACTGAGGATGATAACAAAGCATTTATCATGAGAATTTTGACGACCGGAACTGAGAACAGATTCTTTGAATCCAACTTCCAAACAAAAGTTTTATCTCATGATGACACTATGCAGAGATCCGAAATTACGTACCGGTATGCTCAACATTTCCCCCGTTCCACACCTCAAGTTTATTGCGTGCAAATAGAGACTCATGAACCCATGTTCGTTGATTTCCAAACTCTTCTCAAACAACTCAATTCCCGCAACGTGGATTATTCTTTCTCTGGAAAGGTTGTTGGTGGAACATCGTGTAAAGATTATCAACTGGCCACAGTCAGGGTGAGAAAAAGAAATAAAAATATTAATCTTTATTGATTATTTAAATATATTTACATATGTTATTTATGTTTAAATTAATCACTGGTACTAAATGTGTCCTTTATTTGTCGGTTCAGGGTTCATTGAAAGTAAGTGACTCAAAGAAGACCGTTCTCGTAGATGAGATCACTAAAGAACTGAACATGAACGAAAACTCAATGATCGAAATGGAGGACAAACCTTTCTTCGACCAAACCTCTATTTCATTGAATACAAGGAGGTAATAATTTCATTGGGAATCAGTAGAAAAATGAAAATCATCAGTATCATTTATTTATTGCTAAAATTACATTTCCTACTATTTGAATAAGTGATGTTTGTTTGTATTTCAGCCACTTCCTGAATTCTTTATCAACATGACTTACCATATGTACGATGTTTTCCGTGGCTCTCAATTCCCTTGCGTTTACAACAATTACTACAACGTGAAGAATCCGAAAGGAAAAATCACCATTGAAGGAGAAAGGTAAGATACGTGATTAGTAATTGGCCTAATATACAATAAAACTGGAATATTATCGATTTAGTTGCAGTTTACATCATATTTTAATTTATGTTCCTTTTTCTGTATTGTTTGTAATGTGAAGTTTTGTTATTGTTTGCAGATATGTCGATGGTGCGTGGGACTTGAAAGTTGAACTTCCAACGGAGAACGTGAAAATGGATTACTTCCAGCTTCCTTTTGTCTACAAACTCCCACTCTATTTCTTCC
Source organism: Bathynomus jamesi (assembly GCA_023014485.1). Taxonomy (NCBI): domain Eukaryota; kingdom Metazoa; phylum Arthropoda; class Malacostraca; order Isopoda; family Cirolanidae; genus Bathynomus; species Bathynomus jamesi. Next base: position 53,491 of record JAJOZX010000123.1, on the reverse strand, counting down.
AAAACACTAAAACCGAAACTATGACGGGAACCTTTCACAATCATCTCTACAATTAAATTGAATAATCTGTAGAAACCCATTTGTACTTCTTTTTTTTAATATCATAAATTGAATTCTTACATTGGAAATCTGTTTAGTTTTCCGTACTTTTTGGTACAAATTTTATCTTTCCTCATTTTTGTACTTCTGCTAAATGTAAATCTTCATATTTTGAAGATGAATATTGATCTGTTATTCCCGGAATTATTTAAAAAAAAATAAAAAATAAAAGACATCTGCCCACTTTTTAAACCTTCCACGTATGAATAGTTTAGCAATACTTCTGAGTACTTTAATACCTAAACATTTCTCACATATGAAAAACAAAGAACTTTTTTCTCGATGTGTTCTTTTTAAAGACGTCTGTTGTTACTTTTAATAATAATAATGGAAATAATAACATTTTAGCAGCGAAGTAGTTGATAACTGAGCCTCGTAGTCAGTCTGTAAAGTTTTGAGATGAAAGTAGGTGAAAGTTTCATATAAGAATTTCGAAGAATAGCCTACTATTGTAAATGTACTGTAAAGTAAATGTGCACTGGTCCCTTATTTATTGGTAATGCTCATATCCCTTGATTGGGCGAAAGTTGATGATATGGGAAATTAGTAACGTAGAACGACCACCTAACTTAGTGTACCCCCTAACCCGAGAATAAGATTCACCCTGATTGGCGGACGTGTGAAATGGGAAGGATTTCCAACTTTCCGACTTTGTTAAAAATTCAGGTTGCCACAAAACTACATAACAGCCATAATTGTCATTATAACGCAAAAACTATATAGGTTGTGTGTTAGAAAACTATCCAAATTTGTGTTGTTATTTTAACTTTGAAGTTATTTAACATATGAACATATACGCTATTTATTTAACGTATAAATATATATGCAGGGCCGGTTTAAGACTGTGAGGTGCCTAAGGCTAATAAGTGCGAAGGGCGTACTTACTATGTATTCTATATAATTCATAAAATCTTCAAACAAATAGAAATGTACTGTATATTTTTCAAATTAACAACTAACAAAAATTAAAGGTAGGCCCTTTGCACATATTAGCCTTAGGCACCTCACAGTCTTAAACCGGCCCTGCATATATATTTATACGTTAAATAAATAGCTTATATGTTTATATGTTCAATAACTTCAAAGTTAAAATAGCAACACAAATTTTGAAAAAACAACAACAAAAAATAGCAAAAACAGCATATATTTCAAAGAGAAAATGATTTCTTCTTCCCTTGCTTTAAACTGTGATATCAAACAAAACATTCGGCTTTGTTCGACGTGCTGAAAGATCATTTCACCAGTGCTTCCAGTTTAAGGTAAAATACTCAAGTTTATGGTAATCGGGCCATGTTTAACGTGAAATTTAGGTGGCACATGAATTTCACAAAATCAGGGTAATCAGGGATATTTTAGTGCATTTTACTCATATTTTAGGGTAATCGTAATATGAGCAGGAAGTAGTAAATAAATGTTGACAATTATACATAAATTTAATATACTGGGTGTCCCACTCGAAATGAAACAACTTTGAAACCTTATAATTTTTTATTAAATGATGCAAACAACGTAATATTCACAGAGTATATAGTCAATGTCATAAAGTTTCAAGTGATCTATGTGAATTATAACATTTAGATACATTAGATACATTGTGCATAGTATAATGTTTCCTTTTGTTAATATCTTCACATGTTATATGTTGAACAATTTGAAGCTTATATGGATAGAGCTGCAGCCGCTTGCGCACGACTCTAGGCACAGTTGAACGAGGAATCTGCAGTTCGACACTGGCAAGACGGATGGACTTTCTCAGGCTACTACCAAAGGCGCCGCGTATTCGATCAACATCATCTTCTGATCTTGTTCGCCCTCCAGACTGTTCCTTTAGAACACTGCCAGTCTCCTCAAATTTCTTGGTCCTTGCATATAGGTCTCTTCTGGTGGGTGGTTCCTTGTGAAAGGTTGTACGGAATCGCCGTTGCATCAGAGTAGGGGACTTCAATTCAGCCATTCATAACACACATTTCGCTTTTTCTTGTGGAGTAAACATAATTCAATCTGAAACAAACGAAAAACATTATGACGAAAAGTTATGCAAATAGTGTAGTAACTAGCAAAGTTTCAATATTCTCACATTAATACTTTAAAGTTTCAAAGTTGTTTCATTTCGAATGGGTCACCCGGTATAATGAAACGACATTAAGTAAAAAATATAAGTACATGTTATTTTTGCATGTAATGTCGCAGGTTGATAAATGATGCTGTTCATGTTGCGAGTGCGCCAACTCGTGTTTAAGACGTTTGGTACCCGTTTGAACAATATATCGAATTGTGATACAGGTTGCCGCTGGCTGCGCGCTGCGGTGATGCACGTTATTGGCTCGCAGTCACATTAGGCCTGTTCAAAAATCAACTTTTTCATATTTTCATAGGTTTCTGTACATCTTCCCATGCTTTTTGACCTGAAAAAGCCGAAAATCACAACTATTTTGACCTAGGATGTTGGGAAGCATTGCCGCATGGAGCTTTAAATTTTCTGCCTTGAAATCGGCCAAAGCGCCAATTCCGGGGTCCCTTGAATTATGTTTTGCACTTTAACTTTTGATCAGTGGTTCCCAGCTTCCCACCAACAGACAGGCGTTCCAGTATTTCCTTAATCCTAGTAGGAGCAGTTTGGGAGAAGCTGTTTGGGAAGGTGAATGCGCCAGATAATCCCTGGTTTGAGCATCTGAAGGATGTTTGGACGGACTTGTCCAAGGAAAACCCAAAGATGCTGGCTATCAACAGCAAATGGCTGAAGGAAAAGAAGAAGAACAGTGAAGAAATACTCCAAGACATTCTAACAGCAGAAAGGCTTCCAAGAGCCGACTACAGGGAAATGGCTGAACTGACAGTCATTGTTCTTGGAGGAACGCCTCCTCGAGGTATTCACTGGAGTCGACCAGGCGCCATTCATCAGGCCAGATGGATGGCCAGAAACCTGTACTCCATGAAAATGCTGATGTTTGCAGATCAACTTGAGTACGACGAAGACACTGTATCAAAGCTGGAAAGACTCAACGCCTTCCTTGCGCTGTTCTACACTCCTGTATGGATGATGTCAATGTCTGCTGCAGATGCTCCCGTGAATGATCTAAGTCTAATCCAGGACATGTTGAAGTACAAGAAAACTGACCCAGAGCTTGCTGATGCAGTACTTAATAAGATGGAAAACCACAAATGGTACCTGACGCAGGAAGTCGTGCCATTTGCCCTGTTCAGCAGTAGATTGAGTGACACATTGAAGCACGACATTGCTGCCCAGTTACATGCCACTGAGAAGCCAGACAGCTTCAGAACAGGAAAGCCTCTATTCCAGAGAGTCACAGCTAAGACCACCCTGGTTGATCTCATTGGCCCAGAATCACATTTCCTGCTGGACACACTGAACATTGGATCCGAGTTGCTTCTGGAACCTGTCACGTCTTGGCCACAGAATGAGGACTACAGAAAAGCGTTGGACTATGTTAAGAATCTGAAAGCGGTGAATGACATTGCTGAACGTGGTGTCAAGATGATGAGCGACTTTGCAAATGTCATAACAACAGATGCCAAGCAAAGGGACTATCTCCTTCAAGCTGTGGAGTTCAACAGACGCCGCTTTGACAGCTTCAAGAAACAAACTCTCAACAACTGACTGTGTAAATGTCATTATGAAATTAATCATCATGTAATGCTTTCACTTCTTGATCGATTAGACTTGTGACAAAATGTTAATCTCAAATTTGTGTCATGAATAAGGCGCCTTGTCTGCCTTGAGTGTGAGAAAACGAATTTTGTGATATTTCTGAAATCTTTGTATGTACCAACAGTGGCGGATTTAGGGGGGGGCCGAGTAGGCCATGGCCTACGGCCCCGCGCCTGTGAGGGCCCCGCGCCGTCACATATAATTATAATGTTGGATTCCACTATAAATAATACAATTGATTAATGATTAGTGATAATTATGGTATCACTCTCTTTGCTGGCGGGAGTTTAGTTCTATTCAGGCCGCTGTGGAGTGCACATGTGAGTGTGTTTAGTGGTAAGTAATGGTAAAAGTCGTATCTCGAAAAAGACGCGAGTCAATAAATGGGAATGGGGGAGTTTTAGTCAGCTTTATAATAACATAAATAAGTTGAAAAATGTTAAATTAATGTAATTAATTTTTTTATATGAAACGTACTTAGGCTAGGTTAGGTCAGTTTAGCTTAGATTTCATAATAAATACATTTTATACATATTTAAGGAAAAAGTCGCCACTGGTGGGGGCTGGCGACTTTTCCCATAAAGCGACTTTTTCACCCGAACAACTGTTTAGTGTCTGTATTTAATTAATTAATTAAACTGTATTAATTAATACTAAACCGAGGGTCAAGTGTAAATAGTTTGTTTTTTATGTTTTTATGTTTCAGGATAAGGCAGTGAGGCTGCACTGAGGCACAATGGAGAAATCAACAAGTCGTGATCGTGATCAAGGGAGGAAGTATAAAGCTGGCTCTGTTAAACGACAAGAAAAGGCAGACGTAAACCAAAGAGTAAAAAAACTACCAAAAATAACTCAATGGTTGACATATCTAACAGTATCTGAATCTGCAAAATCACAAACTCAAACTGAATCCGGTCAAACTGAATCTGAATCAGTAGACACACCAATTACGCCTGAAACAACTGGAGAAGCCACGACTAGTACTGAACCTAGTGTAGTTAGCGCAATTGAACCTGAACACAGTGACAGTGAGGAGACACAAGAGGAAGTGAAAGTTATGAATACCGGTACTGAACAAGGATTTGAAACGGATCTTGGATTATGGCCTAAAATAATTACTGAAAATGTGTGTGACTATTGGTTGAAAAAGGGAAGCGCAGAATGTCGACACTGTGATGGTGACTTCAAAGAGTCAGCTGTGAAAGAGCTAAACAGAACCCGTCATTGTACAAAGACATTATTCACTCGAACTCATTCATTATATGGCCAAGAAATTAATCTTAAATGGCTCTGTTACTCTAAAACAACTGGTAAAGTGTATTGTTTTGCTTGCAAGCTTATGTCAAAGGTGGAAAGCTCATTCACAACTGGCTTCAATGGTTGGAAGAACGCTAGGTATGTCATAGAATCTCACAGTAGGTCAGATCAGCACAGGAAAAGTATGGTCGAAATGATATATCGAAAGACTGCGGGTGCCCGTATTGACTCTAATCTAGTACAACAATATGAAAGTGAATGCGAGTACTGGCAAGCAGTATTGAGGAGGTGTGTAGATGTTTTAAAGCTACTTTGCGAACGCGGGCTAGCCATTCGAGGTAAAGATGAAGTAATTGGATCAGTACACAATGGAAACTATCTTGGGATTCTAGAGCTGCTGAGCACATACGACAGTTTCTTGGCAGCACATATCAAGAAACACGCAAACAAAGGTAGTGGTCATACTTCCTACTTGTCCATGTCATTTCTGAGGAAGTCATTGGAATAATGGCAGAAAAGGTTATGTCCTCAATAACAGATGAAGTAAAAACAGCAAAGTACTTCTCAATTTCTGTTGACTCCACACCTGATATTTCACACATGGATCAACTTACTTTTACAATCCGCTATGTACTGCCTACTACAGGTCCAGTTGAAAGGTTTTTGCAGTTTATTCCCATGCTAAGCCACACTGGCAGAGATATTGCTACAACTGTTCTTGATTTTCTTAAAGAGAAGAACATTCCAGTTATCGACTGCCGAGGACAGTCCTATGACAATGCCAGCAACATGTCTGGTAAATATCTGGGGACCCAACAGATAATCAAGAATGAGTGTAGTGAAGCTGAGTACATACCATGTATGGCTCATTCCTTAAACTTGGTGGCTAAGTGTGCTGCAGAAAGCTGTCCTGCTGCAGTGTCATTGTTTGCTCTGGTACAAAATATGTACTCCTTTCTTGTTGCATCTACTTATCGTTGGAGGAGACACCGTGAGGTACTAGAGACTAATAAAGATAAGAAGTTGAAAGTTGATAAAATACTTTCAGACACTCGTTGGTCAGCACGAGCAGATGCTGTAGCTGCTCTCAGTAGAGCACACAAAGAAAACATCATTGCTCTGGAAGAGTTATTCTCAGATCAGAATCAGCCAGCTGAAACAAGAGCTGAAGCAAGTGGTCTTCTCAAAGGTTTGAAAAAACTTGAAACAGTGATTCTTCTTGAAGTTTGGGATACAGTATTGGAAAGGTTTCAGAGTAGCCGTATCCAGCTGCAAAAATCTGGGCTCTCCCTCAACACAGCTGTCACACTGCTAGAGTCTCTTTTACAATTTGCTAAAGACCTGAGATCCCAGTTCGATGACTTTGAAGCAAAAGCTATGGCTAAGTGTGATCCCTGTGATGTGACGAGTAATGATGCATACTACGCCGACACGCAGCGTATTAGGAAGCGCAAGCGTCACCACGATGAACTAGACTCCGCGGAGGATGTTATGCTGACAGGGAGAGACAAGTTTAGAGTGACTGCATTCTTGCCCATCATTGACAAGCTCTGTGCTGCCCTACAACAACGCATTGCTGCTTACAGCGACCTTCGAGAGAAATTTGGGTTTTTATCAGAAATCTCAAACAAAACGAACACTGAGCTTAAAGCATCTGCTGAAAAGCTTGTGTCTTCATATCCTAAGGACTTGGAGGCTGGATTGGAGTCGGAGCTTTTGCAGTTTGCACACCTTATGAAATCCATTCCAAGAGATTCACCTGAAAGTGCTCCTTCATCAGGTGGTGCAAAGGCTGCAAAAAGTCCTGAACTAGAAATGTATGAGATAATTCACAGACATGACATGGTAGAAACATTTGCTAATGTTGAAATTGTATTACGACTCTATCTCTGCATGTTTGTCACAAACTGCACTGGGGAGCGATCATTCTCCAAGATGAAACTAGTCAAGAATTATCTAAGAAACACCATGGGGCAGGACCGTTTGTCTTCACTCACCCTGTTGAGCATTGAGCATGAGAAATTAAGGGTGCTTGATTTTACTGATGTCATCAAACAGTTTGCAAGTAAGAAGGCTAGAAAAAAATCTTTTTTGACTGAGAAATAGTTAAGTGTACCGTACAAATTGCCTGCAATAAACAAAACCCACTCATTGCATCATTTGCATGTCAGTCAAGTGGTATTCTCTTTAGTTAATGGTGTATTATTATAGTTATTTTTTGTTAATGGTGTATTATTATAGTTATTTTTTATTGTTAAGCTTCAAAAAACAAATGTGTAATGTTCAACTATGAAATGGTCATTTGGCTAATTAATTATCAATAAATTGAATATTGTTTAAAAAGTAAATTTATTTTAACGCTTCGCTCGCCCATTGATTTGAGGGCCCCGTAAGGTCACCACTGGGGGATGGGGGTGTAAATCTTCATTTCAGTTAATTAAGCTAGCTTTGCGTAGTTTGGGGCCCCGCACTCCAACCGGCCTAGGGCCCCGCGCACCTTAAATCCGCCACTGTGTACCAATGTGCCATTTCTTGTTCCAAGACTATCATAATTGTATAAGTTAGAAAGAGGATTAAAAACACTTTAATTTGGTGCCTATTTTGTTGCTCTATCTTGTTCAGATAAAACGTTATAGTGCAAAACATGATTCAAGGGACCCCGGAACTGGTGCTTTTGGCCGATTTCAAGGCAGAAAACTTAAAGCTCCATGCGGAAATGCTTCCCAACAACCTAGGTCAAAATGGTTGTGATTTTTGGCCTTTTCAGGTCAAAAAGCATGGGAAAAAGTACAGAAACCTATGAAAATAAGAAAAAGTTGATTTTTGAACAGGGCTACAGTCACATACGTGTCGATTATTTCTAGTAAAAATAGAGAAAATTTATATTTTGATACTAGGCCTCTATCTCTTCTTGTCCACTGTTTCGAGGAAACCGATCTGTGACCTTGATAGGAACACTGCGCTCTACATTTGTATAAGGTGCGCGATTTGTGTGAAGCGCCGCCAACCAGTGGTGGTCTGTTGGTGCGCTGAATAATTCACCAAAAGGATTTGTTCAGGTAAAATTGTACTTTGACAATGAATATCTCTGTAAATAGTGTATGAATTAAAAAACTCCTCACATGAGACGAAAGCAAAGTTTCGCTTGATTTTTTGCCATAAATAACTCAAAACTCGGTTTTTGACGCAAAGTGTCACTTTAATAAAGTTTATTGTTAAGGAGTTATTGGCTAAAAACCTGATAAAATATCCATAATGACACGTTTTGTAACATTTATATTCATGACATAATTTTTAGGGCAATATGATAATTTTTAGGGCGATTCTGAAATAAATTTAGGGCGAAATAATATTCGCTCATGAAAGCCTTGCATTAAATAGGCCCAAATTCCCGACGTCTAAAAACAACTTCGGAAACAGATTAACGCTTTGGAGCCAACAATACAAAAATGGATGAAAATCATACATACACATCGACAATAATACACCATCAGATATAATGACATAAAAATACTCTTAACTAAAACTAAAAAACTCTTATTTTCAACCTCTAAAGATATAATTATGCAGTTATATATGATATCACTTAATTAATTGTGACAAAGATTTAGGGTTCATGATATAAAAATGAGGACCTAAACTCGAGGCCTAAACTGTAGCCTAAGGCTACAACCTTATTAGCCTAATGGTTAATTCGGCCCTGTTTATATGCTATTGTTAATTGAATTTGAGTAGGACAAAACTTAAACCTTATTTAATTGGATTTTTAAATTCCATATTATTTAAATGTAAAGTCATTGTTATAAATAAAATATTTATTTGTATTTAGACTTTAATAATATTTGTAAATTATACAAATGAATTCCAATGAATTATTATGTTGTTACCTGAAAATTGAGCTGAAAATTTAATTTAAAAAAAGGAAGGTATTTAACTAGCTGGAAGCCTAGAATAAAGGTGTTTTAATGATTGTAAAGAGGCATAAAACCTAAATGATTAAATAAGGGATATGAAAGAAGTATTAGATTAAATAGTGTGGGTACGGGAGATACAGATTTTGAGTTCTTACGATAAGAAAGGATAGTTTGAAAGATACAAGGAGAAGAAAGAGTGGAAATTTCTTTATTGCCATCACCTCTAAGAGATTAATTATAAATTTAATAAATTAATTACATATGAATCATTTTGACTATTTAACCTTCTCAATTTCAAAGGTAATCAAACAAAATACTTCATGTTTATACTATAATAATATAATTATGAATTTATAACATTTATCGCTTTGCAATTATTTTGTTATTCAGTTATTATTTCCTTTATTTACTTTAAATTTACTAAATAAACTTAACTTGTTGAGGATATTTTTGTAGTTATATCGACATGAAAGTCATAAAAATATCATGTCAATATAATTATTTAGTGTATCTCCATTAAATTTCGTGTAACCAAATGTCTGGTCTTACGACATCTGATTGATTTGGCATTCTATCGACAAGTTATTATTAAGTTCTATTAAGTTAGGTTAACTTCGGTTATGTTATGTTACTTTTTTAGAGTGTCGATGTTACGTCAAAATGTCGCATACTTGTGAAGCAAAGTATGTTTAATTAGTGATTTAATTAGCAATTAGCAATAGCATATTGAAAGTAAATAAAGCTGCGCGTCCTCATAACATTTGTGCTAGGATTCTTAGGGACGGGAGATAGCTTAGATGAGGCACTAACTATTGACTAGGAAAACAATGTAGTACCAATTTATAAAAAGTTAGTAAAAAGGAGTTATGGAGTTATAGGCCTGTTAGTCTAACATCATTGGTAGGAAGGATACTAGAAAGAATTATAAAGAACAGTATTGAAGAGCATCTAGAAAAATTTAATATAAGATACCAGGGGCAGATCCAGGGAAGGTATTCCAGTGTGGGCAACCAAAGAGACATCATGCCGAGTATTTTATTTGATCCACAATTTTTATATCATACGCTTCACCTATCATACTGTTAGGTAGCAACAGGAAACAGGCTTCCTGTTCATGTGCGTGAGCTGAAAGGTATGAAAAAATCACACTCCCCAAGGGGATGATCCACATTTAAATATATTATGATGTATACATAGGCCCTAGTTTCCAATGGTGTGTTAGTCATAGTTGCATTGACAAATAAATATTATTTTTTAAAGACATAATTAAGAAAACATGAAAATAATATGATTACTAATATAATATTTTTAAAATTCTGTGCATTACAGTTGTGATAAGCATGTAATACTTACAGTATAATGCGATACTTACTGTAATACTTACAGTATACTACACAGTTATAATACAGTATAATTGAACAAAAATACATGATTAGTAATCATGTATTTTATGTTCAAACTATAGTGTATTATAAGAAATATTCACAAGTAATGCAATATTATATAGCCCTAATTAACATGTTCTGGGTGTCAATTGTCGGACAAACGGTTTGCAAGTTCCATTCGTCCTTTGGGGACGGTGTGCAGCATTAAATTCGATAATATTTTACAGAATATAATTAAAATAGTTTCTTGTCTCCATCCACTCAGGTACATCGCAAACCTTGTCATGAAAAGTAAAACTATATAAACCATTCGTACTCTTGAGTGGGTAACTGATTAGAGTGTCAAAAGTTCCGAGTTCAAGCGTCGTGTGCAATTTATAGAGAAGGGGAAATGGTTTCTTGCATAATGTACGTATGTACGGTTTAAACAAGAATGACGTACTTATTATCGAGTGTCTTAACAAGACTCGATCGGAATTGAGATAACGAAAGTGTTGAAAAGAGATTATTTTTTATTTTGATTTTTAAATAGTTTTATTTACGACAATCCTGCAAAAATTATTAGTTTTTTTAACAAAAGCTCAGCTGAATATAACATTGTTGCTAAGTAGATATTCTCAGTTACGAGATGTTCAATTAAAGGAATAAAGAGAATAATAAATGGATTTATTGCATTCACAAAGTTTCGGCTTCTTTTAAAGTATTCATCAGGCAATTATTGTTATTCAAAAGAGACTGACTACATATATCATATTTTTATAAGATTGAGATACCATCGCCAATTTTCCAAATTCTTTTGTTGCTAAGTAAATTTATTTAAGAATAATGTTGGGTAAAGCAGAGACAGATTTGCTTATTAAATAACTCAACGTTTCGTCCGCTTACGACAAACATTATCAAGGAAGTGATTTAAGTCAGTTATAATATAAAACTTTATAAAAATTAAAATAATAGAGAATATAAAATTTAGAGATTAGATGGTGAAGGTCTGATACAAGTGAACATTATAGGAATTCAAACTTTTGAAAAGACCAAAATATAAAATTTGAATTTACAATTTAACTCAAAAATATCCCAAAATTTAAAATAAAGTACAGGGTGGGGCACGGGAATCAAGTGTTTTTTGAATAGCTAGTAATCGGCCAGTAGGAATGGGAGGGGCGTGCGGTAGGTAGCATTCCATTCCTGGGTTCATAGCATTTAACTTTAACTAACACTCACCTTTATCTTTCAGGTGCCATCATGGAGCAGTGGACGTTAGAACACCGCATGTTCGCGTATGATCATTTTGTTAGGAGTGGCGAGTCAGTGACAGCAGTTCAGCGTGCGTTTCGCCGCAGATTCAACATTCATCGAAATGACTCTGTTCCCGCTCGTGACACAATCTTACGTTGGGTTAACAATCTTCGAACAGGAGGCTCAATAATGAAAACAAAACCGAAGGGGCCGCAACGCACTGTGCGTACTCCAGAGAACGTTGAAAGGGTCAGACAAGCGATGTTGCAAAGCCCAGGCCGCTCTGCTCGGAGACATTCAGCTGCACTCGGAATCAGCAATCGTACTGTTAGACGGATTTTGCATGAAGAATTACATTTTCACCCATACAAGTTAGCGATGGTGCAGGAATTGAATGTAAACGATTGCCCCCCAACGACTGAATTTTGCACAGGAAATGCTTGCACTTTATGAGCAGAATGAAAACATGATGGTGGTAATGAGTGATGAAGCCCATTTCCACCTTAATGGGGCCGTCAACAATCAAAACTGTCGGTATTGGGCTGCTGAAAATCCGCGACAACTCCATGAAAAACCGCTGCATAGCCCTAAGGTTACAGTTTGGTGCGCGGTGGGAAAGTTTGGCGTCATCGGTCCCTATTTCTTCGAACAAAATGGGGTTACCGTTACCATAACATCTGGGCGTTACATTGAGATGGTGAACACCTTTTTCATCCCTGAGTTACGAAGAAGGCGTATTGCTCGTCGACATTTGTGGTTTCAGCAAGATGGGGCCACGCCACACACCGCCAGAGCGTCAATGGCTGTTCTTCGCCCCCTGTTTCCCAACCATCTCATTTCGAGATTTGGTGACATTGCATGGCCCCCTCGGTCCCCTGACTTGTCCACATGTGACTTCTTTCTATGGGGGTACCTCAAGTCACGTGTCTACGAGGACAAGCCCCGTACATTAGATGCATTGAAGGAAGCGATCCGTCAACAAATCATTCAAATCAACAGAGACCTGCTGGGAAGAGTGGAGGCCAATTTTCGTAAACGCCTTCAACAATGCGTCGACGGCCAAGGACATCATATGCCAGATATAATTTTCTGTACATGATTATTATGACATGAAATGCTATGTTCTTACGAATGTTGTTCTACCAATATATTTTCTTTACAAAAAAATATCATTTTCCTGATTATTCCAAAAACACTTGGTTCCCGTGCCCCCCCATATAAAGATTTCAATTTCAAATCCCTTTCACCCAAATAACCTTTTTTTTGAAAACCGTTTAACATTTCATTAAATTTATGTTTCCTGATAAGTAATAACTCAGCTGTAGGTCGCACACATTAGTAATAGTAGACACTGGAAAAAAGAAACATTACTAATAGTAAACGTTAGTAATAGTAGACATTAGTAATAACAGACATTAGTTTTGAATAGAATTTTAAACGTGTTTAAAATGTTATTGAGAAGTTTTAATGTTCGATTTTAATATGTTCGTACATGTAACTATGTCTGCTCTTACGTTGACGCATTCTTAAATGAAGGGTATAAGTTGTATACCCAGTTAAAGAATTACATTTTAGTTTTTCTTGTCTAAAATGTGTACAAAAGTCTTTTTGAATTATTATTATTATTATTATTATTATTATTATTATTATTATTATTATCATTATTATTATTATTATTATTATTTTCATTCGAATACATTTGAAAGATTTTTAATTTTGACTTGTTTATAAATGAAAGAGGGCCCCAATTTCCCTTTTTGTATATGATTTCTGTACCAAAGTTTGAATTTTTCACATTTTAGACTTAAATGTTTAAAAAGAATTATAAACTGTGTACATAATTTTATCTGTTGATTGGATACAATTATTATCACTCTCTTGGTTTGTAATATATATTAATATATATATATATATATATATATATATATACAGTATATATATTACTGTTGCTTACGCGTGCAAAACTTTATCCTTTCTCCACCCCCAGAAACCCTACCTCCCACAAACACTTGCCACTATTTAAGGCGTGACTGAAAATCTGTGAGTACCAATCAGTTGAAAGACCTTCACTGATCAGCACTTTTGTTCCACTCCTGAAGAAATTGAAGAATTTAGACGATGAAGGTCCTTCTCCTCCTCACCCTTATTGGTAAGACATTCTCTTTCATTTCGTTCTGAAGAAGTGAACCGATGCTCGGATATCGAAATAGCTACCATGAGCCGGTTTCCGATATGAAACGATACTTTTTAATTATCTCTTAACCACTTTTGAACGTTAAAATTATTCTTAATCTTTTTCAATGATTACAGTTGTATTTTGTTTTCCAAAAAGGAAATTAAACCTAAAGTTTATCAATAGAAAAAAGTATTTTGAAATAAATCTTGAAATTAAATCAGAATAAACGAATCCATTTATGATAACTCGAGTTCAGGAACTATTTTTGAACAGATACAGACATGCAGTTATTTCAATATCTTTAAATAAGTTGATTTTTTAAAATAGTTATCCTTCACATGTTTAATTCAACTGACAAATGCTTGAACCTTTATTTTTGGTGAGTTTTGAACTCTGCATTAAAGTATCTTGTACCCACAATTTATTTTCAGTAAGGTACAACCCCGTGTTTGGCAAACATTTGGGATACCGAACATGTCGGTGGTAACCTTTAAGAACAGCTTATATAACCACTTCTATAATAGGTTCATTATTTATTTAGAACTCTGTTTGAAAACTTATGCCAAAATGTCGACTTAGAACAAAATGTATTTATAATAAATAGGCTTATTTATTTGTTTTTACCTCAAATTTTGTTCATTGCGTGAACAGAAAACGAAAAAAATGCATCTGTAGTTTTGATTTATCGTTTGAAATTCGTATCTTATCTTAATATTGTAATAATGAACATCTTCTTTGCCTTCATTATTGATGAGTCCGATAATTTTAGAAGAATTGCACAAACCCTTAAAGCAACCCCATTATTATATAATTTACCGATTGGTGATCCTTAAATGAATGTGGTTTCTTTCAGGGTCTTCACTCGCATTCATGCCTGGAATGCAGTACACGTACGAGTATGAAGGAAGGCTCGGAATGGGTATTCCAGAAATAAGGAATAAGTTTTCAGGAGTTGGAATCAAGGCTGTCGTCAGTCTGCAAGTTCAAAGTCCTGATAACGCCATCATTAAGGTTTGACTTATTTTCTTCTTTTATATCTTTAATGTAAAAACTATTAAATAAAGAATATTCAAAGACTATTTTTTTCGTTTGTGCCAAAGTCGATCAATGATTTGTTTGAGAGGAACAAAATATTTTAATTATTTTTATTATTTTTCGTTTGATTTGTTTTCCTCTAAACATACTCTTTGTGGAAGGGGCTTTGAATGTATTATTATTATTATTATTATTATTATTATATTATTATTATTATTTTCATTATTATTATTATTATTATTATTATTATTATTTCAGTTGAGCAACATTCAAGTTGGAGAGTATGTTGGAGATGTTGGGGTGAAAGTGACCAACCCTCTTCCCATCCAGTACTCTCCTCTAAGTGGACACGGAAAGGATTTGGAAGAACCTTTTGAGGTCTTCTTAAAGAAGGATAAGGTAAGCGCCAATATTTAGATTCTTCTTATAATTCTTTATGTGAATTGGGAACAATCTCAGTTATCAATTATATTAGAACCGTAACCAATCCGCAAACGGGCATTTAAATTTAATATCCGCTATGGACCGGATTACAAAATTTGATTTTGTAAACCGACTCAAACCGTTAAATATAAAATACTGTCTTTATATGAACTAAGCCTTATTACACATAAGATATATTTCCAAACCATTTAACCCTTAGACTACAAAATGGACCCACTTGGTAGTCTAAAGGTTAAACCATTAGAACTATGTCCAGACCCGCATTTAGTTGCCCGAATGATTGACAGAAAAATGTTAAAAAACATGAAACCAAAGTAGATTTCAATTAAATTAAATTGAAAATATCGTAAAATGGATTGTGGAAATAAATAACATTTATTACTAAATTCATTTACCTCATTTCTAAATTTTATTCTACTAAAAACACAAGATTTTGGTTCCTAAGGAAATGACATACGACTTTCCTTCTCAATACTTGTGAATAATCAAAATTTAAGCACAACAACAACAACAACAACAACAACAACAAACCTACTACTACTACTACTACTACTACTACTTAGAATAAAATGGTATCTTTGGCATGAGTTTTATGCCCATTTGTCAACAAATTTCAAGGAAAGTTTTTAGGACAATCCAATTAAAATCTGGAAATACTTTTGAAATGAAGTTACTTTTGCGCTTTTCTTGTAATTTATTAATAAATATTTATTGAACCTTATTAAATATTTAAATTACTTATAAAAAATTGTATAAAAAAGGAATTGCCTCTTCAACTGAGTTGAAAACATGTTTAACACGTTAAGATCGTGTAAGGACTGAGTCACTATGTCTCACTTGACAATATCTCGTTTTGCTTCTGAAAATGTTTAACAACCAGCTGTTAATAATAAATATTTGATTGCATGCCAGTATGAAGTAATGGTGGTACCCAAAGCCGACGTAGAATGGATGGTGAACCTACGCAAATCCATCGCTCAACTCTTCCTCATCGAACCCATCAGAGGAAATGTCGGCTTCACGAACATGTTCAATACCAGAGATGTCTCTCATGAAGCTTTCACCATCCAAGAACCAACCCTCTTCGGCATCTGTTCCGTCGATTACACTCTCCATCCCATTGATTCTTCTGTAACGAGTGAGGACAAGAAGAACATCGATATCCTCTCCATATCCAATGATGAAGACTACCTCATGACCCGAACCATTAACTTCGATAAGTGCGATGACGAAGTTCGTGTCATGGTAATTACTTGATACTGTTTTAGTCTTATAAAAGATGAGTTATTGATTGAAACGTAAAGCTCAATTATTAGTGTTTCCATTTACTAGAAATTAATTTTACCAACAGCACTCGAGTATTAACCAGCTTGTCAATGTCTCCAAGACCCTGTTCGGAAATGTCGCGTCGAGATCTTCAGTAATGACTGTGAAATTGGTTAAGAAACTAGGAAGTTTCGTGATCCAAGAAGGAAATGTTCAGGGATACTTCTCCGTTAATCCTTTCGGTGTCTCAACCGACAAACTCATGTCTCTCACCAACCAGGTATTTAATTTTAGCTACGAATTAATAACAACTATACCAATATCTATATTTATTAGTAAACCCAGGAAAATAATGATAACAACTAATTTCGTTTTAGATTTTAAAGATGAGAAATGGTATATGTTACTCCATTTAATAATGATTTTAACTGAAAATTTCAGACATTAATTTTGCAAACGTCGTCACGAATTTCGAACAAATTTGTTGTCCCAAAACCAAATCGTTTCGTTGATACTTGGCTCATGGAAATTGCGACTCCTTTCTCTGCCCCTCAACAACCAGTTCATTTCGTCAACTATAAGGGCAACAGAGATGCGTCCTTCTCTCCTTTATTGGTCCCCAATGTTGTCACTGGAATTAACTTAAACCAAAGACACATTCAGAAGTTCCAGGTAAGTTTTCCAAATTTCTATTTGAACACGTTTTTAAACATTTGATGAGTGACGAGGCTATTAAGTATGAGACTTGTAATGAACTAAAGTTAATATTGTCTTTTTACTACAATGACAGACTACCCTCGATAAATTGATAGAGGAAACTGCCGTTCTTATGCTTTCTGTTGGAGCTACTCCTCATGGTAAAATTACCCCAATGAGCACTGACGAAGGTAAAATCACAACCATGTTGGACACCGCTTTGTACGTGGTTCGCGGCGTTGATGTGCAGGGATTGGAACAACTTTTTGAGAAGTACTTCAACGACAACACCGAAGTGGGACAAATGAAATTGTAAGTTGACATTACTTTTATTTTAACTTAAGTATCATTCATGTTAAAATACTCAAAATGAACAAAATATATCCAGATGGAATATGAAATTCATGAACATTATTTAATATTAATTTCCAAATTTGTAAGTACAATAATTTTAAATTAATTAAAATTCTATAAAATAAAGAAAACAACTTAAAACGCATTTGAAACTGAAATATTTCTACTGAAAATGATAATCTGTGGAAAGCAATACTCATTAAATAAACTATTTACAGGAAAATGTTGATCGATGTTTGTGCGTCAAGCACTGCATTGGTTCCTATCAAAATGCTGTTGAATGAGATGCAAAAGCAGAGAATCACTCCAGAGAGAATTACTTCCATCTTCGTTACCTTCTCTAGCACCTTCATGGCAACACCTGCTCTTCCAGATCTCATGGTACTTTTTATCACATCACTAAGCATTGTAGTGTGATTTATTTAAAGTAATTTCATATGATAATATTTGTTTGTAATGAAAAGAAAATACAATACAACTTTCTCGCTTCAGAGATTCGTGAAAAGCCTTGACATAGAAACTCATCCATTCATGACCACGAATGTTTGGATCAACTTCGCAACAGTCCTGAGGAAACTTTGCATCACGAAGGAAACAATCCCTTACCAACTCATGGGAAGTGAACAGTGTGATGTGAGGATCATCACACAGGACTTCATTCCATTCCTTAAGGAAAAGTTCGATGTAAGTCGACGTCATATTTATGTTAGATTTTGTGTAGTATACTCGATAGCGTTGAACACGTCATATTGCGAAATTAAAAGGAAATGCATATTTTTTTTAGTTTATCATTATTATACGTCCTATTTTTAGACCACGTACGATTCTTACAAACGATGCAGCATCGTCCAGTCTTTGGCTAATCTGAGGATACCCGAAGCAGTGCACGTTATTTCTATCATCGCTACGGGCGACTATGATATCAGAGTAAGGGAAACTGCCATTTGGGCTCTCAAGTACCCCAAAGTTATGGAAGTCATGAAGAAGGATGACGTAAGCAAATTATCTCCATTAATTTATATGTAATTTGGACACGAATCGTCTGAATATATTTCATATTACCTCGCCTTTCGATATTTTGCAGTTTTTAAGAACAAAAACAAACAATGAAACAGAGTAACTTTGATTTCAGGTTTTCAACCTCCTCATGCCCATCGTTCACAACACAATGGAAGACCCAATCGTTCGTCAAAGCGCCATTATCGCCCTTCTTTCCTGGAAACCTTCTCCTTCATGGTGGTACGGCATTGCGGCATCTACGTGGAGAGAGCCCTCGAAGAGCGTCGCCTCTTTCATCTACTACTTGATTAAGAACAACTACTATGTAACTGAGCCAAAATACAGCCTAGAGTAAGTGTTCTCTTTCTTCAAAGTTAAAATGTTACGACGAAATACTTACTCTTCACTTTTATTAGTTAGTTTTAAAACTTTCCTCAAATTTAATGTTATTGACAAAACATTTGAAGAATCTCATGACTTGAACATAAATTGTGGTTTAGGAAACAGATGAATTTATCTTCAAATCTGCATCTTTAACTTTTTGTGTTTTACTTTCAGGTCGAGAATCGCGCATTTCGTTCTTCCTCTGACGAAGCCTATGCCACCATCCAGCACTTTCACCTACATTTATGGCAAATTGAACCCACAAGAATTCGTAGGTTTTATGTTTAGTATATATTTGAATAATAATGAAGTCTGTCAATTTATGACACAAAAGAAGAGGTGAGGACCACGTAATTAATTTAATTTTGTTTCAGTCGAGCACTTTCTTGAACACAGCAATTTTGATGGATGATGAATCTTCGTTGCCAAGGAATCTTTACACTCATTTCGTCACCGATTTTGGGGGATTGAGAATCCCTATTATTGAGGTAATTTCTTCTATTATTTGTTCATTTCACAGAGAAAAAAAGAAAAAAAAGAAAAGCCGAACGATTTTAGAAAGGTCAAATTAACATTTTTACAGAATTTCTTTTCATGAACGAAAAAAAACTAATATTTTTTATTTTTTACAAAAAGGCCGGACTTACTTCAGAGATTTTACCTGATTCTTCTGCTACAATGTTTGAGCACATTACAAGAATGATCCCCAATGAATTCAAAAATATTAGGACCGCCTCTAACAGGAGAGCAGGAAATATCTTCTCCGACATTAAGGTAAGAAAGAAAATTCCTTTCATTTTCATTCCGTTTCTTTTTGGAGTTTAATCAAACTTTTATCTTTGACACAAACAAAATTATCCTAACCCACCATCCAAAAATCAATTATTGATTTATTTATCACCGCAACAGAAACAGTTACACCCAAGTGAGTTGACAGATGAGAACTCGCACAGAGAATCCACTTTGTTTGTCCAACTCTTCGAAAATCTTCAGTTCATGGCTCCTTTGAATCCTAAGACTATTCCTATTCCATTTGAATCCGGTGAGTGTTTTTAAAACAATTATCAACCAACCAAACAAACAAACTTTATTCAGACTTATAGGTAAAAAAATTATATAATTTGTCTATACTGTATATGGTTAAGTAATAGATGTGTTGAACAGTGATTATGAATGCCAATGAAACACTATAAATACTGAACATACTCTACAATTGCATACGTATGCCAATGCTTCCACATTCATTATTTATAAAATCAGAAAAATACAGTAATTGAAAGCCAAAAAATGTTGTGGTTATGAGCTCGTAGTTTAATTCCAAAGTTAGATAGATATTAATGAATTTTGAATTTTCATTTTAATACAATTTTTTTATAAAAATTGTACAGGCAGCTTCGATTTCTTGAAAACTTTGATGAGTGGAAAGAATCTTCAGTTGTCTAAATTCTTCAATCCCACTAAGGTGGAAGTCATCCTCCCAACCGAACTTGGTATTCCCTTCATTGGAAAAGTGAGTTTAAGCATATTATCACTTTAAATTGAACGAATGAAACATGTAGTGGTGACATATTCACAACTCCATCAGGAAGTAAAATCTTTTACTTGTAATTTTGTTAATTTTTTTTATAACGTGAGTTTCGTGTAAAATGTAACTTTTGTGGTGAATTAGCAAGTTCTCCTACAATATGTTTCATTGTTTCTTCAGTTGTCGGCACCGACTGTCCAATCTGCTGAAGGAAATGTTAAGTTCACCTTTGGAAAGAAGGAAACACCGAGTTTCCTCGATCTGATCTCTTCTAACTCGTTCAGTGTTGATTTGACCACGAACTACAAGTGAGTTTAAAGACCATTTTGTAAAGTTGTATTTTGAGTCAAAAAGACACTCTAATTTGAATGTGGAAGATAATGATTAGTAAATTTTTATTTCACGAAACTTATTTCCGACCTTTGTCCCATTCAGATTGGCTACAAAAGTCATCACTAACTTCGAAGCAATCGTTCCCTGGAATGAGAAACTCATTTCTTCAGGAGTTGAAACAATGAAAAGTTTGAGTATGCCACTCAAAATGAGAATGTCTCTGGAAAGCCAAGGCAATCTTAAAAACATTTCTTTCAGCATCATTCCCACACATGAAAAAGAGTAAGTTATCATAAAATTTGTCCATAATATATAATTGTCATTTAGGTTTTAATTCATTATTCAGAGTAGATCAGTAAATATATAATGAAAGTGTCTCTATGCCATTCTTCTTCAATTACTTTAATATTTTAACAATGAATAAGTTATGTTGTGTATTAAAGTTGTAATGTATGGTTGTTCCTTTCAGTTTGCCGCGGTTTACGTCCACAACATTCCTTACGTTGCCCGCAAGAGCATGTGGCCAGGAGAGTTGATCACCGAATACGAAAAGTTTGAGACCATCACCGTTAAAGGAGTTGAACGTGGAATTCACCAGGTATGTTCTCTTGAAGACAGAAGTAGAGAATGTGTTTAAGTATGAATAATAAAAAGTTTAATATGGAAGGAAGAAATGTCATTGTGAAAAGGTGGAAGTTTTTCTAAGTGGACATACTAAATTATTTTGCAGAACAAAGTTGTGATCGACAAGGAATTGACCGGCGTTGATGCAGCTATATTGTGGGAGGGAGACATTCCATTCCCCTTCACCTACGGAAACTTCTACGATAATTTCAAGTAAGATATCCTTCGTTTCTAATATTTGATTCATATGACGAAGTGGTCACGTAGGAGGGTTAAATAAGAGTTGGTCACAACCTTAACTGTAGATCGATTCAGGGTGTTCTTTTACAACCTTATTTAAAATATCACTTGTGCAAATATTTTAACAAATAATAGAATTTATGAAAGTATTGCATTTAAGGTATTTAACAACGATTCATTGGCCAGAAAATTGGTAGAGAAACCAATTTAAAATCGTTAAATTTATTTAATCAGCCTACGCCTATATATCTATATATAATATAATAATGAATAAATGAAAGATACGAAATCTAATGTGTTTATTTTCTATTCAACAGCTACCCCTACAAAATGATCTCGAAAATTGTGTCGCCAAGTACAAAAATGTTCGCTTCAGCATTTGTCGTGAATTTCGGAAAATCAGAAACGAAGGCTATTCATCCCAGTGTCGCTTTCAGTAAGATTCTTTATGTTAACTGTTGTTGTAAAAGTTTTTCAATGAATGCATTCAAAAGAGAACTGCACATTTAGTGACTGCATCTTCTTCATATACTGTAGTTAAGTCCATATAATATATATAAATTCTTAAACTCTTAATTTTCCTTTCAGCTTACCCCATCCTCACTGCGGAAGACAAAACTTCAATGACGAAAAGCGAAGGTCAGTTTCCCTTCTCAGACGAAATATTTGGTGGAAAATCGTTTGATTATTATAAATTGTATCGTGCAAAAGAAGTCAAACATTTTGTAATAATCTCCCTTCTTTTTCTTACAGTAACTGAGGATGATAACAAAGCATTTATCATGAGAATTTTGACGACCGGAACTGAGAACAGATTCTTTGAATCCAACTTCCAAACAAAAGTTCTATCTCGTGATGACATTATGCAGAGATCCGAAATTACGTACCGGTATGCGCAACATTTCCCCCGTTCCACACCTCAAGTTTATTGCGTGCAAATAGAGACTCATGAACCCATGTTCGTTGATTTCCAAACTCTTCTCAAACAACTCAATTCCCGCAACGTGGATTATTCTTTCTCTGGAAAGGTTGTTGGTGGAACATCGTGTAAAGATTATCAACTGGCCACAGTCAGGGTGAGAAAAAGAAATAAAAATATTAATCTTTATTGGTTATTTAAATATATTTCCATATGTTACTTATGTTTAAATTAATCACTGGTACTAAATGTGTCCTTTATTTGTCGGTTCAGGGTTCATTGAAAGTAAGTGACTCAAAGAAGACCGTTCTCGTAGATGAGATCACTAAAGAACTGAACATGAACGAAAACTCAATGATCGAAATGGAGGACAAACCTTTCTTCGACCAAACCTCTATTCTCATTGAATACAAGGAGGTAATAATTTCATTGGGAATCAGTAGAAAAATGAAAATCATCAGTATCATTTATTTATTGCTAAAATTACATTTCCTACTATTTGAATAAGTGATGTTTGTTTGTATTTCAGCCACTTCCTGAATTCTTTATCAACATGACTTACCATATGTACGATGTTTTCCGTGGCTCTCAATTCCCTTGCGTTTACAACAATTACTACAACGTGAAGAATCCGAAAGGAAAAATCACCATTGAAGGAGAAAGGTAAGATACGTGATTAGTAATTGGCCTAATATACAATAAAACTGGAATATTATCGATTTAGTTGCAGTTTACATCATATTTTAATTTATGTTCCTTTTTCTGTATTGTTTGTAATGTGAAGTTTTGTTATTGTTTGCAGATATGTCGATGGTGCGTGGGACTTGAAAGTTGAACTTCCAACGGAGAACGTGAAAATGGATTACTTCCAGCTTCCTTTTGTCTACAAACTCCCACTCTATTTCTTCCAAAACACTAAAACCGAAACTATGACGGGAACCTTTCACAATCATCTCTACAATTAAATTGAATAATCTGTAGA
Organism: Bathynomus jamesi; assembly: GCA_023014485.1. NCBI lineage: Eukaryota > Metazoa > Arthropoda > Malacostraca > Isopoda > Cirolanidae > Bathynomus > Bathynomus jamesi. The sequence goes on along the minus strand of JAJOZX010000123.1, from coordinate 29,953 downwards.
AACCCATTTGTACTTCTTTTTTTTTAATATCATAAATTGAATTTTTACATTGGAAATCTGTTTAGTTTTCCGTACTTTTTGGTACAAATTCTATCTTTCCTCATTTTTGTACTTCTGCTAAATGTAAATCTTCATATTTTGAAGATGAATATTGATCTGTTATTCCCGGAATTATTTAAAAAAAAATAAAAATAAAAGACATCTGCCCACTTTTTAAACCTTCCACGTATGAATAGTTTAGCAATACAACTTCTGAGTACTTTAATACCTAAACATTTCTCACATATGAAAAACAAAGAACTTTATTTCCCGATGTGTTCTTTTTAAAGACGTCTGTTGTTACTTTTAATAATAATAATGGAAATAATAACATTTTAGCAGCGAAGTAGTTGATAACTGAGCCTCGTAGTCAGTCTGTAAAGTTTTGAGATGAAAGTAGGTGAAAGTTTCATATAAGAATTTCGAAGAATAGCCTACTATTGTAAATGTACTGTAAAGTAAATGTGCACTGGTCCCTTATTTATTGGTAATGCTCATATCCTTGATTGGGCGAAAGTTGGTGATAGAAATTAGTAACGTAGAACGACCACCTAACTTAGTGTACCCCCTAACCCGAGAATAAGATTCACCCTGATTGGCGGACGTGTGAAATGGGAAGGATTTCCAACTTTCCGACTTTGTTAAAAATTCAGGTTGCCACAAAACTACATAACAGCCATAATTGTCATTATAACGCAAAAACTATATAGGTTGTGTGTTAGAAAACTATCTAAATTTGTGTTGTTATTTTAACTTTGAAGTTATTTAACATATGAACATATACGCTATTTATTTAACGTATAAATATATATGCAGGGCCGGTTTAAGACTGTGAGGTGCCTAAGGCTAATAAGTGCGAAGGGCGTACTTACTATGTATTCTATTTAATTCATAAAATCTCAAACAAATAGAAATGTACTGTATATTTTTCCAAATTAACAACTAACAAAAATTAAAGGTAGGGCCTTTGCACTTATTAGCCTTAGGCACCTCACAGTCTTAAACCGGCCCTGCAAATATATTTATATGTTAAATAAATAGCGTATATGTTTATATGTTCAATAACTTCAAAGTTAAAATAGCAACACAAATTTTGAAAACAACAACAACAAAAAATAGCAAAAACAGCATATATTTCAAAGAGAAAATGATTTCTTCTTCCCTGGCTTTAAACTGTGATATCAAACAAAACATTCGGCTTTGTTCGACGTGCTGAAAGATCATTTCACCAGTGCTTCCAGTTTAAGGTAAAATACTCAAGTTTATGGTAATCGGGCCATGTTTAACGTGAAATTTAGGTGGCACATGAATTTCACAAAATTCAGGGTAATCAAGGATATTTTAGTGCATTTTACTCATATTTTAGGGTAATCGTAGTATGAGCAGGAAGTAGTAAATAAATGTTGACAATTATACATAAATTTAATATACCGGGTGTCCCACTCGAAATGAAACAACTTTGAAACCTTATAATTTTTTATTAAATGATGCAAACAACGTAATATTCACACAGTATATAGTCAATGTCATAAAGTTTCAAGTGATCTATGTGAATTATAACATTTAGATACATTAGATACATTGTGCATAGTATAATGTTTCCTTTTGTTAATATCTTCACATGTTATATGTTGAACAATTTGAAGCTTATATGGATAGAGCTGCAGCCGCTTGCGCACGACTCTAGGCACAGTTGAACGAGGAATCTGCAGTTCGACACTGGCAAGACGGATGGACTTTCTCAGGCTACTACCAAAGGCGCCGCGTATTCGATCAACATCATCTTCTGATCTTGTTCGCCCTCCAGACTGTTCCTTTAGAACACTGCCAGTCTCCTCAAATTTCTTGGTCCTTGCATATAGGTCTCTTCTGGTGGGTGGTTCCTTGTGAAAGGTTGTACGGAATCGCCGTTGCATCAGAGTAGGGGACTTCAACTCAGCCATTCATAACACACATTTCGCTTTTTCTTGTGGAGTAAACATAATTCAATCTGAAACAAACGAAAAACATTATGACGAAAACTTATGCAAATAGTGTAGTAACTAGCAAAGTTTCAATATTCTCACATTAATACTTTAAAGTTTCAAAGTTGTTTCATTTCGAATGGGTCACCCGGTATAATGAAACGACATTAAGTAAAAAATATAAGTACATGTTATTTTTGCATGTAATGTCGCAGGTTGATAAATGATGCTGTTCATGTTGCGCGTGCGCCAACTCGTGTTTAACACGTTTGGTACCCGTTTGAACAATATATCGAATTGTGATACAGGTTGCCGCTGGCTGCGCGCTGCGGTGATGCACGTTATTGGCTCGCAGTCACATACGTGTCGATTATTTCTAGTAAAAATAAAGAAAATTTATATTTTGATACTAGGCCTCTATCTCTTCTTGTCCACCTGTTTCGAGGAAACCGATCTGTGACCTTGATATGGAACACTGCGCTCTACATTTGTATAAGGTGCGCGATTTGTGTGAAGCGCCGCCAACCAGTGGTGGTCTGTTGGTGCGCTGAATAATTCACCAAAAGGATTTGTTCGGGTAAAATTGTACTTTGACAATGAATATCTCTGTAAATAGTGTATGAATTAAAAAACTCCTCACATGAGACGAAAGCAAAGTTTCGCTTGATTTTTTGCCATAAATAACTCAAAACTCGGTTTTTGACGCAAAGTGTCACTTTAATAAGTTTATTGTTACGTAGTTATTGGCTGAAACCTGATAAAATATCCATAATGACACGTTTTGTAACATTTATATTCATGACATAATTTTTAGGGCAATATGATAATTTTTAGGGCGATTCTGAAATAAATTTAGGGCGAAATAATATTCGCTCATGAAAGCCTTGCATTAAATAGGCCCAAATTCCCGACGTCTAAAAAACAACTTCGGAAACAGATTAACGCTTTGGAGCCAACAATACAAAAATGGATGAAAATCATACATACACATCGACAATAATACACCATCAGATATAATGACATAAAAATACTCTTAACTAAAACTAAAAAACTCTTATTTTCCACCTCTAAAGATATAATTATGCAGTTATATATGATATCACTTAATCAACCTTGTGACAAAGATTTAGGGTTCATGATATAAAAATGAGGACCTAAACTCGAGGCCTAAACTGTAGCCTAAGGCTACAACCTTATTAGCCTAATGGTTAATTCGGCCCTGTTTATATGCTATTGTTAATTGAATTTGAGTAGGACAAAACTTAAACCTTATTTTAATTGGATTTTTAAATTCCATATTATTTAAATGTAAAGTCATTGTTATAAATAAAATATTTATTTGTATTTAGACTTTAATAATATTTGTAAATTATACAAATGAATTCCAATGAATTATTATGTTGTTACCTGAAAATTGAGCTGAAAATTTAATTTAAAAAAAGGAAGGTATTTAACTAGCTGGAAGCCTAGAATAAAGGTGTTTTAATGATTGTAAAGAGGCATAAAACCTAAATGATTAAATAAGGGATATGAAAGAAGTATTAGATTAAATAGTGTGGGTACGGGAGATACAGATTTTGAGTTCTTACGATAAGAAAGGATAGTTTGAAAGATACAAGGAGAAGAAAGAGTGGAAATTTCTTTATTGCCATCACCTGTAAGAGATTAATTTAAATTTAATAAATTAATTACATATGAATCATCATTTGACTATTTAACCTTCTCAATTTCAAAGGTAATCAAACAAAATACTTCATGTTTATACTATAATAAATAATTATGAATTTATAACATTTATCGCTTTGCAATTATTTTGTTATTCAGTTATTATTTCCTTTATTTACTTTAAATTTACTAAATAAACTTAACTTGTTGAGGATATTTTTGTAGTTATATCGACAGGAAAAGTCATAAAAATATCATGTCAATATAATTATTTAGTGTATCTCCATTAAAATTTCGTGTAACCAAATGTCTGGTCTTACGACATCTGATTGATTTGGCATTCTATCGACAAGTTATTATTAAGTTCTATTAAGTTAGGTTAACTTCGGTTATGTTATGTTACTTTTAGAGTGTCGATGTTACGTCAAAATGTCGCATACTTGTGAAGCAAAGTATGTTTAATTTAGTGATTTAATTAGCAATTAGCAATTAGCATATTGAAAGTAAATAAAGCTGCGCGTCCTCATAACATTTGTGCTAGGATTCTTAGGGACGGGAGATAGCTTAGATGAGGCACTAACTATTGACTGGGAAAAACAATGTAGTACCAATTTATAAAAAGTTAGTAAAAAGGAGTTATGGAGTTATAGGCCTGTTAGTCTAACATCATTGGTAGGAAGGATACTAGAAAGAATTATAAAGAACAGTATTGAAGAGCATCTAGAAAAATTAATATAAGATACCAGGGGCAGATCCAGGGAAGGTATTCCAGTGTGGGCAACCAAAGAGATCATGCCGAGTATTTTATTTGATCCACAATTTTTTATATATCATACGCTTCACCTATCATACTGTTAGGTAGCAACAGGAAACAGGCTTCCTGTTCATGTGCGTGAGCTGAAAGGTATGAAAAAATCACACTCCCCCAAGGGGATGATCCACATTTAAATTATATTATGATGTATACATAGGCCCTAGTTTCCAATGGTGTGTTAGTCATAGTTGCATTGACAAATAAATATTACTTTTTAAAGACATAATTAAGAAAACATGAAAATAATATGATTACTAATAAAATGTTTATAAAATTCTGTGCATAACAATTGTGATAAGCATGTAATACTTACAGTATAATGCGATACTTACTGTAATACTTACAGTATACTACACAGTTATAATACAGTGTAATTGAACAAAAATACATGATTAGTAATCATGTATTTTATGCTCAACTATAGTGTATTATAAGAGATATTTCACAAGTAATGCAATATTATATAGCCCTAATTAACATGATCTGGGTGTCAATTCTCGGACAAAAGGTTTGCAAGTTCCATTCCATTCGTCCTTTCGGGACGGTGTACAGCAGTGGTGCACAAACTTTTTTGATGTGAGGGCCAAGCGAAGAAAATAACTAAATGTATTAGCCTACTTACTTTCCATCTAAGTCATAAATTGGGTCACTTTTATATTCTAACTTTTTCATTGAATTGAAAAGACCCGTGGGGCCACTGAAAAGACCCGTGGGGGACACATTTGGCCGCGGGCCAGGGTTTGTGCATCACTGGTGTACAGCATTAAATTCGATAATATTTCACAGAATATATTTAAAATAGTTTCTTGTCTCCAACCACTCTAGTAGGTACATGGCAAACCTTGTCATGAAAGGTAACACTATATAAACCATTCGTACTCTTGAGTGGGTAACTGATTAGAGTGTCATTGATCCCGGGTTCAAGCGTCGTGTGCAATTTATAGAGAAGGGAAATGGTTTCTTGCATAATTTAATATACGTATCTACGGTTTATACAAGAATCACGTACTTATTATCGAGTGTCTTAACAAGACTCGATCGGAAGATTATTTTTTATTTTGATTTTTAAATATAGTTTTATTTACGGCAATCCTGCAAAAATTATTCGTTTTTTTAACAAAAGCTGAGCTGAATATAACATTGTTGCTAAGTAGATATTCTCAGTTACGAGATGCTCAATTAAGGGAATAAAGATAATAATAAATGGATTTATTGCATTCACAAAGTTTCGGCTTCTTTTAAAGTATTCATCAGGCAATTATTGTTATTCAAAAGAGACTGACTACATATATCGTAGTTTTATAAGATTGAGATACCATCGCCAATTTTACAAATATTCTTTTGTTGCTAAGTAAATTTATTTAAGAATAATGTTGGGTAAAGCAAAGTGACAGATTTGCTTATTAAATAACCCAACGTTTCGTCGGCTTACGACAAACATTATCGAGTAAATGATTTAAGTCAGTTATAATATAAAACTTTATAAAAATTAAAGTAATAGAGAATATAAAATTTAGAGTTTAGATGGTGAAGGTCTGATGCAAGTGAACATTATAGAAATTCAAACTTTTGAAAAGACCAAAATATAAAATTTGAATTTACAATTTAACTCAAAAATACTCCAAAATTTAAAATGAAGTATCAAAATTTCAAATTTCAAATCTCTTTCACCCAAATAACCTTTTTTTTTAAAACCTTTCAACATTTCATTAAATTTATGTTTTCTGATAAGTAATAACTCAGCTATAGTAATAGTAGATATTAGTAATAAGAGACATTAGTTTTGAATAGAATTTTAAACGTGTTTAAAAATGTTACTGAGAAGTTTTAATGTTCGATTTTAACATGTTCGTACATGTAACTATGTCTGCTCTTACGTTGACGCATTCTTAAATGAAGGGTATAAGTTGTATACCCAGTTAAAGAATTAATTTTAGTTTGTCTTGTCTAAAATGTGTACAAAAGTCTTTTTGAATAATTATTATTATTATTATTATTTTAATTCGAATGCATTTGAAAGATTTTTAATTTTGACTTGTTTATAAATGAAAGAGGGCCCCAATTTCCCTTTTTGTATATGATTTCTGTCCCAAAGTTTAAGTTTTTCACAGTTTAGACTTAAATGTTAAAAAAGAAATGTAAACTGTGTACATAATTTTATCTGTTGATTGGATACAAGTATTATCACTCTCTTGGTTTGTCGTAATATATATATATACTGTATATATATTACTGTTGCTTACGCGTGCAAAACCTTATCCTTTCTCCACCCCCAGAAACCCGACCTCCCACAAACACTTGCCACTATTTAAGGCGTGAGTGAAAATCGGTGAGTACCAATCAGTTGAAAGACCTTCACTGATCAGCACTTTTGTTCCACTCCTGAAGAAATGAAGAATTTAGACGATGAAGGTCCTTCTCCTCCTCACCCTTATTGGTAAGACATTCTCTTTCATTTCGTTCTGAAGAAGTGAACCGATGCTCGGATATCGAAATAGCTACCATGAGCCGGTTTCCGATATGAAACGATACTTTTTAATTATCTCTTAACCACTTTTGAACATTAAAATTATTCTTAATCTTTTTCAATGATTACAGTTGTATTTTGTTTTCCAAAAAGGAAATTAAACCTAAAGTTTATCAATAGAAAAAAGTATTTTGAAATAAATCTTGAAATTAAATCAGAATAAACGAATCCATTTATGATAACTCGAGTTCAGGAATTATTTTTGAATAGATACAGACATGCAGTTATTTCAATATCTTTAAATAAATTGATTTTTAAAAATAGTTATCCTTTATATGTTTAATTCAAATGACAAATGCTTGAACTTTTATTTTTGGTGAGTTTTGAACTCTGCATTAAAATATATTGTACCCACAAGTTATTTCCAGTAAAGTGCAATCCCGTGGTTGGCAAACATTTGGGATACCGAACATGTCGGTGGTAACCTTTAAGAACAGCTTATATAACCACTTCTATAATAGGTTCATTATTTATTTAGAACTCTGTTTGATAACTTATGCCAAAATGTCGACTTAGAAGAAAATGTATTTATAATAAATAGGCTTATTTATTTGTTTTCCCAAATTTTGTTCATTGCGTGAACAGAAAACGAAAAAATGCATCTGTAGTTTTGAATTATCGTTTGAAATTTGTATCTTATTTTAATATTGTCATAATGAAAATCTTCTTTGCCTTCATTATTGATGAGTGCGATAATTTTTGAAGAATTGCACAAACGTTTAAAGCAATCCCATTATTATATAATTTACCGATTGGTGATCCTTAAATGAATGTGGTTTCTTTCAGGGTCTTCCCTCGCATTCATGCCTGGAATGCAGTACACGTACGAGTATGAAGGAAGGCTCGGAATGGGTATTCCAGAAATAAGGAATAAGTTTTCCGGAGTTGGAATCAAGGCTGTCGTCAGTCTGCAAGTTCAAAGTCCTGATAACGCCATCATTAAGGTTTGACTTATTTTCTTCTTTTATATCTTTAATGTAAAAACTATTAAATAAAGAACATTCAAAGACTATTTTTTCGTTTGTGCCAAAGATGATCAATGATTTGTTTGAGAGGAACAAAATATTTTAATTATTTTTATTATTTTTCGTTTGATTTGTTTTTCCTCTAAACATACTCTTTGTGGAAGGGGCTTTGAATGTATTATTATTATTATTATTATTATTATTATTATTATTATTATTTCATTATTATTATTATTATTATTATTATTATTATTATTTCAGCTGAGCAACATTCAAGTTGGAGAGTATGTTGGAGATGTTGGGGTGAAAGTGACCAACCCTCTTCCCATCCAGTACTCTCCTCTAAGTGGACACGGAAAGGATTTGGAAGAACCTTTTGAGGTCTTCTTAAAGAAGGATAAGGTAAGCGCCAATATTTAGATTCTTCTTATAATTCTTTATGTGAATTGGGAACACTCTCAGTTATCAATTATATTAGAACCGTAACCAATCCGCAAACGGGCATTTAAATTTAATATCCGCTATGGACCGTATTACAAAATTTGTAAACCGACTCAAACCGTTAAATATAAAATACTAAGTCTTTATATGAACTAAGCCTTATTACACATAAGATATATTTCCAAACCATTTAACCCTTAGACTACAAAATGGACCCACTTGGTAGTCTAAAGGTTAAACCATTATAACTATGTCCAGACCCGCATTTAGTTGCCCGAATGATTGACAGAAAAATGTTAAAAAACATGAAACCAAAGTAGATTTCAATTAAATTAAATTGAAAATATCGTAAAATGGATTGTGGAAATAAATAACATTTATTACTAAATTCATTTACCTCATTTCTAAATTTTATTCTACTAAAAACACAAGATTTTGGTTCCTAAGGAAATGACATACGACTTTCCTTCTCAATACTTGTGAATAATCAAAATTTAAGCACAACAACAACAACAACAACAACAACAACAACAAAACTACTACTACTACTACTACTACTACTACTACTTAGAATAAAATGGTATCTTTGGCATGAGTTTTATGCCCATTTGTCAACAAATTTCAAGGAAAGTTTTTAGGACAATCCAATTAAAATCTGGAAATACTTTTGAAATGAAGTTACTTTTGCGCTTTTCTTGTAATTTATTAATAAATATTTATTGAACCTTATTAAATATTTAAATTACTTATAAAAAATTGTATAAAAAAGGAATTGCCTCTTCAACTGAGTTGAAAACATGTTTAACACGTTAAGATCGTGTAAGGACTGAGTCACTATGTCTCACTTGACAATATCTCGTTTTGCTTCTGAAAATGTTTAACAACCAGCTGTTAATAATAAATATTTGATTGCATGCCAGTATGAAGTAATGGTGGTACCCAAAGCCGACGTAGAATGGATGGTGAACCTACGCAAATCCATCGCTCAACTCTTCCTCATCGAACCCATCAGAGGAAATGTCGGCTTCACGAACATGTTCAATACCAGAGATGTCTCTCATGAAGCTTTCACCATCCAAGAACCAACCCTCTTCGGCATCTGTTCCGTCGATTACACTCTCCATCCCATTGATTCTTCTGTAACGAGTGAGGACAAGAAGAACATCGATATCCTCTCCATATCCAATGATGAAGACTACCTCATGACCCGAACCATTAACTTCGATAAGTGCGATGACGAAGTTCGTGTCATGGTAATTACTTGATACTGTTTTAGTCTTATAAAAGATGAGTTATTGATTGAAACGTAAAGCTCAATTATTAGTGTTTCCATTTACTAGAAATTAATTTTACCAACAGCACTCGAGTATTAACCAGCTTGTCAATGTCTCCAAGACCCTGTTCGGAAATGTCGCGTCGAGATCTTCAGTAATGACTGTGAAATTGGTTAAGAAACTAGGAAGTTTCGTGATCCAAGAAGGAAATGTTCAGGGATACTTCTCCGTTAATCCTTTCGGTGTCTCAACCGACAAACTCATGTCTCTCACCAACCAGGTATTTAATTTTAGCTACGAATTAATAACAACTATACCAATATCTATATTTATTAGTAAACCCAGGAAAATAATGATAACAACTAATTTCGTTTTAGATTTTAAAGATGAGAAATGGTATATGTTACTCCATTTAATAATGATTTTAACTGAAAATTTCAGACATTAATTTTGCAAACGTCGTCACGAATTTCGAACAAATTTGTTGTCCCAAAACCAAATCGTTTCGTTGATACTTGGCTCATGGAAATTGCGACTCCTTTCTCTGCTCCTCAACAACCAGTTCATTTCGTCAACTATAAGGGCAACAGAGATGCGTCCTTCTCTCCTTTATTGGTCCCAATGTTGTCACTGGAATTAACTTAAACCAAAGACACATTCAGAAGTTCCAGGTAAGTTTTCCAAATTTCTATTTGAACACGTTTTTAAACATTTGATGAGTGACGAGGCTATTAAAGTATGAGACTTGTAATGAACTAAAGTTAATATTGTCTTTTTACTACAATGACAGACTACCCTCGATAAATTGATAGAGGAAACTGCCGTTCTTATGCTTTCTGTTGGAGCTACTCCTCATGGTAAAATTACCCCAATGAGCACTGACGAAGGTAAAATCACAACCATGTTGGACACCGCTTTGTACGTGGTTCGCGGCGTTGATGTGCAGGGATTGGAACAACTTTTTGAGAAGTACTTCAACGACAACACCGAAGTGGGACAAATGAAATTGTAAGTTGACATTACTTTTATTTTAACTTAAGTATCATTCATGTTAAAATACTCAAAATGAACAAAATATATCCAGATGGAATATGAAATTCATGAACATTATTTAATATTAATTTCCAAATTTGTAAGTACAATAATTTTAAATTAATTAAAATTCTATAAAATAAAGAAAACAACTTAAAACGCATTTGAAACTGAAATATTTCTACTGAAAATGATAATCTGTGGAAAGCAATACTCATTAAATAAACTATTTACAGGAAAATGTTGATCGATGTTTGTGCGTCAAGCACTGCATTGGTTCCTATCAAAATGCTGTTGAATGAGATGCAAAAGCAGAGAATCACTCCAGAGAGAATTACTTCCATCTTCGTTACCTTCTCTAGCACCTTCATGGCAACACCTGCTCTTCCAGATCTCATGGTACTTTTTATCACATCACTAAGCATTGTAGTGTGATTTATTTAAAGTAATTTCATATGATAATATTTGTTGTAATGAAAAGAAAATACAATACAACTTTCTCGCTTCAGAGATTCGTGAAAAGCCTTGACATAGAAACTCATCCATTCATGACCACGAATGTTTGGATCAACTTCGCAACAGTCCTGAGGAAACTTTGCATCACGAAGGAAACAATCCTTACCAAATCATGGGAAGTGAACAGTGTGATGTGAGGATCATCACACAGGACTTCATTCCATTCCTTAAGGAAAAGTTCGATGTAAGTCGACGTCATATTTATGTTAGATTTTGTGTAGTATACTCGATAGCGTTGAACACGTCATATTGCGAAATTAAAAGGAAATGCATATTTTTTTTTAGTTTATCATTATTATACGTCCTATTTTTAGACCACGTACGATTCTTACAAACGATGCAGCATCGTCCAGTCTTTGGCTAATCTGAGATACCCGAAGCAGTGCACGTTATTTCTATCATCGCTACGGGCGACTATGATATCAGAGTAAGGGAAACTGCCATTTGGGCTCTCAAGTACCCCAAAGTTATGGAAGTCATGAAGAAGGATGACGTAAGCAAATTATCTCCATTAATTTATATGTAATTTGGACACGAATCGTCTGAATATATTTCATATTACCTCGCCTTTCGATATTTTGCAGTTTTTAAGAACAAAAACAAACAATGAAACAGAGTAACTTTGATTTCAGGTTTTCAACCTCCTCATGCCCATCGTTCACAACACAATGGAAGACCCAATCGTTCGTCAAAGCGCCATTATCGCCCTTCTTTCCTGGAAACCTTCTCCTTCATGGTGGTACGGCATTGCGGCATCTACGTGGAGAGAGCCCTCGAAGAGCGTCGCCTCTTTCATCTACTACTTGATTAAGAACAACTACTATGTAACTGAGCCAAAATACAGCCTAGAGTAAGTGTTCTCTTTCTTCAAAGTTAAAATGTTACGACGAAATACTTACTCTTCACTTTTATTAGTTAGTTTTAAAACTTTCCTCAAATTTAATGTTATTGACAAAACATTTGAAGAATCTCATGACTTGAACATAAATTGTGGTTTAGGAAACAGATGAATTTATCTTCAAATCTGCATCTTTAACTTATTGTGTGTTTTACTTTCAGGTCGAGAATCGCGCATTTCGTTCTTCCTCTGACGAAGCCTATGCCACCATCCAGCACTTTCACCTACATTTATGGCAAATTGAACCCACAAGAATTCGTAGGTTTTATGTTTAGTATATATTTGAATAATAATGAATCTGTCAATTTATGACACAAAAGAAGAGGTGAGGACCACGTAATTAATTTAATTTTGTTTCAGTCGAGCACTTTCTTGAACACAGCAATTTTGATGGATGATGAATCTTCGTTGCCAAGGAATCTTTACACTCATTTCGTCACCGATTTTGGGGGATTGAGAATCCCTATTATTGAGGTAATTTCTTCTATTATTTGTTCATTTCACAGAGAAAAAAGAAAAAAAAGAAAAGCCGAACGATTTTAGAAAGGTCAAATTAACATTTTTACAGAATTTCTTTTCATGAACGAAAAAAAACTAATTTTTTATTTTTTACAAAAAGGCCGGACTTACTTCAGAGATTTTACCTGATTCTTCTGCTACAATGTTTGAGCACATTACAAGAATGATCCCCAATGAATTCAAAAATATTAGGACCGCCTCTAACAGGAGAGCAGGAAATATCTTCTCCGACATTAAGGTAAGAAAGAAAATTCCTTTCATTTTCATTCCGTTTCTTTTTGGAGTTTAATCAAACTTTTATCTTTGACACAAACAAAATTATCCTAACCCACCATCCAAAAATCAATTATTGATTTATTTATCACCGCAACAGAAACAGTTACACCCAAGTGAGTTGACAGATGAGAACTCGCACAGAGAATCCACTTTGTTTGTCCAACTCTTCGAAAATCTTCAGTTCATGGCTCCTTTGAATCCTAAGACTATTCCTATTCCATTTGAATCCGGTGAGTGTTTTTAAAACAATTATCAACCAACCAAACAAACAAACTTTATTTCAGACTCTATAGGTAAAAAAATTATATAATTTGTCTATACTGTATATGGTTAAGTAATAGATGTGTTGAACAGTGATTATGAATGCCAATGAAACACTATAAATACTGAACATACTCTACAATTGCATACGTATGCCAATGCTTCCACATTCATTATTTATAAAATCAGAAAAATACAGTAATTGAAAGCCAAAAAATGTTGTGGTTATGAGCTCGTAGTTTAATTCCAAAGTTAGATAGATATTAATGAATTTTGAATTTTCATTTTAATACAATTTTTTTATAAAAATTGTACAGGCAGCTTCGATTTCTTGAAAACTTTGATGAGTGGAAAGAATCTTCAGTTGTCTAAATTCTTCAATCCCACTAAGGTGGAAGTCATCCTCCCAACCGAACTTGGTATTCCCTTCATTGGAAAAGTGAGTTTAAGCATATTATCACTTTAAATTGAACGAATGAAACATGTAGTGGTGACATATTCACAACTCCATCAGGAAGTAAAATCTTTTACTTGTAATTTTGTTAATTTTTTTATAACGTGAGTTTCGTGTAAAATGTAACTTTTGTGGTGAATTAGCAAGTTCTCCTACAATATGTTTCATTGTTTCTTCAGTTGTCGGCACCGACTGTCCAATCTGCTGAAGGAAATGTTAAGTTCACCTTTGGAAAGAAGGAAACACCGAGTTTCCTCGATCTGATCTCTTCTAACTCGTTCAGTGTTGATTTGACCACGAACTACAAGTGAGTTTAAAGACCATTTTGTAAAGTTGTATTTTGAGTCAAAAAGACACTCTAATTTGAATGTGGAAGATAATGATTAGTAAATTTTTATTTCACGAAACTTATTTCCGACCTTTGTCCCATTCAGATTGGCTACAAAAGTCATCACTAACTTCGAAGCAATCGTTCCCTGGAATGAGAAACTCATTTCTTCAGGAGTTGAAACAATGAAAAGTTTGAGTATGCCACTCAAAATGAGAATGTCTCTGGAAAGCCAAGGCAATCTTAAAAACATTTCTTTCAGCATCATTCCCACACATGAAAAAGAGGTAAGTTATCATAGAAATTTGTCCATAATATATAATTGTCATTTAGGTTTTAATTCATTATTCAGTAGATCAGTAAATATATAATGAAAGTGTCTCTATGCCATTCTTCTTCAATTACTTTAATATTTTAACAATGAATAAGTTATGTTGTGTATTAAAGTTGTAATGTATGGTTGTTCCTTTCAGTTTGCCGCGGTTTACGTCCACAACATTCCTTACGTTGCCCGCAAGAGCATGTGGCCAGGAGAGTTGATCACCGAATACGAAAAGTTTGAGACCATCACCGTTAAAGGAGTTGAACGTGGAATTCACCAGGTATGTTCTCTTGAAGACAGAAGTAGAGAATGTGTTTAAGTATGAATAGTAAAAAGTTTAATATGGAAGGAAGAAATGTCATTGTGAAAAGGTGGAAGTTTTTCTAAGTGGACATACTAAATTATTTTGCAGAACAAAGTTGTGATCGACAAGGAATTGACCGGCGTTGATGCAGCTATATTGTGGGAGGGAGACATTCCATTCCCCTTCACCTACGGAAACTTCTACGATAATTTCAAGTAAGATATCCTTCGTTTCTAATATTTGATTCATATGACGAAGTGGTCACGTAGGAGGGTTAAATAAGAGTTGGTCACAACCTTAACTGTAGATCGATTCAGGGTGTTCTTTTACAACCTTATTTAAAATATCACTTGTGCAAATATTTTACAAATAATAGAATTTATGAAAGTATTGCATTTAAGGTATTTAACAACGATTCATTGGCCAGAAAATTGGTAGAGAAACCAATTTAAAATCGTTAAATTTATTTAATCAGCCTACGCCTATATATCTATATATAATATAATAATGAATAAATGAAAGATACGAAATCTAATGTGTTTATTTTCTATTCAACAGCTACCCCTACAAAATGATCTCGAAAATTGTGTCGCCAAGTACAAAAATGTTCGCTTCAGCATTCGTCGTGAATTTCGGAAAATCAGAAACGAAGGCTATTCATCCCAGTGTCGCTTTCAGTAAGATTCTTTATGTTAACTGTTGTTGTAAAAGTTTTTCAATGAATGCATTCAAAAGAGAACTGCACATTTAGTGACTGCATCTTCTTCATATACTGTAGTTAAGTCCATATAATATATATAAATTCTTAAACTCTTAATTTTCCTTTCAGCTTACCCCATCCTCACTGCGAAGACAAAACTTCAATGACGAAAAGCGAAGGTCAGTTTCCCTTCTCAGACGAAATATTTGGTGGAAAATCGTTTGATTATTATAAATTGTATCGTGCAAAAGAAGTTAAACATTTTGTAATAATCTCCCTTCTTTTTCTTACAGTAACTGAGGATGATAACAAAGCATTTATCATGAGAATTTTGACGACCGGAACTGAGAACAGATTCTTTGAATCCAACTTCCAAACAAAAGTTCTATCTCGTGATGACACTATGCAGAGATCCGAAATTACGTACCGGTATGCGCAACATTTCCCCCGTTCCACACCTCAAGTTTATTGCGTGCAAATAGAGACTCATGAACCCATGTTCGTTGATTTCCAAACTCTTCTCAAACAACTCAATTCCCGCAACGTGGATTATTCTTTCTCTGGAAAGGTTGTTGGTGGAACATCGTGTAAAGATTATCAACTGGCCACAGTCAGGGTGAGAAAAAGAAATAAAAATATTAATCTTTATTGGTTATTTAAATATATTTCATATGTTTTATGTTTAAATTAATCACTGGTACTAAATGTGTCCTTTATTTGTCGGTTCAGGGTTCATTGAAAGTAAGTGACTCAAAGAAGACCGTTCTCGTAGATGAGATCACTAAAGAACTGAACATGAACGAAAACTCAATGATCGAAATGGAGGACAAACCTTTCTTCGACCAAACCTCTATTCTCATTGAATACAAGGAGGTAATAATTTCATTGGGAATCAGTAGAAAAATGAAAATCATCAGTATCAATTATTTATTGCTAAAATTACATTTCCTACTATTTGAATAAGTGATGTTTGTTTGTATTTCAGCCACTTCCTGAATTCTTTATCAACATGACTTACCATATGTACGATGTTTTCCGTGGCTCTCAATTCCCTTGCGTTTACAACAATTACTACAACGTGAAGAATCCGAAAGGAAAAATCACCATTGAAGGAGAAAGGTAAGATACGTGAGAGTAATTGGCCTAATATACAATAAAACTGGAATATTATCGATTTAGTTGCAGTTTACATCATATTTTAATTTATGTTCCTTTTTCTGTATTGTTTGTAATGTGAAGTTTTGTTATTGTTTGCAGATATGTCGATGGTGCGTGGGACTTGAAAGTTGAACTTCCAACGGAGAACGTGAAAATGGATTACTTCCAGCTCCTTTTGTCTACAAACTCCCACTCTATTTCTTCCAAAACACTAAAACCGAAACTATGACGGGAACCTTTCACAATCATCTCTACAATTAAATTGAATAATCTGTAGAAACCCATTTGTACTTCTTTTTTTTAATATCATAAATTGAATTCTTACATTGGAAATCTGTTTAGTTTTCCTTACTTTTGGGTACAAATTTTATCTTTCCTCCTTTTTGTACTTCTGCTAAATGTAAATCTTCATATTTTGAAGATGAATATTGATCTGTTATTCCCGGAATTATTTAAAAAAAAATAAAAAATAAAAGACAGCTGCCCACTTTTTAAACCTTCCACGTATGAATAGTTTAGCAATACAACTTCTGAGTACTTTAATACCTAAACATTTCTCACATATGAAAAACAAAGAACTTTATTTCCCGATGTGTTCTTTTTAAAGACGTCTGTTGTTACTTTTAATAATAATAATGGAAATAATAACATTTTAGCAGCGAAGTAGTTGATAACTGAGCCTCGTAGTCAGTCTGTAAAGTTTTGAGATGAAAGTAGGTGAAAGTTTCATATAAGAATTTCGAAGAATAGCCTACTATTGTAAATGTACTGTAAAGTAAATGTGTACTGGTCACTTATTTATTGGTAATGCTGATATCCCTTGATTGGGCGAAAGTTGGTGATATGGGAAATTAGTAACGTAGAACGACCACCTAATTTAGTGTACCCCTAACCCGAGAATAAGATTCACCCTGATTGGCGGACGTGTGAACTGGGAAGGATTTCCAACTTTCCGACTTTGTTAAAAATTCAGGTTGCCACAAAACTACATAACAGCCATAATTGTCATTATAACGCAAAAACTATATAGGTTGTGTGTTAGAAAACTATCCAAATTTGTGTTGTTATTTTAACTTTGAAGTTATTTAACATATGAACATATACGCTATTTATTTAACGTATAAATATATATGCAGGGCCGGTTTAAGACTGTGAGGTGCCTAAGGCTAATAAGTGCGAAGGGCGTACTTACTATATTCTATATAATTCATAAAATCTTCAAACAAATAGAAATGTACTGTATATTTTTCCAAATTAACAACTAACAAAAATTAAAGGTAGGCCCTTTGCACTATTAGCTTAGGCACCTTACAGTCTTAAACCAGCCCTGCATATATATTTATAGGTTAAATAAATAGTGTATATGTTTATATGTTAAATAACTTCAAAGTTAAAATAGCAACACATATAAAAAAAAAAAAAAATAGCAAAAACAGCATAGATTTCAAAGGGAAAATTATTTCTTCTTCCCTGGCTTTAAACTGTGATATCAAACAAAACATTCCCCTTTGTTCGACATGCTGAAAGATCATTTCACCAGTGCTTCCAGTTTAGGGTAAAATACTCCAGTTTAGGGTAATCGGGCCATGTTTAACGTGAAATTTAGGTCGAACATGAATTTCACAAAATGTAGGGTAATCAAGGATATTTTAGTGTATTTTACTCATATTTTAGGGTAATCGTAGTATGAGCAGCAAGTAGTAAATAAATGTTGACAATTATACATAAATTTAATATACCGGGTGTCCCATTCGAAATGAAACAACTTTGACACCTTATAATTTTTTAGTGAATGATGGAAGCAACGTAATATTGACGCAGTAAATATTCAATGTCATAAAGTCTCATATGATATATGTGAATTATAACATTTAGATATATTAGATACATTAGATACATTATGCATAGCACAATGTTTCCTTTTGTTAAGATCTTCACATGTTATATGCTGAACAATTTGAAGCTTATTTGGATAGAGCTGCAGCCGCTTGCACGCACGCTGTATGCAGTTGAACGAGAAATCTGCAGTTCGACACTGGCACAACGGATGGACTTTCTCGGGCTACTACCAAAGGCGCCGCGTATTCGTTCAACATCTTCTTCCGATCTTGTTCGCCCTCCAGAGTGTTCCTTTAGAACACTGCCGGTCTCTTCAAATTTCTTGGTCCATGCATATAGGTCTCTTCTGGTGGGTGGTTCCTTGTGAAAGGTTGTACGGAATCGTCGTTGCACCAGAGTAGGGGCTTCAACTCAGCCATCCATAACACACATTTCGCTTTTTCTTGTGGAGTAAACATAATTCAATCTGAAACAAACGAAAAACATTACGACAAAAACTTGTGCATATGGTGTAGTAACTGGCAAAGTTTCAATATTCTCACATTAATACTTTAAAAATTACAGAGTTTCAAAGTTGTTTCATTTCGAATGGGTCACCCGGTATAATGAAACGATATTAAGTAAAAAATATTAGTATATGTTATTTTTGCATGTAATGTCGCAGGTTGATAAATGATGCTGGTCATGTTGCGCGTGCGCCAACTCGTGTTTAACAAGTTTGGTACCCGTTTGAACAATATATCGAATTGTGATACAGGTTGCCGCTGGCTGCGTGCTGCGTTGATGCACGTTATTGGCTCGCAGTCACATACGTGTCGATTATTTCTAGTAAAAATAAAGAAAATTGATATTTTGATACCAGTCCTCTATCTCTTCTTGTCCACCTGTTTCGAGAAAACCGATCTGTGACCTTGATATGGAACTGCGCTCTACATTTGTATAAGGTGCGCGATTTGTGTGAAGCGCCACCAACCAGTGGTGGTCTGTTGGTGCGCTGAATAACCCACCAAAAGGATTTGTTCGGGTAAAATTCATACTTTGACAATGAATATCTCTGTAAATAGTGTATGGATTAAAAAACGCATCACATGAGACGAAAGCAAAGTTTCGCTTGATTTTTTGCCATAAATAACTCAAAACTCGGTTTTTGACGCAAAGTGTCACTTTAATGAAGCTTATTATTAAGGAGTTATTGGCTAAAACCTAATAAAATATCCATAATGACACGTTTTGTAACATTTATATTCATGACAAAATTTTTAGGGCAATATGATAATTTTTAGGGCGATTCTGAAATAAATTTAGGGCGAAATAATATTCGCTCGTGAAAGCCTTGCATTAAATAGGCCCAAATTCCCGACGTCTAAAAAACAACTTCGGAAACAGATTAACGCTTTGGAGCCAACAATACAAAAATGGATGAAAATCATACATACACATCGACAATAATACACCAGCAGATATAATGACATAAAAATACTCTTAACTAAAACTAAAAAACTCTTATTTTCACCCCTAAAGATATAATAATGCAGTTATATATGATATCACTTAATCAACCTTGTGACAAAGATTTAGAGCTCATGATATAAAAATTAGGACCTAAACTCGAGGCCTAAACTGTAGCTTAAGGATACAACCCTATTAGCCTAATGGTTAATTCGGCCCTGTTTATATGCTATTGTTAATTGAATTTGAGTAGGACAAAACTTAAACCTTATTTTAATTGGATTTTTAAGTTCCATATTATTTAAATGTAAAGTCATTGTTATAAATAAAATATTTATTTGTATTTAGACTTTAATAATAT
Organism: Bathynomus jamesi; assembly: GCA_023014485.1. NCBI lineage: Eukaryota > Metazoa > Arthropoda > Malacostraca > Isopoda > Cirolanidae > Bathynomus > Bathynomus jamesi. The sequence goes on along the minus strand of JAJOZX010000123.1, from coordinate 9,847 downwards.
TTGTAGATTATACAAATGAAGTCCAAAGAATTATTATGTTGTTACCTGAAAATTGAGCTGAAAATTTCATTTCTAAAATGGAAGGTATTTAACTAGCTGGAAGCCTAGAATAAAGGTGTTTTAATGATTGTAAAGAGGCATAAAACCTAAATGATTAAATAAGGGATATGAAAGAAGTATTAGATTAAATAGTGTGGGTATGGGAGATACAGATTTTGAGTTCTTACGATAAGAAAGGATAGTTTGAAAGATACAAGGAGAAGAAAGAGTTGAAATTTCTTTATCGCCATCACCTGTAAGAGATTAACTTATAAATTTAATAAATTAATTACATATGACTCATCATTTGACTACTTAACCTTCTCAACTTCAAAGGTAATCAAACACAATACTTCATGTTTATACTATAATAATAATTATGAATTTATAACATTTATCGCTTTACAATTATTTTGTTATTCAGTTATTGTTATTTCCTTTATTTACTTTAAATTTACTAAATAAACTTAACTTGTTGAGGATATTTTTGCAGTTATATCGACAGGAAAAGTCATAAAAATATCATGTCAATATAAGTATTTAGTGTATCTCCATTAAAATTTCGTATAACCAAATATCTGGACTTACGACATCTGATTGATTTGGCATTCTATCGACAAGTTATTATTAAGTTCTATTAAGTTAGGTTAACTTCGGTTATGTTATGTTTTTAGAGTGTCGATGTTACGTCAAAATGTCGCATACTTGTGAAGCAAAGTATGTTTAATTTAGTGATTTAATTAGCAATTAGCAATTAGCATATTGAAAGTAAATAAAGCTGCGCGTCCTCATAACATTTGTGCTAGGATTCTTAGGGACGGGAGATAGCTTAGATGAGGCACTAACTATTGACTGGGAAAAACAATATACCAATTTATAAAAAGTTAGTAAAAAGGAGTTATGGAGTTATAGGCCTGTTAGTCTAACATCATTGGTAGGAAGGATACTAGAAAGAATTATAAAGAACAGTATTGAAGAGCATCTAGAAAATTTTAATATAAGATACCAGGGGCGGATCCAGGGAGGGTATTCCAATGTGGGCAACCAAACAGACATCATGCCGAGTATTTTATTTGATCCACAATTTTTTATATATCATACGCTTCACCCATCATACTGTTAGGTAGCAACAGGAAGCAAGGGATGATCCACATTTAAATTATATTATGATGTATACATAGGCCCTAGTTTCCAATGGTGTGTTAGTCATAGTTGCATTGACAAATAAATATTATTTTTTAAAGACATAATTAAGAAAACATGAAAATAATATGATTTCTAATATAATATTTTTAAAATTCTGTGCATTACAGTTGTGATAAGCATGTAATACTTACAGTATAATGCGATACTTACTGTAATACTTACAGTATACTACACAGTTATAATACAGTATAATTGAACAAAAATACATGATTAGTAATCATGTATTTTATGTTCAACTATAGTGTATTATAAGAAATATTTCACAAGTAATGCAATATTATATAGCCCTAATTAACATGTTCTGGGTGTCAATTGTCGGACAAACGGTTTGCAAGTTCCATTCGTCCTTTGGGGACGGTGTGCAGCATTAAATTCGATAATATTTTACAGAATATAATTAAAATAGTTTCTTGTCTCCATCCACTCAGGTACATCGCAAACCTTGTCATGAAAAGTAAAACTATATAAACCATTCGTACTCTTGAGTGGGTAACTGATTAGAGTGTCAAAAGTTCGAGTTGAAGCGTCGTGTGCAATTTATAGAGAAGGGGAAATGGTTTCTTGCATAATGTACGTATGTACGGTTTAAACAAGAATGACGTACTTATTATCGAGTGTCTTAACAAGACTCGATCGGAATTGAGATAACGAAAGTGTTGAAAAGAGATTATTTTTTATTTTGATTTTTAAATAGTTTTATTTACGACAATCCTGCAAAAATTATTAGTTTTTTTAACAAAAGCTCAGCTGAATATAACATTGTTGCTAAGTAGATATTCTCAGTTACGAGATGTTCAATTAAAGGAATAAAGAGAATAATAAATGGATTTATTGCATTCACAAAGTTTCGGCTTCTTTTAAAGTATTCATCAGGCAATTATTGTTATTCAAAAGAGACTGACTACATATATCGTAGTTTTATAAGATTGAGATACCATCGCCAATTTTCCAAATATTCTTTTGTTGCTAAGTAAATTTATTTAAGAATAATGTTGGGTAAAGCAGAGACAGATTTGCTTATTAAATAACTCAACGTTTCGTCCGCTTACGACAAACATTATCAAGGAAGTGATTTAAGTCAGTTATAATATAAAACTTTATA